>VZTG01009904.1:1422778-1509798 GCA_013397845.1 Melanocharis versteri
GGCCGGGGCACCGCGGGGCTGGGACCGGCGGCGCTCCCCGGTGCGGGGCAGCTCCTGGCGGGAGCGCCCGGCCCCTGCCCCGGGAGGGTCTGCGCACCTGCCCGCCTCGCCCCGGCGTCCCGTTCCCTTCCGCGGTAAGGTCGGAAATGCTGACAGCTCGCTTGGGTGTCAGGCGGTCCTGCTGCATCGCTCCTCAGCCAGTCCATACCGTTAGACGCCGTCATTGTTTCTCTGCTTTCTCACAGGGCGCTGGGGAATTTATCGCTACACCTGGCGTGACTTTTGCTCGCTCTAGTAGAGGGCTTCTTTACAAAATTCATCCTGGGTGACCCCTGTTTGTGAAAACTAGATGGACAAAACTAGAATATGTTCGTATTTCACTTTCTGGGTACTGGTTTGGCACATTTGCCATAGAAATGAAACTTTCTTCTCGTATAGAATCTCCAGGCACTTTCTGAATGCACTTTGTTCGAGAAGCAATTTGCTGAATTAACGTAGCATGCACAAAGATAACCTGAGTTGACGTACTAGCAGAGTACCATCTATCTCGTGAGCAAAAATGGACTATTCCTGCCCTTAGGTTCCTTTTTAATCTTAAATTATTAATGGTTCTCTGCATTACAAGAATGAAATTTGTAATTGGTACAGAGTGCAAATGCATGTAGAGAACTGGATGCAAGAGGAGCTGGTTATAAAGAAGGACATGCCTCCCGAAAAGACCTAGCAGGAGAATGAAGTTGAAGAGCCCCTTCTCTTCTTTACAGTTGTTGAGAACCTCTGAGGAGAAGCAGTGGGCCATTCCTAGCCCAACTCTTTCGCAGCTCTCAGAAAAAAGGAATGAGAAAAGGGAAAAAACTTTTCCCTAGTTGGGGAGCATAGAAAAGCAGAGCTTTAGAGTTACTTGCACTTTCATTTAGCAGCTGTTTAACTGAGTCGTTGTGGGTGCTCCTAAGATAGGGTTAGTGGCAGTCAAGGTATCCCATCTTTTAGAACCTGATTGTCAGCTTCACACCAAGTGTTGTCATTTGTACTTAGTTAAATGGAAATATTTATATCACGCGTCATCATGCTGTTGTCTGTGTAATCAATATGGGAAAAAGTTCTTTTTTCTCTGAGAGACCCCAGAAAAAAAAGCATACATACCTAAACTGAAATAGAAAGGGCAAAACACTTGCTTTTACTATGGATCCAACAACATTAAAGGTTTGAAAATATGTTGAGAGGAAATGTTGGTTTAGGTATCAATGGGAAGTAACATTTCTACTGTCTGTTCAACCATGTAATGTAGAGCAAGTGAGGTGAGTCATAGTAAAGATTACGATAGTGAACTAAGGTTCTGTTCTTTCTTTTACTTAAACTTCTCCCTGTATTTGAACTTTTAAAGGCAAAAGTTTGAAGTGAGACCATATTAAGCAAGTCAGAAACATAAGGCTTAAAAGTTTGTTGAAGAGATTTGGGTTAGATGTACTGTGAATATGTGGTGTTACAGAAACTGAAACCAATGCATAGAGATGATGGGCTAGTAAAAGGAAACTCGTAAAAAGCTCGAGAGGATAAAATTCTGCAATATTGTTAGTTTGGTAATAATAATAATAAAAACCCCCAACAAACCAAACAAAACAGGGGCGGCTCAAAGACTACATCAGCCAAGGCTTCTGAACAATGCAAAGGTGGAGCTGAGGTGGATCTGAGGGAAAAACTGGGCTGAGTTTTTTTGAGTGTTCTGTAGTGTCAGTGTGTAAGAGGAGTGTCTTGTCCATAACAGAAGAGGCTTCTAGACGAGATTAGACATGACTGTTGGCCACAAGGAGTCATCCAGGGAGCACAGTGTTCTACCTGGCTTATTCTGCATTCCTTCTGGGCCTGGTTTGCACTGCAAATGCTTCACTTGCCAACCTGCAGCAGGTGTTCCTGTTCCTCACCTTCCTGCCTATTTGACAGAAATTCCCCGCTTTGGAGAATTAGACCGTGCAAGTACATCCCTCACTGAGTTACTCTGTGTTCCAGCTGGTTTTAGTTCCCCTCAGCCCACGGTGACCTTGCTGCATGTCCTGCACACGGTATCCTGGTGTGCTTGTTGTCGTGGGTGAGCATTAGTTCAGGTAATGCCTGCCTGGGCGCGGAGCAGGTGGGAGAGGGAAGGAAGTGCGCTGCCACGGGCAGAACTGATACGTTCTCTGCAGGCACACAGGGTGAGAGTCACAGGGAGCCAGCTCTCCTCTCAGCTGTGAGCTCCTCGAGACTCTGATAAGGAAGGTGCATGTGAGGTTTAGCTGCTCTATTCTTCTGAGTGCAGGTCATCATCACAGAGAGAGATCTGCTTCCATCACCATGGTATGAAAGATGTTTGTATTTTGGAGTTGTAATAGGGTAGAACAGTGCTAATTAAGAACTCAGCTATCTTCAAAACCAGAAACTGGAAGACTGAGGGGCAGGGGATGAAGGCTATAAACTTTTATCTGTGAAGTGGAACTTTTAGGTTTATGCTTTAGTAATGATGAAAATCAGGTTCAGCTACATTTCTATCTGCTTACATTCTTCAAACAACTGGTCTGACTTTACAGCATAGCTATTAAAAAAAAATCTCAGCAAGCAGAAGAGTCTTAATGTGGCCTTTAATAGGACAGTAATGTAAATGATTAATGATTGATGAAAAAGATTTGTGAATGAGCTTGTGGAAGGGCTTTACTTGTCTGTCTGAGAGTAAGAAGGATCTTAAAATATCCTTGGAGGTCATGTCTGTAGGTTTTAATGAGGGTGAAGCAGAGAAAGGCTGTAAGAAGTGAATGAGATCTCAGTGAAATAAAAACATAGAAAGCTCTGGGTTTATGAACAGATAAACCAGATCCTTTTTTAGTTTGGTTTTTTTGAAAAGGGATGTTCTGAAAGGAGCTGCAAGTAACTTCTAATCTGCCATCAATACTCAGGAAACAAGTAAACAGTTTATGAATGGTACAGTATCACATAAAGTAGCTATTTAAACAGTTTTAGAGCCCAGAGTGTGCTAATGTCACTAATTAATAATCTGGGGGGTTGTTTCATTGTGGGTTAAGGCTGTTATTTGTAGGGCTCACAAAGGGAGCTGTATGGGCCTGCCTTGCAGGAAGTAAGGGTGAACACAGTAGAAAAGATGGTGAGGAGATTCTCCACAGTTGTAGCTGCGTGAAACGTGGCAGTTCTGGAAGACTGATTTATCTTTGCTCCTAAAATGCTTCTTGATAAGTAGCAAGGGGAAGGGCAGGACTCCTAGAGGACATAAACATCATGCCTCTAGCTCTAGTGTCAATACCTGTGGCTTGTCTATTCCACAAAGATGGAATAAAGTGTTACTTCATTTTCTGATTGCTGTCTCTGTTGTGTTGTGCTGGGTATCTACAGAAGGCAGGAATTTCTGTGAGAAATTAACTTCAGTCCTAAATTCAGTTCTGAAATGATCCTGATAAGAAGAGAGAAATGCCTAGTGGGCCACTAGTCTGTTCATTTGAAGACTCTGCATTTCACTGCTGCTATTCAAGCTAGCATGAACCTCTGAAACCTACTTGTGCCACTGAGCATTGCTTTTAGGGCAGCATCTGAGGTGAAATCAATGTTGCTCCCACCTTCGGTTCTTGGAAAACCTCTGCCTTGCTCTTGGATGGAAACCAAGCCACAATAATGCAGGCATTTACCAAACCCAACCAAGGACACTTATAATTCATTTCATTTGTTACCAAAGGGGGAAGCAACACAGAATTCCCAGTCCATGTGTCATCAGGCTGTCAGCTCATATTTTAGAGTCTTGTCACCTTCTTGAAAGTAGCCAAAAAAACTCTCCTCAGAGTCTGTTGCCTAAGAGGGAGGAGCTGGTTAACTGGGATACAGCAGTGTTAGGTTCTGACACCTAAGGCAGTTTGGTTTTTTTTTAATCTAAATCCCAAGGGAAACTACTCAAGAACAAGCTTCATTTGACAGAGTTGTGTCAATGTCCAGTTATGCTCAAAAGCTCATCGAGCTACCCATGATTTCTTCAGTGCATTGGAGCAAAGAATGTTTTAGTAAAGATACACAGTTTACCTGTTTGAAACTTTAAAAGACTGTTTTGTTGACCAAGCAGGCCTGTTTTACAATACAAAAGGGATCATAAAAGATGTTGCTGCTGTTGCATGTAATTTTGTTGTAACTTTAGGTTGAAAATAGTAAGGTTTATTTTTTTTTCCTTCTTTCCTCCTTAGGAGTGCCACAGTAAGAAAAAAACATGAAGTATTTTTAATGGAATTCTGCTTTTGATCAAGCTGCTAAAAATGGATGTGAACATTTTCTCCTGTGAGGTAAGTATTGACAGGGAGAAATAAAAGAAAACCTGACTCGTTTCACTTAGTGTTGCCTGTCACCACTGCTCTTCTGACCAGCAGCTTTTTGTCAGGTGTTTTAGAGTTGTAGCCTCTGTGTCTTGGCAAACTTTTTACCAGAAGTCTTAACTGAAAAGTCCTACAATTAATCATTTCATTTGCAGGATTAGTCAGCTTTGTTCTGATATTCCAGCAGATAAAAACAAATGTATAAAGGCTTGGTGTTGGAGGGTTGGTAATGAGCAGCTTCTGCATGGAGTAGCTTTTGACCCAATGTCAAGCTTTTTTTCAAAGCATCAAAGAAACGGAAGCTGCTAAGTCTGATTTTCAAGAGTGAATACTCACACAGACTAACTGCAGGTGCAGGAAATGAGCGAGATCCTGGGATGAAGAAAGAGTTTGTACCACAAATATGTAGGTACTTTTCCATGCATCCAGGCAGCTCTCTGAGTTCCTGCTCTGTGCAGCCTAGGGAAAAGTGGGGCTTTTGCCAGCCTGAGTTACAGGTGTATTTTTATATTGCTTTTGTCGAGTATCACAGCCAGATCTTCACAGCTCCTGCAGTAAGTATGTAAGTTTGTAAAACCAAATACATGTCCTTAATTTAGGATCATGGGAAAATTCAGGTTGTAAGGAACCTCAGGAGATCATAGAGTCAAACCCTCTGCTCACAATTTGAAGTAGTCAACGAAATCAGGTCATTTTCACTCATTGGCCTTCTCAGTCTGTTATATGGATTTATAGCTTGCTATATGTGTTAAATGTACATTATAATAATGCAGATAGGAACATAAGATACTACTAAAATTTGTCGGAAGGGAGGATGTTTTAATTAAGACAGGATTGCACAGGAATGGTCTGTTTCTCTGAACAAAGGAAGCAATAAATCTCTGATGTGTTCATTTCTTGCAATCGCAAATGAAACCTCCACAGGTCAGCTAACACAGCGACATGTTGCAAGTGTTTTCAAGACGGGTTCCCTGCAAGAATTACCCCTTCCCAGGCATCTCTAGGGAATCTATTTATTTACTTCCTCCTGTAAGCAAAGTTGCTTTCTCATAATAAAAGGAAGGGAAGTGAACATGTTGCTTATCCTGTCTGAAACATGTTACTGAAACATTTCCTCTGAAGTATAAATATTTGTTCATGGGAAAACATAGTGACAATGTGAATAAAAATAAGCATCTTGTCAGGAAGCTTATGGAGCAATCTCTCCCCTGGGCTCTACAAGTAAACACAAACCAAGCATCCCTCCTCCCCCCATCATTATGTACTACCAAGCAGAACATTTTGTGAGCCCTAGGAATAACTACTTCCAGTGTTTCGGCCAGGGAGGATTATACAATGAAGGGGTTAATCCTGTCAGGAGAAAGACATTTTCACATTCAGAGCCTCATGGGAGGGTCAGTGAAGTGAAGAAACACTTGGTTTGCTTTGGATTTATGCTTATCTCAATGTGTGCTTTGAATTGATCCCTCAAAATTGGTAATTTAATAGCTTTAATAGTTACATTAGTAATTTAATGAGCCCCTTTCAGGACATCATCAAAGACAAGCATATACTCTGTGAATAAAAATAGAAGTAATTTTGTAGGTAATGCAGTTCCTGAAAGCCAGTATACAGTATTACACATATGCAAGTTGTGATTGTCGTGGTTTAACTCCAGCCAGGAGCTAAGTACCATGTAGCTGCTTGCATATGTACCCCCAGGACGTAAGAGGGGAAGAGAATCAGAAAAAAGGTAAAACCCATGGGCTAAGGACTGTTTAATAATTGAAATAAAAGATAATAATCATTGGAATTAAAAGGGAGACAAAAGAAAGGGAGAGAAATAAAACCTCAGAAAAACAAGCTGTGCCCAATACAGTGGCTCACCCAGCCCTGAGCAGCAATTGGCAGCTCCCAGCCAACTCCCCCAGTTTATATACTGGGCATGACCTTTTAAAGTATGGAATATCCCTTTGGCCAGTTTGGGTCACCTGTCTTGGCCCTGCTCCCCCTCAGCTTCTGGTGTAGCTGCTCGCTGGCAGAGCACGAGGCACTGAAACGTTCTCAGTTTGGAGGGAGCTCTGCCAAGCAGCACCTACAACATCAGTGCATCATCAGCATTCTCACAGCGAGTCCAAAACACAGCACCGCACCAGCAGCTAGGAAGAAAATTAACTCTGTTCCAGCTGAAACCACGACAGTGATGCTATGAATTTTTTACTATGCACTGAGACCAATCTCACCATCAAAAAGTACCTATTGAGGGAAATGGCACACCCAAGAACCCCAATATCTCTTTTCACCTCTGTTTCCAGTGACAAGCCTCACTTCCCAGCCTGTTTATAAATGAATTTCTGAGTAACATGTACAGCTCATGTAGTTAAATTACGGAACAATATTCTCAGAAAATTGCTGTTTCCACACTAGTTCCTGTTGCTTCTCTGATTTGGTCTGATTTCTTAAAGAGAATGTATCTGCAGGTCTGAAAAAAAGTTAACTTGTGGTTTGGTGCGTGCTTGAGTCAGAAAATGCTACATCTCTGGAAGGTGTGTCTTTGTAGAGGTGTTATTTGCTCCTTAATATCCCAGTCATAGCTTATTTGCTTATGGGCTTCTGTGTCACTCGAGGCATTATGAGACAAGGAGTAGTAAATTTAGCTCTCTGGGTAAAGAAGCTACTGCTCTCTCAGAGATTACTGTCTTCACAGTCTGGGATAAAATAGCTGCGTGTGTGATTGCCTCTGCAGTGCAATCTGGCACTTGAATTTAGCTGACAATTCAGACTGGTAAATACAAAGTTCTGGACTGTGTGAAGCCAGCAGAGGGGTGTGTGTGTAACAGTAACCTTCAGCAGAATTTATCAGAGGAAATTTTAAATTTTAAAACTGCTTGAACTAGTTCTTCTCAGGCTTATGATTGCTTGTGACTAGAGATTAGAAACGTGGGGGACTGCCTTGTGTGGGTGGTTCAGGTGTGAGGGGAAGGGCAATGTTGCTCCTTGTTGCTTTTGATCCTTGTAATTATGTTCTCTAGCACTGTTTATCAGACTGTTGAAATCCACGTTTCTAACCTTATCAGGAGATTTCCTATGCTTTACATAAAGGAGAATGAATGATTTTCACCACACCTATGCAGAATCAGGAATAATTTGTTACTGTTAGGTGGGAAAGGAAGAAAGAAATGATGCAGTTCTGAAATGTCCATTAATTCAGGGAGCTTAAGCATCAAGGTACCCAACATAAGAAATCGAAGTTGGGATATAAAAGCAGTGCTGTTACATCAGAGCTTTCTCTTGCCAGCTGGAATTACCTGTCTCCCACACTTCGGGAAGCAAGGGCCTAGCACCCTCAAAATGAGATTTGCAGTAACAAAAACATAGTATGGTAACAGTACCTGAGCTTTAGCTGCTTTTTGTTTTCACCGCTTTGTCAGTGGTGAATTGTGCTTCTGCATGGGCTCCTAGATGTGCTCAGCATGGGCAGGTGTTCCAGTAATTGTCCTGAGCAACAGGTCCAGTTTACCCTTGAGATGGGTGTACGTATTGTGGGCCTTACGGCTGTCCCTGTTTCAGTTCTTGCTTTATGGCTGTTCCTTAGCACTGGAGTTTCTTGAATTTGGCTCTTCTATTTCAGAGACATCTTTTTGACTGTCATGTGAGCTTGTGACAATAATGTAGATTACTGGTCACTAAATACAGAAGAATGTTTCATAAAATACTTGCCAGACTTCTAAGGAAAATACCTGTGGGTCAGGCTTTTCTGGAGGCAATCCAGTTGTCTCCATAGAATTTCTCCAGGGGTGAATTTCGTTCTTTTAATTCTCTTATGTGTTTGCAACAGTGCTTCCCACTGGCAACACTATAATTAAGGAACTTCTAACGTTTCTCTTACTATAAGGGTACAGTAGTCTTTTAGCTGTAGATCTGAATTTCAGCTAGAAGCCTAACGTAAAAAATTGGAATGGTGGAGAAATGTTTATCTTCTGTAACAGATGCAGTTTGATGACATTTATTGGCAATTTCTTCTGTAAATAATTCATACCTTTTCCTGCAAAAATATTTTAGGGATGGGGTGTGGGAGGAATTGAATTCTCTTGAGGATTTTATAATGCTACAAAATGCACCCTGCTCTAGCAATTTTGTCAATATGTATGGGAGTAAATAAGATTAATACCTTTGTAGTTCTTCTCTTCTACCTTTACCCAGGAAAAGAACTCTTGCCTGACTCAGAAGAGACTGTAAAAAAGCTTAAAAATAAAATGCTACATGTCTTGCTACTTTATCAAAAGAGAAGAAAACCCCTGCTAGTAGAATTCACGATGCTTTGGCAATATGACTTTCAAGCAGTGAGTGGACCAGAAATTTTAAGGCACTGGGATATTTCTGATTTTGTTAAAGCTCCCTGAATGCCTGATTAGCTTCAAAACCACTGCTGCTGGTTCTAGTTTGTTTTTAATTTTCAAAGGTATATTCTGTTCCTGACATATTTAATGCTGCACTTTTAAGTGTATGTGTAATTGGAAAGTGATGTCTTTTTCTCAGTACTTTGCAAATTTCACAGTATACACACTCTGCTTTAAGCCCTCTGATTTGTGCCTAATCTGTAGTTCAAACCTGTAACAGTGATACTCTGGCAGGCCCTGGAAGTAGTGTCCTACACCTTCCGTGAAAACTGCAAATATATGCGAGAAGTGTGTGATGTCATGGTTGATAGCTTTTGAATGGGAGCATTTAAAAGAACAGGATCCTTCTTGGTAACTATTCCTAATAAACATAATTAGAGAAGTCTCATCAAGTAGCCTGTGGTGAAACATGCAAACTCTTTATTGCCTGCTTCTTAGACTTGGAATCCCTCATGTGTGTTCTCTTGTATGGATCACTTGTGTGCATTCTTCTGCAATTTCTGCAATTACCGTTATCTTTCAACTGCGCCGTTTTGCTGGAATTTATAGGGAAGTGTTTCGGGGAGTGAAAGACACCCATCAGAACCAACCCTGGTAATATTCTTTCTGCATATGATTTATGACCTTAACTCATTAAGGAAACAAAAAAAGTGGTAACTAGATTTGTTTAGACATATTGAAGTAAACCACTAAAATACGTGAGCAGCATTTGGACGGTAGAAACCTCGTGTTGATATAATCCAGTCTAACCCACTGAATTTGTTGTGTTGCAAAAACGCAGGGTTTGCAAGGCAGTCCTTGCTAGTGTGACTCAGTTATGTCAGTAAACTGGTGTAAGGTGGTGGTAAGAGGCACAAGGTCTTAACTTCCTGGAAAAGCTTTCTCTTTCAAAAAATGAGTGGTTCCAAGGTATAGAATATGGAGAATGTAACAGTGTTTGAATTTTGGTCTTGAATGAGTAAAATCCCACAGTGTTGCTACTGCACAGAATCACGCTGTTCAAAATAAATGAAGAGTTGTACTGTAATCTTGGGGGGGATTGTAATCCAAATGAGTACACTCTTTGAACAACCTAGTGAAAAAATAGCAAAGTTACAGGTGCTTCATTCATTTCTGTTTTGTTTCAGCTACTTTTAGTTATCATCTTTCTAAGACAGGCATGTAGCAACTAATTCTATGGACTTTTTCTTCCTGAATTACTCCCTGAATTGAAGCCCAGAGGAGTCACTGGAAGCTTTTCCTCAACAGTTTCAGTAGGATTTATATCAGGCTCTTAAGACCATAATTGGGTCTTACTTTCGTGTCTAGCTCGCTATGGGACAGAGGTGCAGAAGAGTAAGTTGTAGCTAATAAGGCTGTTTCTCTAAGATCAGTGATTATGAGATTAAGCTGCCTTTGATTCTTCTATTTAATCCTGCTGTGGTGGTTTGACAGCCTATAAAGATCAGAATATGGCTGGTGGCTGCTATTCTTGTGTATAAGCAGTGATTCAGAGACCAATAACACTAGGCTTTGGCAACTGTGAAAAAGGCGACAAAATCCACTTTGTTTCTCTTCCCCTCACCACCCCTACCCTACGTTTTCCAGTTCCTGTAAGTAGACATCCGTGTTCAAGATTTGTCCTCGTGATCTCTTCATACCACCAATATAAGCAGCTCCAAGCAGGGGTGGCACATTGTTGCAGAGATCTCTATTTGTGTATTGCTCCTGTCGAATTTCTGCAATCTTTGACCAATATTTTAGCTTCTAAAATTTGGTCTACATTTTGTATCCTCCTGCGTAGAAATCTACTAGGCTTTTAATAGGTGATTTATGCAATCCTCAAAAGGCAGAGAGAGCATTTATAATGCTTGGAAGAATAAGGGCTGATCCATTTATGTATGGTTTTTAAAGCTCAATAGCTTACATCAAGAGTGAGAAGCAAAGACTGTGTATGTCATTGAAAACCTCCTGTAGTTGTAGTATAAAGAGGTTTCAAGTCTCTTGGAAACTCAGTGCTCAGGGACAAGTGAATTTTGACTGATCTACATAGAGGAGAGATAGAGACTGACAGCTAACCCCAAGGTCAGACAGACAGACAGAAAATCTTCCCCAGCTGACTGTTCACTGTGACTCTTATTTCATTTCACAAAGGAGTTCTTTCCATTCCATTAACATCTGATTAGATGGCAGAAACATTTTAAGAAGCTCTGAACAGTTATGCAGATGCCAGCACTATTACTTCCAGATTCATTCCCTTGCCAAACAGCAAAATGACACAGTCAAGAAGAAATCCTCCTACTACTCAGTTTTTTCCTATTTAGTTTTTGTTTGGAACTGTTTTTATAAGCTGATTACATCTTTTGTATCCATGTTGTAGTCCTAAGGAGCTAGAAGTGTGGAATATAGCAAATACAAGCTGTTGCAAAATTGCTCCCATTAGAAAAGATTACACATGTGATGCAAAACTCTGCCGTAGAACCAATTCTTAATAGAGCCTTGTCCTCTCTGGGTTGTGAATGCAGTGAGCCATAACTCTGCCACTTCTTCCCTTGGGAGACTCTTACATAACTGCTCAGCTGTTTCTCTTGCTGTTCTTCTTATTAAGCCAAAATTTTGTTTTGCTTAATTGTATCCTGGTACACCTAACTTCGCAAACTGGGGCTGTTCAAGCGAATCCACTCCCTTTTAAGACCAGACCCCGCAGTCTGCAGAAAGAGAAGTGCAGAGACCCTGAGAGAGCTGCTTATCTGGCCTGGGAAAGAGCAGGTTAAGAGGGCATCTAATTACTACGTCAGGTGCTCACAAGGGGTTATGGGGAAACCAGATCTTCTCACGGTTGCGCAACAAAAGGACAAAAGGCAGCAGTCACACGTAGCAGCAAGGCAGGTGTGAAGAAAAAATATTCTCACTGGTGGTAAAAAAAGCCATTTTCATAGTGAGTGGCTAAGCAATGGAACAGGTGGATTGGAGATTGTGGACTGACTGTCCTTAACCTGATCAAGCTCTGAAGTTAGCTGGGTGTTGGGGAGGAGGTTGGACTAGATGACCTCTAGAGGACTCTTCCCACCTAAATCAATATTCTGTTTTGGAGTGAGGTGGAGCCAATCAGAGTCTTGTAATTAACAGATTAAATATGGAAGCAGGGAAATGCAAAAGTGAATATCCTACACATAATTAGACTGAAAACTAAAGCATTGTTGAAATATAACCCTCTGAAAAAAATGCAGATAGTTAATTTTTATTCCAAATTACAAGTATTGGCATTTTCCTTCTGTAGATGATTCCTTTCCTGTTTACTCAGCTGTTCAAAATATATGCCTATATTAAGCCTTCTATATCACTTTTTTAGTGAAAAAGAATGGGGAAATATAATTCATAAGGCAAACCACTGGTGCTATATATCATTCACAGAATGCTCTAATAAAATCTGGTGCACTGCGGTCTTCTTAAGAGATGATGGTCTTGCACTATATTTAGCATTCAATGAAGAACTGAAAAAAACCTCACAAATAAATGCATAGTGGTCTGTGTTGATGTCTGATGAACACAGTGAAGGTATCATTGTGTATGTCACATGTCTCCATCTCTGAGAATTAAGACAAATGTGGGATTGTCGGAAAAGGGATGCAACTGGCCTAATCAATTTGCATAGCTGGCTGAGAGTAGATGCTGACATCACTAAATAGAGACACCTTACGTCAAATGCTAACCAAAGAGAAGAATGGAGTGGATACAATGTACAATAGTTTTGAAAAGAAAGCTAATTAGGAATGCATGAGCATTTGGCAAGGGTACATTGCAGCCCTGAATAGAGACCTTTTAATACAAAAATTATATTGACAGGAAATGAGTTGAATTTTATTTCAATGTTTATAGGATATATTCTTACATTGTTTTATTCAAGGCATTTGTTCTCTTTATTAATTTTTTATGGATAAAATCTAATGAAATATATCCTAATCCATTACAAATGTAGTTAGAAATTATTTTGATCTACCCACAACATTAAAGTCTCTAAGCCTAACTGTGGGGGAAAAGTAGACTTCAATGACAGGAGCTGGGTAATTCTGATATTTTAATTCACATGCTGCCAGTTGGCTGGGACTACATATACCTCATTCAAAGGGTGGATGGTGAAGTCCATAACTGAAGTACCACGTTTCCTTGTTTTGGTTGTACAACATTCACTCATGTTCTCTTTGTATTGTTGAAAGCAAATTTCATGGGCTGTAGGGAGCACCTTCTGTCCCTGTGAGATTGCCTTATGTAACGTGGAGCCCATACCGGACAATTTAACTTACTTTGTTTTACTTAGTTCCTTGTGCATTTAAATCATTTCCACTAACAGTTTTTTTATCTGAACATGCTCCTAAAGTCTTCTAATATGAAAGGCCCCTGCATTCAAGGATGAGGGAGAGAGAGAAACTCTAGGATGTCCTATACTGTTTGGTTTGGGGTTTGGACAGTCCCAGATGGTCTCTGCGATGTCAGACCTGCCCTCTTTTAGTGAACAAGCTCAGTTCTGTAACTGTCCCTGCTGGGTGTTGTAGGTGTAGCTTGTCATAGGAAACTGCATTTGTGCTTGGGTGTTACTAGCTAAAGAAGAAGGGAAATAATCTCAGTTGTCCTGAATTAAAAGCTTGAGTGAGTCCTCAGAGGGAGCAAAGAGCCACGTCACTACATTTTTAAAAAAAATTTTTTTAAGCAGACTGTACCTAGACCTCTAATACAGGGAAGAACCTCTTGCTTCCACATGGCCCTTGGGTCTGGGATGTAGACTTTCTCAGAATGCTGATAAACAGAAATGTGAAGTCTAAACCCCAGAGTTAAGGTATGCTAAGACTATCAATCCTCTGCAGATACAGCAGACTTGGGTTATGATGGGATGCTAAGAAGCATGGGCTGGTCCATTTCTTCCCCTTCCAGAAGAGTTTTGTCACAGAAGTGAAACCAAGCGCTTGTAGTGCCTTCTTCCTGTGCTTCCTGTTATCCTTGACTGGTATTTTTTCAACCTGTCTCCTCCTGAGCCTTTCTCTGGTGTCTCAGAAGTGCAGAGGATGGAAGGGCCTGAGGGCACTGAGCTTCAGTGTTTCTGAGCTGGTAGAAAGTTCCTTAAGGAGTTCTGCTAACACTGTGTGTCAGAGCAGCCTCTGGAGTTGAACCAACTCTCGAGATCCAGGAGTAGAAAGGTTATTTGTAAACTCAGTTACAGTCTATGCACAACTGATGCTGTCTCCTGATGTTTTTTAATCATCTGAGAAATACAGTCTCGAAACCAAAAGGTTAGTGTAGCCCCAGAGTAACAAATAATATATTGGAGCATATGGGGATGTACATTTACATTTGTGCTTTCAAATGCATTTCGTAATTTAGCAAAACTAAGATAATTCTAAGTAGAATTCTCCGTGGGAGTGAATGCATTTTTTAATTATTATTTTAGTCTTTTTTTTTTATCCAGTTGTTCTCTCAGTTGTGAGATAGTGTTTAAAGCACGTAACTGAGCTGCAGTGATGGAGCTCGCTTGGCAGCCCATAAACATGTTTTGGAAAGCTGTATCGACTTGGCAAAAGCAGACCTTGTAGTTAAATGCTACCATGGTCCAATGCCATGTCCTTTAGGATTGCTTGCAAAGACAGAGCTTATTCTCTTCTCCTTTTCCCTCTAGCTGTTATTCCTCCCCGAAAACAAACAAATGAAAATGAAAACTCCAAGCTGGCTACCTGGAATACTTAAACATCCAAATGAGTAAAACTTTACCATTCGTGTATTTTTAATGCTTATGCAAAGTCACTGGGAATACTTGTGGTTTATTACTGTGCTTTCTTGTACCAAAGCCTAGAAACTGTCAGTTCCTCTACACCCTATTAGAGATGCATTCCAACCACTTCTCAAGGTGTCACTGAAGTTTATGGTCAAAACTCAACTCTTTGTTTAAAAACTTTGGGAAAATGTAAATATGCTTCAATGTAGGATTATGTATCAGAGAACGGAAGACTTCTGGTTGTCCTGGGGCTTTATTCTATACTTTGCTGGAAAAGCTACAATCCGAATTATGTAAGAAGTTGTACATTTGTGGTGGGAAAGCACTGAATGGTAAAAGTTGCTGTAGATGGTCATTAAAATGGAAATGATATAGTAGCATTGTACCTATTTCCACACCAGCAGAAGCCTTTATCACCCTTTGATGAAACAGGAAAAAAGAGAGAAACTTGAGACCTTTTCTTTATTCCCATCAAAAGCAATGCCCTCTTTCTCTTTTTCCCATTTTAACCACCTGACTAATCTTTGTCATTGCTGTATTCTGCTAAATTTACTATTGTGCACTAAAAATAACGCTTTCTTCCCGTCCTCTTCCCTTTTTTTCTCGAGAAAAGCTCTGTAGAGAGCTGGAAATCAGATCTAAAGGTCTGTGGGTTTTTTATTGGCTTGGTTTGGGATTTTTTCTTGAATTGCAGTCCAACACTTCTTGAGTCAATATCATGGCAAGTCTGGTTGCCTGGCTTCAGTTTTCTCTCATGTGATGCTAACTTACCTGTTCTCACATTAACACTCACTGTTTGCAGCAGTGATAATCTAGGTATTTTTAATAGAGACATGGGTTCTAGCTCTGATTTGTCTTCAGAAAGTGATCACTTAGACTGTAGAAAAAAGGTACCAATAAGGAATTAAAAATCGCCGTACTGAAACAGTTCAGTAAAAGGAATACCTTTGGTGTAACACTGCTTTGCTCAGCCTCCTGAATTGAGTGGGATGAACATGAGTTTTTTTGCTTTCCTAAAAACTGCGTGTCTGAGAAACAAGTGAATACATGGAGTTGTTGTTCTTGCTCAGAATTAAAATTTTTAGCCCTCCTTTGTGCTGAAGAGAAGTTCCCATGGAACTGAAACTTAAAAACCAGAAGGCAATTATACTATACATTTTAAATCTGTTGCCTTTTTTTTAACTTTTTGTTGCCTGCATTATCAACTTGATATTTCTTTGCTTGTAGGATGTCTGAGTGAGAGTTGTTTTAGTTTCTGATGCAATTTGTCCATCCAAATTGTGCAAAGCTAGGAGGGTAACACTTAATATTTGCCATGATGCACGTTGTTCTTCTGCCCCTAATAGCCTCTTTTGATATGAAGTTGCAGACTGTAATTTGTCCTGACATAGATGTACTCAACTGAAAATTGTTGTTTTCTGACCTGGTTACTGTAGTTTTGGCTTCTGGGTATTTGAAAAATGTAAGTAATTGACTGTAACAAAATGCATTTGGATACTGTTAACCTGTTGTTGGTACAGGTAACTATTCTTGTAAGTGGGGTTTTAAACACTTTTATAATGTCTTCCAACTAATTGCTGTCTTGATGCTACGAGACTGTGCAATGTGTGAGTCCGGGCTGCTGTAAGAGGATATTTTTTGAACAGTGCCTACTTTTTAAATAGTCACGGCTATGTCAAAAGCTGCCCTTTACTGGTTGGTGACAGTTTTGTGGAGGCCACGGCAGAAAGCCTCCGCTGGGCTCCGTGGGGAGGGGCGGGATGCGCTGCCGCGGGTCGCTCCGCGGGGCGGGCGGGGGCGGCTCCATCCGCCGCGCCTTTACGCGCGGCCGCGGCTTCATGAATGAAATGCAATCGCCGCGCTAAAAATAGGCCGCGGGGCTGGCGCGNGGCATCCCGCCCCCTCGGGCATCCCGGCCTCCCGGGCATCCCGGCCCCCCGGGTATCCCGGGCATCCCGGTCCCCCGGGCATCCCGGCCTCCCGGGTAGGTGCCGCGTCGCCCGGACGCGGTCGTGCTCCGAGCCGCCGCGGTGCGGGAGGGGGCGGCGGCGGCGCCCCGCGCGTCCCCAGTGCCCGCAGGTGCTCTCCTGCCTCGTCGAGAGAGCGGGAGGTGGTGGTGGCATCCTCTTCTCCTCCGAGGACAGAGGAGGCTGAGTCCTTGATGAAGCAGATCTGTCTGGCTTCCTTTTCCAGCGAGGCAAAAATAGTGGGGTATGGTGTCTACGGGAAGCACAAACCTCCTGGCGCTTGGTACCTCTGAGTGTCATTTAGTAAAAACCCGGAGGATTTCTTTTTCCCCCTCTTTTTCCCCCTCTTTTTCCCCCTCTTTTTCCCCCTCCCCTTTCTTTACCGCTGCTGTGTCTGTGGAGTCTGCTGAGAGTTGCTGTGACAACATCAGGAGGCTGTTGGGGGGTCTTGTGGCACAGATTATCAGATGTCTATGTCGGGAGCTATTTGTGGGCCATAGGAAGGGGCTGTAGGGGCAAACAGTAGTAGACTTCTAATTTGTTTAGTCAACCTTTAGTGGGTATTGTGGCATCCAACATCTAGAGCAAAGAGAAATTGGTCACTGGACATACTGAGGCAGACCACGTGGAGAGCTCCAAGTTGCCGTCTCTTGGTCAAGGCAGTACTCTGAAGGCAACAATATACTTGTTTAAAAAATGATAATAATAAAAGAAAGCCCTTGAGGCTCTGCATATGGTCACAGCAAGAGCGAGGAAGTGATGCCAGAATAGTCTCAATGACTTTGTTCATCCTCAGTTTGTGTACTATTTCAGGACACACAGCTGACTTGAAGCCAAATGTTCGGCTTGAGCTGTAATAGAAGCTGAGGTGGAAATTAGCTTTTCCAGTGTGCTTAAGGGAAGTCCTTTAGCTGCTGGTCTTTCTAGGCAAAAATAATGCACTTGGGGAGAAACCCACCGTTGTTAGGATTACACTGAAGAGTTGTCATGACTGCTCAGTGTAAGCAGCAATTGAATGGCACATATTTCAGTACAGGTTGTATTTCAGTATCAGGAGTCACACTACATGGAGACGGAATGGCTTCATTTCTTTTCAGTATTTTTCTGAGGTCCTCTTCCAATAGGTTATGCTTTTCTTTCTATGCATGTTGCGTTTGTACACCTGATTCTGTGTCTCAGATACACGGGTGTATCTACACACTATTAACAGAAGAAAAAAAAAGTGAGTTCAGTATTTGTACTAGGGTTCTTTATCTAAGTGACATATTACTTAAGGAGCATAAGATATGGGACAGGCTCAGATACACAGAAGTATTTTTATCCAAGAAGAAATAAACATCAATTTTAGCTCTGGGGAGCTTTCTAAAACTCCTGCCCTTTTAAAACTCCAAGCTTCATAAATGCTGTAAAGCATTAGGCTGAGAGGAAGAGCTGATCACTTGACCAGTAAATCCTGATGTTTGATTCTTTGCTAATACATTTTATTTGCTGGAAAAATGCTTAAGTCCTGTCTCCAGATGTTACCCTGTGCTGGAGGAGACAAAAGGACAGAGAAGCCTTGAAGGAGGAGAAGCGAAGGAGCAACAAGTGTTTGACATGCTCCTCCCTCGCCCCCTTCTATCCTGCCAGAAAAGTACACAAACATTATAGAGCAAAGTGTGTGCTTGGAAAGGAGGAAAAGGAAAAGCTGAGGTGTCCTTGCTGGGTACAGCAGACTTGCAGAGCAGCTCAGAGATTGGGTGTATGTACCTGTGGGTCACTGATTGGGTTTCCGTGAAGGAGCTCAGAACTGTCTGCTGAAGGAGTGGGTGGTGCATGAGCTGCAGTTGGTGCACCTGCAGTGTGTGTGGTCATAGCTGGGGCTCTTTGGCACTACAGACAGGTCATGAAATAAAAGTATGGATTCCCTTTGCCTCCCATCCGACACTATTCTGCTTTTCTGTTTTCCTCTTCTTTCTGTCTGACACGATTTTTCGCTTTGCAAATGAGTCTCTGTGCAGCACTAGACATTACAAGTAAACCCCACATCTGTGTGCCTCCTGCACTATTCTGTTAATGTTGCTGGATTTGCATTTGGCACGTAAGTGCAGAACTTGACCCATGATCTGAAAATAGCATTTACTTGAAGTCTGCCATCCTGAAGTGTTTGCAGTTTCAGTCAGTGTTTAGGTCCTTGGGTGGGTTTTTTCTGCTGTCATTATGAGGTCTTACTCTCCTTTGGTAGTTTCCTTGTGGTAATAATGTCTGGGAATGAATAAAATCCCATCTAATGTCTTTCTAAGATCACTGATTAACAAAGAAGAGAATGCGTAAGAAATGTCACATAAAGTTCAAGAAGCAAGAGCCTGATTCTATCTTTTGGAAAGAGAGCAGGAACAGAAAGTGAATTCAACAGCTCTCTGTGCTAGAAGGTCACCAGCGTCTCTGGAATATTCTTTGTTTGCAGCTCTAGCGAAGCTCGATAAATATTTTCCCCGCAGGAATGCACAAAAGTTGTGAGAATGCCTCATTTGGTGGTGATTGTTGTTATTCCTTCAGTACTGTTGGGAACGCTGCGTAGGAACAGCGTAGAGTGTCAACGCCTGCTTTATAGGTGAGGACAATCACTAACAACCTCTGCTACAATATCAGTAGTTTAATACTGCACAAGCATCTTAATTACATAAGAGTAAAATCAGGCGTTTCGTGGAGTTTATAGCCATGAAACCTAGTAGTGTTGAATCAGACTTTTCCAGGGATCCATCTTCCTTTAAGCTTTGAGTTTTATGTTATCCCAGTTATCCCAGATACTCTTGGGCATGGCAGTCGCTAAGGATTCGGCTGCAGCTTTGCCCCAGTTGTGTTGCTCCAAATACCAAAGCAGGAGTCAGAGCACCTGATGCTCTGTCTACATTGATGGATCATGTGATGCGGTAGCAGGGGACCTGGGAATGAAGAAGTTGGTGCTGGGGACCCAGTGTCCACACTGCACACAGCTCAGGGGCAAAGAGTGTTACTTCAGGCTGCCTTTAATCTGCTCCCATGGACTGAATGCTTATCACTGGTGGGCAGCACACCTTCCCCTTCAGAATTCAGTTTGTGCACTGTCTGCACCTGATGTGAACCAAAGCATGGAATATTTGCTTCAAAAATGTATTCTTGAGCTGAATTAACATGCTGTTAGCGGTGCACCCTTATTCAGCTCCTGCAGCATAATCTTCTCTTGTAGAAGGAGGACTGATCTGAGGACTTTGTGCATTTTACGGGTGGCTGCTTTAAAAAGTGCCAGCTGCTTGGTGATGGTTATCACCCTCAATGGGTATTGTCCATTCTTTAGGTACTTGGTTCTCAGCCACTTTTATTCATGTCAGCCACAGTTAATTTCGGTTTGTGATGATGTGACAGATTATGACCCACAGCAATGCCAGATCTTGGTCAATGCCTAGTCCCTTGGGTCAGCTATGATTACCTCTAGTGAGTGGAATGAATAGTCAGTTGTAGCCAGGTATATCTGGAATCCTCACAGAATGCATAGGCAAAGCTAAAGTGCCAGCCTTAGATCAGTTATGTACCAGCTCTAGGGCTGTTCCCGTTTTTCCAGGGGTTGTTCCATTAGGATCACTGTTTTCCATGTCTCTCTGCACACCAAGAGAGAAGAAGCAAAAGAAGGCACAAGGGACTGCCTTGTGTGGTGGCTTGTTCTTGAGATTGACTCTGGAAAATTGGTGAAGGGAGGAGTGGCAGTGCTGCAGGCTCTGCCACCATGTAAAAAACACTCATCCCAGATATCCACACATGAGGTTTCTGAAATGGTTAAATGTCCTTCACCTGCCATGTGGATTAATTTCTAGGGCGGTGATCTCATCACAAAGGATATCCCAAGGTATGTCACGGGTCAAAATAATATGTAAGCTGCTCAGTGTAATCAGCTTGTTGATTTCTGCCCTGCAGGTCTTCCAGAACTTGTCAGAAAATTGACATAGCTCAAGTCTAATGCTGAGCTCTGCATTTGGGTCTCTGGTCTGATTGACTGACTCTGTATAACACAAAAACAGGTCCTTGTGAGCTGCATGTTTTCGGAGGAGGCTCAGGAGAATCTGTTATTGTACCTAAAATGGAATGTTTTCATTCTCAGCTATTGAGCTTCAGGGCAGTCTGTTTTACACATTGTTATGTGGGAAGAATTTGTGTTTTACTAGTATCTCTGGGTTTTGGGCATCTGAGGAAATGCTCATTCTTACTGATCAAAAGTTTTTGTGTCATCACAGAGGTAGTTTGGGTTTGACAAAAGATCCTAATAATTGACAGAAACAAACTAATCTGGAGTCGTGCAGGCAGAGAAAGAGTAGAGTGACAGGCTTCTGACACTGCAAACCAGGAATTATTATTCTCTGTCTTTACAATTTCTGTGAGGGTGGTGGTGATCATTTGACTGAGAGGTTTTCTAGCAAACTTGAGACATCTGTTCTGTCTTCAGCTTTACATCATCATTAGGGGATCCTCCTTTCATTCCTGTGTGAAGCCATGGTCAATTTTTCACTCCCTTTAAAACTTGAGGGACAGAGTGGGGATTGTGGCAGCTGAATGGAAGCTTCTGAAAACTTTTTTCTTTAAAAAGTAAGAGATAGCATCCAGAAATAAATCTGATGCTTATTGATCAAAAGCTGACATGAAAGAAGCTGGTTCAGGCAAGCCAAGTGGAGTCTCTCTTGATGACAGCCTCAGTGTTTAACTTCTCCAGCTATGTCAAATTTTAGCAGCATTCTGAGGGATTTATTTCGTTGTTGATACTGGCCCTAAGATGTCCCAGGACAGAAGAAAGGGTAGAACCAGGTTCTGCCCTTGAGGAAGATAAAGGTGTTTCTGTTGACCTGCACTCTTGTGTGCAGCAACAGCCAGGGTTATCTCATTTATCACCTTGTGCAGCAAAACATTTCCATCAGCTGCCCTTCTCTTTCTACCCATGGGAGAGTCCAGGGTCTCGCATTTGCAATCAGGTCAGCTTTAGGATATGAGGGTTTTTCTCCTTTGCCAATCGTTGGCTGTATCTGTTGTTTTCTTCTGCTGATGGACCAGGTGGGGCAAGTAGGTGATAAATTCCAGAGTTAATCTTGAATCTCTTCCTCCTGAGTCAGCCTCTTCCTTTTCAGTCTTTGCATACAAACTGCCAGAACATTAAATAATGGCTGCTTTATCCTGGACAAGAATCCAGCCTGATATGCATCATGCCCACCTTTGTCCCCTGGTAACCTAGTGGTCTGATCCCACCTTGAGTCTTACTGCCCTTTGTTGCCAGCTAGTTCTTTGATGCTGGCCAGGAATAGTTTTCCTTCTGAAACCAGGCGCCCCAACAGCCCTCCTAAGATTTAATAAAATATTAATATTAATGTACACCTTGTAAAAAATGTTTTTGTGATGGTCTTTCAGCAGCTGGTATAGTTTATCTGTTGCTTGATCCCATGTTGTGATTGACTTCACAAATATACTTGGTGGGGCCCTAAATTCATCGATTAAGTTGAGCCAAACCACAAAAAAGCCTTTTGGCCATTAACCTTTCCCCAAATCAGAGCCGTCTGTGAATTCTACACTGTTGCACAAGTGAACACTAAGTTCCCCCTGCTTTGTCCCCTGGCATATGTGTGTTAATCCATTAAAGATTCTGAAACAACACATGGCAGGTTATATATTGAGAACGAACATTTCACACGCTCGTTCTGGCTCGTGTGCTCGTCGGTCCCTGCCAGCGTGCTGGTGCCTTGGGATTCTGCACTGCAAGGTAGTGGTTTCAGTTGCCTGAAGAACTTGGCATTTTGCATCTCCTTTTCCAGTTTCCATGGTTGCAAGCAGTAATTTTGCAACTTGGGGATGGAGGCAAGAGTGTTGCGTAGTCTTGTAAATTTTTTTATATTCTTTTTGATGTGTTATTGCCTAATGGCTCTCTGAAGGAGTCACTCCAAAACTATACTAGAAACTACATCTCCAGAATAGATTGAAATATGGAGTAGCTACAAATGCACTTTCATATAGTTTCAGGAAAGTGTGTTTTTTGGAGATAATTGCTGATGATCTTATTGCTTTACTGGTGGCCTGACTTTTTCAGACAGTTCCCATGCCCACCATTCATATTAAGTCATGTTAGACTTTGCTGTCTCTTTCCATTAGATTTCTTTAGTAAAATTGTGACATTTTAATTGTGGTTGGCACCCCCTTTGTTTGAAGGAGTTTGCATGTTTGGTCAGATTACTTGACACAGGTTGAAATTATTAATTTTTTTTCACCCACGGAATAGCGTAAAGAAAAACTCCACTGAGCAGGCAAGATTCTTACATGCTGTCATTCTGAACTGTCATCTGAAGAGTTTGCTCTTAGCACAAGAGCTAAGTAAAATGCTTGCTTTCAGGGGTCCTATCTCAGTCTTAAGGGATGTGTTTAAGTACAGAGCTAAGAAGTAAATGCCTGCAGGATCACCCCATAAGCACTGATTAATGTAGACACTCTTAGTGATTTGTTTGTGGTGTTTGTGATTTGTTTGTGCTCAAGAGAAAAGGGTTGATAATTAGCTACTGCTCTTAGAAAAAAAATCTTGGTTATGTTTTGTATATGCTAAGTGAGGATTTTAAACATCTGGGCATTTCAAAGTGAGCGTTTCGAGATCCATAGAGGTGGATTCCTGATCCTCCACAGGCAACTTGGTGTTGGGTTTGGATCTTCATCCACCTTGTTTCTAGCAGAGGAAAATGCAGTCATAGCTTTAAATATATTAAACTGCATTTTTAAAACAAGTTCATGGTTAGGATCTGGTTATCTATTTTATATTAATACACCTGCACTAAGAGAGAGTGAGGGGGATTGTGTGTGTCTGTTGTGTTTAATCTGTGTACCAGTGGACTCGATAATCAAGTGATGTGCTTCACCTACAGATCTTCTGGAAAATTTCTCTAGAAAGAGAGTGTTTCATTATTGAGGCTGACCAACCTGCATGCTATGGCAACCACAGCTGTTTTATAGTGATAATAACAACTCATTTAGCAATGAGGAAAAACTAAATGGAAAACCAAGCACCCCACAGCAATCTGAGGTGAAGCAACAGAGAAAGAAATTGGCAACCATAACCGTCCGCAATCTGTGGTTCAAAACAGCAGCCATATATTTCTTTGGAAATAAATCAGCTTTATTTGGAATATTTCTTAACTGCTAATCAACTGAATGAGTTAAATAGCTTTATGTTAGATCTCGAGTCTGCTCACATCTTCTGCTTTTTTGGCTGCTTCTGTCTTCATCTGCAAACAATCACAGGTGACAATGTAAAAATAGAACATCCTAAGAGATTTTTGAGATCCTGTGTTATTCTTACGGATATCTTTTTCCATTGCCATCCATCTGCTCATTTTTCTTTAGAACTGGATTAAGCAGCTGAATTTTGTGCTCCTTTCTTTTGGAAACAGCGTTTGCTGATCAGACCTTTTCCCTGGTAGGTTTCTTGCTGCCCCTCATTTGATGGCCTTCCTGTCTTTTTCTGGCTTTTATGTCAGTGCCCTTTGTGGGACTGGTCACACTTCCAGTAAGTTTCCTCATAGTTTTACCCTGCTTTGTTTTGCTGGTAAACTAGACCATTTCTGGTTGTGGGTTGGTTTTAGCAAGTTTTTCGTTGATCTTGGAATGTTATGCCTTTTTTTTAATCTTTATATATGCTGCTTTGTTCTTGTCTAACCAGTTCAGTTTCAGTTCCAGTTGGTCTTCCCAGATATTACCAGACTTTCAGAGCTCAAATCTGGTTGTCTTATTGCTATTGGTTTTTTAATTTTAGTTTTGTAAATACATGTTTAGCGTTTTAAATCACTGTGATTATATAATAGGTTTAGCACCAGCTTAACCTAGAGGCTACCTTAAAAAAACTAACTATGGCTGTAGTTTTTAGATCTTGTATGTATTCCTGGCTTTAATCATTCCAGTAACCAGAAGGCATCTGGCTACATTTGTAAGCATTTAATGAACTTGTTTTGGTAATTGTTTATACTGTAATTTGTTGTTAGCATCTGGTTTTACTTGAGGTGCCTAAATATCTGTCTGTCAGTCTCTTCAGGAGCTATTTCTGCTTTAATCCCTTCCTGAAAACTAGTGAACTACATTAAAATGATCTGCATTTTTAACACATAGTGACGTTATAGATACTGAAAGGTATTTAAGAACTTTTCCTTAACGTAGTCACAGAGCTCTCCTTTTGTTTTTATTCCCAGTTTATTTTAATCTCTGTCCTGTGCAGTATTGAGTCATGCTAAAAATATCTTCATTAGATTGCCATTGATCTACAGCAGGGCATTCAGGCATGCTGTGTCTGAGTCCTGTGATAACTTTGCTTTAATTAAGTCAGTAAGTATATTGGAAAATTAAAACTCCAGTAATTTTTAAATATTGTTTTCATGTGCTTCTTTTCTAGTATTCTCAGATACTGATTTATCTAGTTACTTTTATTTAGATTTGCCTGTTAATTTTCAACTGGCTTTGTTATCCTCCTGGAAATTTTTTTAAGATTCCAGACTCTGTACTTAATAAGTATTTTGTGACTGATTGAAGCACATTTTTGCAGTACTACCATTTAAGAACTTCGGAAGAATTTTTAAATCAAACTGTTATATAATACCACAGCTAATCTGTGTAACAGCGTTTTAATGGAATATTGGGTTGGAAGAAAAATTGATTTGGCATCTCTGCTTGGTAGTTTAAAACCAACCAGACACACTGGCTAGCCATGCTCCTTCATTTTGCTTTCTAGCCTTGTAAACATTTCCACATTCCATCTGTGATGTCTAGTCCATGCATGAATAAAATATGAAGTAATTTAATACCACATAATTTGTCAAGGGGGTTGCTGTTTATTCTCAGACTTGAAACTTTTTAAGATCACGTGCTGAAAGCTCTTGGGGTTTTGCTACTCATGTGGGGCCCTGCCTATGAGGCCGTGGTGTCTGAACACGCCACGTTCTCTGTAGCGTGGAGAAAAAAAGTATTGTTTTTGTACTTTCAATTATATCATGACTGTATCCTTCCCAAGGATGCTGAGGAGGAACGCAGAGTTAGCTCTTGGTTCTCTTCTTGTGTTCGGAATCACAGAGAGGGTACAGAGCCCGTGGCCATCCCGGGTATCAGCCTCATGGGAGCTTGCATCCAGCAAGCAGCTGGGGCTGGATGGCAGACAGGGAACTGGAAGCTCTGGAGTGCTTTGCCTCAAGACCAGTAACCTGTCAGGATGCAGGTTACAAGCCAGGTGAAGGGATAAAGGCTGTCTCGTACCAGCTTTGTGTCCTCAGCGGTTCAGAGCCCAGGGTGGTGTCACGAGGCCGTGAGGGTTCGCGTGGGGCCGGTGCTCTGTGTGTGCGCGTTCAAAGCCGCGTTCTTCGCTCTGCGTCTGGCAGATTGCAGAGCTCTGCTTGTGCGACCACGCTCCTGTGCCAGGATGCAAAGCGTCCGGGCCCACGTTTCGGTCTCGGGGAGGATAACTCCCAAGTGTGTTCTCATGTGCTGGTCTGTGCTGCAGCGTTTCCAGAAGCGCTCGGTGTCTGTGGAAGCAGCAGTGTGACGCAGTAGTGGCAAAAATCACTCTTGCGCCTTGTCTGTGTCGTCCCTAACTCCTCCCTCCACACATAAACAGAGATTATAACTGTGCCTTAGCCATTATAGTTATTAGCAACACACAGTCCCTACTCAAAACTGTATCTAAATGGGTAACCTTGAGTTCTAACAAGGACTTTTGTTTCTTGGTGTACATCAGTTAAAATAATGAAAAAAAATACAGTTAAAATCGGTGTTTGACTAGTAGTTACTAAACATGATTTTTTCTTAAATCAGAACATAGTGCCTCTGACAGTGAAAAATGGACACTAAAATAGCTTGAGTCTGTTATTTTAAACAGCCTGACAGCTAATATATAGTCTATATTTATGTGTGAATGAGATGTGAATATTAAAAAAGGTATTGAAACAAATAATTGGATTTCTTTATCTGTAGTGCTTTCTTCTCAGAAAAGAGGACACCATCACTCCAGATGATGATCTGTGTTTTGTCAATTTAATTGCTGTAGGTTCCTTGCTGAAATAATTGTTAGGCAAGCCTTCCTGAACAGGTTTGTGACTTGGATTTTCCCTTTTCTCCCTTCTTGGTTACAATTCCCTGGCAGAGACCAGATTGCCCAGCAGACTGCTAGACATTAGAAAACGAAATTCAGATATATCAAACTATGATCCCACATATGAAAATGACAGACTGTAGTGAACATGCATGAGCTGGTTTTAGTTTTTCAAATACTCATTTTTCCCAGCATGCCTTTGTATCCAGGCATTTGTTCAATATATTGCCATAGAATATTTAGGGAAACAGTTTCAATAATAACTTTCCATGAGGATAGTATCTTCAAAACACTTCTTCACTCTCCATTTCACCCCAAAAAGAATTTCTAGCTGTAGATAAGTATGTTTACAAGTTCCTGCTTGGCTCTTTGGTTTCATTTCAGTCCATGATCTGTACAGACTTCTCCATGGAAATTAAGAGTGCGTGATACATGCAGGATATAATGGGAATTGTGGTTTTGTAGCGAACAGTGTCTGGAGTCGTCTTACAAGTGAGTTTAATTGTGTGCTAAAGCCATCTGTGTGACTTGCTGTTAGCAATATTGTCTGGACAGCCCTAAATCAAATCCTGAATGGGCAGGCTTGCAGAAGGCAGGTTTGTACTGGTATCCTTCAGGTTAAACCCACTGATGCCTAGGCTGTTTTTTGTCCTGGCATAAAAAGTATTAGCGAGAGGTAAGTTTGTTCTAGCTGTCCTTGTTTCACCAAGATCTATCTTCTGCAAACAGGCTTGTGTTTACAGAAACCAAAGTGAAAATAGCATGTGAACAGCATAAAGCCACTGTGGTCAAAATAGTTGTGTATTTGCATAACCGAGCAGTATTTAAAGGACTGGCTGGCTTACTCTGAGACAGTTTACTACGCCCTTTTCCTTAGGAGTTTGTTGTTCCAGGCATCTCTCAAGTGGAAGTAAAAGGCTCTGATTCTAAATAGCACTGTTCTCACACCAAAGTAGAAAACAAGTTTAACTGTCTTGTTCCAGTTTTTGATAAATGGACATTGACATGGACTACGAAAGACCCAACGTTGAAACTATCAAGTGCGTGGTGGTTGGAGATAATGCAGTGGGGAAGACTCGTCTGATCTGTGCGAGAGCCTGCAACACAACCTTGACTCAGTATCAGCTGCTGGCGACGCACGTCCCGACCGTCTGGGCCATTGATCAGTACCGTGTGTGCCAGGAGGTAAGGACTGCAGGTGGGCACAGCGTGCAGCACGTGCTGCGAGGTGCTGCCGTTGTTTGTTGGCAAGCCTTACCCTGCCAGGATGCAGCAGTGAGCTGACAAGTGTTTTATGAGTGATCCCTACTGCAGCCATGGTCTGATACACCTCTCGTTCTAAAGTAGTTTCTTCATCAGACCTATTTTTAGGGAGATAAGTATTCTGCCTGTTTTATAAAATACATCATTTGGTAGAAACTGCATGGGATAGACTCTTGACCTAGTATGCTTTGGACCTTTTGATGGGGTGAATTGGGGAAGTAATTGTTTGATGGAGGGAAGGAGAACGTTCTGTGTGTTCTGTTCTAGGTCCTTGAACGCTCGAGAGATGTTGTGGATGAAGTGAGTGTTTCCCTCAGGCTGTGGGATACTTTTGGGGACCACCACAAAGACAGGCGCTTTGCTTACGGAAGGTAAATTGATCCAAGCAGAATTTTAAGAAATACTTGCGTTCAAATTTTAGGGCAGAAATAAGTTGCAAATCTGAATTTTGAAAAGCGAGGACTTAAAGACAATCACGGGTATTCATGTTCCTGCCCACTGCAAAGAGGATTATCTGCTGCAAGGATTAAAAAGATATAAATATTTAAAAAGCAGCATAGTTTTACTACGCTACATTTCCTTGAACAGCCTGCTAAGCTCTGTCAACAACTGTTGTCCTATTTTGAATTTTAAAGAGCATTCTCCAAAATATGATCGTAGTTTCACAAAATTGAACATCAGCATTCTCTGCCTGTATAAGCAGTGTATGATATAATTGCCTAACAAGCAACAAACAAGGAGAGATGTTGGGAAATGTCACTCTTACTCAATGAAATATTTATTTTATTAAAACCTGTGATGTCGAATGGGCAACTAACCTCTTGAGAGCAGAGCCAGATTCATGAAAGATGAGGCTCTTCCGTATTTCCTTAATTAAAGCTGAGGTTTTTCTTCTATAAATAAAAAATGTCTGTTAGTGAATCAGTTAACCCTGGAAATTCTAAAAAATACATCTATAATAGGTATATATTTAAATTAATGTGATTTAGATTTTTCCAGCATGTATTATATATATGAGTGTGTGTATATATATATGTATATAGAAGTTCAGCATAGTTTCAGCAAGGACTGAAACCAGTGATAGTCTTTCTGGTTTGTTTAATTAGATCTGACCTTGTGGCAGTACAGACAGCAGAACAGCTGTATTAAGCAAATACTGAGCTGAAGGTGGGTTTTGGCCATATATTTTCATAACTCACATTTGAGAGGTCTCAGTCCTCATGCATTTTTTCACCTTGTCAAACTTTTTCATAACGTTTTCATATCTGCTTCAGTCGCTGCAGTTGGTCAGACCTTCATAGACAGACACATTTCTTTTCCAGCTGGGAATGCCCTTTGTAGAGTGTCAGCCCCAGCTCCCTATTCCATGTGGCAAAAATGTACTGTCTTGCCATTTTTCTCCTCTCTGTGCTGCCTGATGACACAAGTGACTTTGAAGGAGGATGGTCTTTTCTATTCTCTACCCCTTAGAAATGCTGTAGAGGGTTCTGCTGGTTGAATCCACCCATTAAATTTTCAGGCTGTAGAACTCTGTGTGTTTGTACAAACCCTCCTTTGTGTACAGCACTGTGTTAGTTGAGTTTTCACAGAGTCATGAATTAGCTGGAATTTTCTGACAGGAGCTAAAATAGCAACACATCTGGGCTGCACGACCTGTACTGTTTGTAAATAAGCTTTGTGAGAGAAGTTACTGACTTTAAGGTAATATTTACCTCAATATTTAGTGCTGCTGGAATATGTCCATAGATACTGTTTTACCTTTTGGCAGCACATGGAGCCTGCATTGATAAATTTGGATGTAACTTCATGTTTCCACTCACTGTTCCACTTTGATGTGGCCTCCCGATATTCTGCAACAGATACTGTGTCACTGAGAAGATTACTGGAGATTAGGAGAACGGAATCAGGCATGTTCTGAACCCTGATCCCACGTTTACTGACAGGACGGGAGAGGGAGGAAACAACATACTTAGAGTCTAATCCTGCAAACGCCAAGGAGGACGTGAATAACTTGAGATCTCGAGGATTAAGCATATGAACACAGTGATTCATTTGTGATGCTAGCAGAACTGAACTTGTGTAGAATGAGGTTTGCTATATCCTAATTAGCTTTAAAAGGCTGTTCTGGAAGGCTGCTGTCCCGTTCGTGGTTTTTCTACAAGTCTATTAATGAAGAAAGCAACTGGAAACTCTAAAGAAATACTTTATAAGTAGAATTCCAGTTTTAAAATGTTGTGATTGTAAGCACTGCTTAGGTACTTGGTTGTTTTGAAAATGTTAATGTTGCTGTTTAGTATTTTGTCTGGGTTGGTGTTTTAAAAAGAGTTTTTCAATGCTGAATGTTCATATTTATAGGAATTTATTTTGAATCACCTCTGTGCACTGAGCTGCAATCTAGTCAGCTGTGTCAAATCTTGCAGTACAGTGAAAGGCCTGTTTTATGCCAAACTGCTCAAGGTTACACCTGCAAATGCCCCGTGTTTTCATTGTCTGAAGGATCATATAATAATATAATCCTTTGGTTCTCTTAAAAAAATTCTGTGCATCTGCACCTTCTGCAGGGGAAGGCTTACTCCAGCAAACGTTCAGCCAAGACCTCTAATTGTCCTAAAGCTGGTGTAACAAGAACCAGCAAGTCATTAACTCGCCTGCTGCTCATTGGAAAAGTTTGCTCCATACAGTTTTAGAAAATGTTACATAAATAGATTATGCTATAGATGACGGGGTGAGCAGTTAATAGGACTTGCAGCACAGATAAATCCTTCTTAACTCTTTATTTTTCTCAGATAGAAACATGAAAGGAGAATGGGAAAAGGAATCTGTTTTCCACTATTTTTGTGTGACAGAATGAGAGAAACATTTAAATGCCACTGGGGATGGAATAGTTAATGTTTCTACTGCCATCCCTTAATGGGAGTACGAGAGTGAGATCAGCTTGCATTCTGCTCTGTGGTGTTTAGTTTAATAATCACACTCCTCTGGGAGCTTTGGGAAACAGTTCCTGACAGCTTAAGGGAGTGAGGGGGATGTGGCTGCAGAGGCTTGTGGAAATATTTGCTGCAGTTTTACAGAATGACATTTTTCCCCCCTCCTTAGACTAAAGTGTGTGTTTAAGTTTTGGAAATATCCTGTTCGGTTCAGCTTAGGCAGTATGTGATGCCAAACAGCCATTTATTGATAATGTCCCATAGGGTTTCATTTGGTGCACAATCATCCCAAAATGCTGTAAAATGATAATGTCTTGGTTATGATTTAGTGTATTGATTTCCAGCTCCCAGGCACGTCTTTGTTTAATGACAATCTAGTCTTGGTGCTGTTGTATTCTCTAAGCCTGCAGATGAGGTGTGAACCTCATTTAAAGCCCAAGTTGTTATTCTGTAGCAGTTTCTCTGGGAGGCAAGTGTAAAGACAAGAAAACATCTTAATTTACATTTCAACTTTTCAGGATTCACTGTCTTCCATCCTCCTGTCCAATCTGCTTTTGAATGAGAGTGTCAACATATCATCATGTTCAAACTAATTCTAGAAGCTGGCTCGCACTTCTTTTTCTCACTTTTTGCATCCTTTTCTTTATTTCTACCCCTCCCCCCCCCCCCCCCGGNNNNCCCCCCCCCCCCCAGGTAAACATGTTTGGCTAATTCGATAAATAGCCTGTGTATCCTGGGTTTTTTTAACATTCAGCTCTAGTATGTGTAAACATGAGCACAAACCTGCAAAGAGTTAATTCAGTCCCAATCAAATATTTATTCTTGATACCGTGAAGGGGGGTTGTCAGCTAATCCAGCCAGGATGATTTATTTACTTGCAACTTAAATATGAGCTGTAGACCAAACAAAATCTGTTCGTACAGCATGGACAGAAAACAGCTTTTTCCTCATGACTTACAAATGTGAATGAGTCTTGCTGTGAGACTGCTGACAGAGCCTCTTTAAATATGTTTAGAGTATTTCCTCTGTTATGAATGGATTTTGTAAGCCTTGTGGGTATGTATACTGAGGAACACATGCATTCGACTTCTTCTGTGTGATTACAATTCCCTTCACCAGTTACTTCAGTGTAATTGAATCCCTGAAAATACACCTTCTGAATGCTGCAGAAAGGAGTCCATGAGAACAGGGCTTTATCACTGATACTTGAAGACTTCCACCAACCTCTTTCTGATTTTTTTTTTCCTCAGGGGACAATGATGATGCTATTTCTGTAAGAACAAAACCTAGGTAGCTTTGATGTAAAATGCTATTTGCATTCATCAAATTCAGTGACATTAGGGTGAGGTTTGTGGCTTCACAGAGTTACTTGTTCTGCCTTCAGTTAGATCGGTGCCCTCTGTCATGGAGCAGCTGGTGCCTAGACTGAGCCTGGGCCAGCAGCTCCCCTCCTGTCTTCAGAGAAGCTCTGAGGTTTCAGAAGTGCCTTGTGAAAGAAAGCTCATGCATTCCCTGTGCCTCACAAACCATTACTGTCCTGGGTTGGGAGGGATCCTCAGAGATGTCTCTTTAGAGCAGAGGTGCTTAACAGACACAGGACAGTCTCTTGCTTTGCTAGCAGAGGCTCAGCTGATGGGGAATCCAGTTACTTTCAGATGTCTCTCACCTCGGCTACTTCCTTTTGTTATGTTTTCTGCCACAAAAAAGCGATAGGCAGTATCTTCAAATCATCTTCAGCTCCCAAAATTTGTGAGCCTCCCCTTCTGCTTTACAGTGGTTTATAAGCTATTCAGGTTCTTCATCATGTGATCACGAAGAACTGTAAGAAACCACTTTTACAACATATACATATATATTTGTTATGATTTTTTTCTCTTTTGATTTGGACTTAGGCCCAGGAAAGACTGGAATAAGCTGAGAGGTTCACAGAGACAGCTTTCTCCAGTAACTTTATTCTGATATGCTGTGTGTATGTACTGTTTTTTTCTTCTTTTGTTACCTACTTGAATATTTGAGGCTTTTTCATTCAGCTGATGGGGAAGTAAATGCTTTATATACTTAGGCCGCTGAAATTAATGCAGATCTGCTTTTCTCCTCTGCATCCTGCCGTGGTTCCATACTGTGAGTAGAAAGAGGTTGCTGTGGAATTTCTGTTAGGAATCCTTCCTTCTTTAGAAAGGTGTGTGCCAACTGGCTGTTGGTGGGCCTGAGGCTCAACTCGATGTGTACGTAATTTATCTGTAGTAGAAGGACACCTCCAACGCTTTCAGCCTTCCTCAAGGAGTGAAAAAGTCCGTGGCAGTTGTTATTTGTGCTATTACATTATTTCACATTTTGCCTTGCTTTCCTAAGTCAGGGGCTGGGTGGAAAGAGGCCGTTTGTTCTCTGTATTGAAAGGCTGCAAGGCAACACCAAAGTCCTTTGGAAATGATAAGCCTGGGAAGCTGCTTTCTGTCAAAATCTTCATCTAGGTGAATTATTTCTTTGTGAATAGGCACTAGGTGGATTTCTTGTGCTGTTTTCCACTCCAAGGGTCTCAGGATCTCAGCCTGCGTTTCCTCAAACATGTCAGACTATGGAAAACATGCTGCACAACCAGTTATGACTGTTTTAAACTGAGTTCTTCTGAACAACTTTGCAACATCCACTTGCCAGTTAACATTTCTTGATAGTTTAATTTAAATTTAAAAAAAAAAGAAAAGGAGGCTGGTTTTGGTGATAGCCCAAAGAAAGCAAAAAATATAAAAGTCTATCTTTTCTCTGCAGAGAAAGAGATGCATCTCTTAATGTTCAGTATCCATGTCTTCTCTGACTTCAGAAGCCACTCCCATACTGGATGCAAACCAAAACCTGTCATTTTTTCATCTTCTCTGGATTTTTCCCTCCTTGGCTTCAGCAGTACTTTTAAGGAATTACTCCTTTAATGAATTTTGGGATCTAACTTTGGACCTTCCTTTTAATTTTTTTTCCTGTTCCATCCTTACATCCCTCTGCTACCTGGAAATACATTTTTTCTTCTGAACATGCTGCTTCAGCTTATGCTTTTAACTAAATCTCTTCCTACCTTTTTTAAACTCAGTATGTTTTTCTCATTGACCGTTTGTTTTTGGGATATTTTTTGATGATGGTTCCGGGAGTAAAGAAATGGTTCATTTCTTCTTTCATTTATTCTTTTGCGATGTCTTTGATGAAAGTTAGTTGGTTCTCTGTAAAGAGTGAGCATGCAGTTCTCATCTGTAAGCTGCCTCCTTACAATAACCAAAAATAAGATTGGAATGCCCACCTTTCCTTGTGTTTCTGGTTTCTCCATTGTTTTGTGGATTTATCTCATTGTTTTGTTTTCTGGCTGTTATCTGCAGAGAGCAGTCAGCTGATATGTCTTACAAGCCCCTTTTGTGTATTCTGGTGTTTGCCCTGGGTTGATCAGAGATGTTCCAGCTGGCCCTGTACCTTCACTTGCTCCAGCATTTTCTTTCATCCTTCTCCATTGATCTCAGGCTTTATGTCTTACCTAGATAAACCCTGACTTGGCATGTGATACCCAGAATATCTCAGTATTACGACATCAATTAACTGCGTCCAGGATTCTATTTGTCGTAGAATTCTTACTCCTGTAGTAGTAATGCAGTAACCAAGATCTCTGCTTCAGGAAAGGGAAAAAGGCATGTATTGGTATTTTAATGTGAATGTATATGCCTGATTCCAGAGAGGGTTTTCCTGAGTCTGCTGGCCAAATTTGGCTCAGAATCATGCTGGGGTATTTTACAGGCAGCCTGTTTCAAATGCAAGGTCCTATTTAGCACTGAGCTGGAATTTTTCAAATGTAAATGTTGAATCAGACTTATGTGTGAATTTACTTCATATAGTCTCCAACAAAATAAACCAAATTCCAAGAGTGTGTAAGCAGTCCTTTAAATCAATTTTTTGTTTGGTTTTCTCTTGTTACATAGTTCCACACAACTTTGCCATTCTTTTTAGCACTATTGCTGGTCAGCCATTTGTACCATAAGAGTAGTTCTTACAAGCTTCTGCAAAATCAGCTATTTTAATCATTCTTTGTGTATCAAAACATTTTTTGTCATCCTCTGTAAATGCACCAGTGTTTTCCCACGAGTACTTCAAAGGACATAGAAGAGATTTTTAAATGGTTAACATTTAAGAATGATGCATTGTTTGCAAGGAATGTATGGGAAAACTTCCCACTTTTGAAGCACAGTCTTGAAATAGGCAATTTTCTTAAAAGTAGCTTTTTCTTCTTCTTTTTGTTGGTGTTTCCAACTGAAAATGACATTACAGAAAGAGACCCACATGCTACTTACCACATCTGAATGTAATTCAGGGCATTTTGACCGTTTCCCACATTAGACCAGTACTTAAGAAGCTTCACTGCTGTAGGTAAAGTATAGAATTAATTAATTCTCCTGCTCGCATCCAGGGCACTGCATGGTCTTGCCCTGCCTTACCTGAGTATCTTCAGTTCTTCATCTGCAAGGCACCCCCTGCATTTTAGTTTTCTTAGCCTCTCATCTGTTTGGAGTGTGTGCACATAAATCCTGTGTCCTGAGGTAATTTTATGTTCACCAGTCACTTAATGACTTTTTTCTCATTTCATGTGATGGCTGCAACTGCAACTAAAATCCAAGTCCGCTTAAACCCATGTCAGCCTTGCTTATCTGCAAATTTTTTTTTTCAGTTTGTTGAGATGCTTGCATGAAAAATGTTGTCTAACTGAGTTAATCTCTCTCTTCAGAATGTACTTGGGCTGACATGGAGATGTAGCAGGGTTTTGCTCAGCCATAAATGAGATTCTCAAATTAATTCTTAGGCGGCCTTCTAATTCCTGAACCTACTGTATTTGGGAGCTTGGGAGCTGGTATTTGCACTCAGGCTGCTGCCCTACACAGTCTTTCCTTTCAGGAGGTTGAAGGACTGTGCAAGAAGACGGCAGAGATAGCTCTTGTCAAATTGTCTTTGTCAGTGCTGCACCACCTGCTTTTTGGCAGTGGCTGGGATGCTCTGTGTGCATCCGATCGAGTTCATAACTCACACACCGGGAGCTCCCAGGGTGGCAGCACACCATGTGCTCAATCCTGCCAGAGATTCGGCTGTCTAGAGGGTTTCTTTTCATTCTCTCAACTCTAAAAAGGGGTAGTAGCTTCCATCAAAAGTTCTTCTTATCCAAGTTTGGGAAAATATCCCTGAATGCTTTGAGGTAGTACCTGCCTTAGGTGCATGTTGCTTCTCCAGATAGAGGTAAGGTTCTTTCTTTGCCCACAGGAATCTCCTATAGAAGGAAGGCCATAGCTGTGTTTAGACCACATTGGGCTGACTTCAAATGCGTATAATTTGCATTAAAAATGCAAAATTCTGTGACTCCGAGGGGAGCATTTTAAGTACTCTCCCACTGTTCTTACTCTTAACGTGAGGCTCCAGTGCAGGAGTCTGGTCAGCTAGGAGGTGACAAACATGGGAGAGGTTTGCCTACAGCTGAAAGGATCTGCTCCCTTTTCCCCCTGCCAAATCCTGCACATCTATATTGTGTTCCTCCTGTTTGGAGCCCCAGGGAGTAGAGGGAAACCTGTTTTCTTCCACTGGTGATGCAGAGTGTTTCACTGCTGGTTGATCACGTGCTAGAGCGAGTCACACGGAAATTAGGGGGTTTTGGTGATGCTTAAGTAGGTTCAGAAGTTCAATTAATAATAGATGATTTGCAGTTTTTTCCTGATAAACCTATGAAAATGTAGAATGTAAAAATAAACCAGCTATGCATTTTCAGCATGTACCACAGAATCTACAAGACAGTGTTGGATATCCAAGCTTCCATTTCTGTTTGCTGAGTTACTTACGATGCTTTGTTTCTCGTGATGTTTCAGTATCAAATAACAGTATATCCAATATATTTATATATATTTTTATACATTTGTTGTATTTAACAAAGGTGGATGCACACAGTGCCTTCTCTATTGCCCATCTCCATTGGATGGTGCTCCAGGAGGAATGCGATGGAGAAGCTCTAAAGCATTTGCTGGAGAGGGAACTTTAACAAGAGTGTGTAGTGGCAAGGCAAGGGCAAATGGCTTTAAACTGAAAGAGGTTTAAAATAGATATTAAATGTTTTGCTGTGGGTGATTGAGGCCCTGCACAGGTTGCCCAGAGAAGCTGTGGCTGCCCCATCCCTGGAAGTGTTCAAGGCCAGGCTGGAGGGGGTTCTGAGCAACCTGGTCTAGTGGAAGGTGTCCCTGCCCGTGGCAGGAGGGTGGAAAGTGTTGGTCTTTAAGGTCTTTTCCAACCCAAACTGCCCTATGATTCTGTAAAGCACTTCCTGGTGTTCAGATTTATAAAAGTCTTTCTTGAATTGTTCCTGAATTTTACTGGGAAATGGCTGTGCAATTTTGTTTTTAGAGTAAGTGCAGCTTGTATTTGTGAATATATTGCTGCAAAGAGAAAGGACAAATCAGGTTTACTTCTGTTTTCTTCTTTCTTGTTCTCTAGGTAACCAACACAAATAGTAACTGCACAAAAATGGCAATAAATTAGGCATTTTTTTAAAATCATACCCTTTTACATTCCCTGAGAATATTAAAATAACATTGGTAAATTTTTAATGTTTAGGAAATATACTGCATTATTTTAACCTGACAGGTTCTGGTTTTTATGAACAAATGTCAAACCAAACTTTATACTGCAGTGTTAGCAAGTTGTAAATGTGCCTTTGACATTAATAGAAATTGTAGGTACTTTAATTAAAGTTTCCAAAGGACGTGTTTCCTCAAATGCTCACAGTTGTATGTAGATGGTTAATCTTCCTCATACATTTCCATCTCCAGTTTGTGCTGAGTGCAAATTGTGCTTATGACTTGAATGAAAACTTAATTTATTATGATAGAGTGGCTGTATTTTGTGAGCTAGCAGAGCCAGCTGTGGTGCTGGTTCAGCATGTGAACTGTGCCACTGCCCAGTGATTCCCCATCCGTCCTGTTTATGGCTCAGAACCATTAATTTCTCTGTGTCCAGTGCAGAACTCTCAGGAATCTTCGTTTTATGGGGAAGTCCAGGTTTTAACACAGGATAAATAATCTGCAAATCACATTTTTTTAGCTCTTTAATCCGTTTTTCTTTTCATGGGGAAGGCAGTAAGATGAGAATGCTCTGTTAGTGCAGCGCAGTGAGTTTTGGACAAAGAACCCAGCTTTGCCCAGCTCCATTTTACGGTTGCCCAGCAAAGGTCAGAGGTGAGGAGTTGCTCAAGAACCACGGTGGCAAAAACATGATACTCCCTTGGCAAGGGCTGTGAGACATGCAGGGCTGTGCTGGGTGCTCTGTGCCCTGCCCAGGGCCACAGCTCACCCCTGGCTCCCTCCAGAGCCCAGGCTGTGCCCAGCCCAGCATCGGGCACCGGGGGGAACTGGTGTCTCCTGCCCCTGAACGCCTGCTGGAGCGGTTTCCTTTCGGTTCTCTGGGAGATGTGGTGTGTGTCTTGTGGCTTGTAAAGTCAGGAGGGTTGGATACTCATGACTGCAATTACTGGGCTTAGGTATTAATTTCTGAAGGGCGCTGGACAGGCTGTCTCTCTAAGATGCTTAGTTGTAGTTGGGAGAGCCAGGCAGCCAATTCTTGCCACTCCAGCAGTTGTGATGGCCTTGAATTAAACAATTTTGACCATATTAGAATACATGTAACACAGATTTTTCTTGTATCTTAGCTGTACACTGATTTCTCTTTCTGGGAGCTGAGCAAATGCCTGCTAGGGTTTAGGTTTTACTCTTACCTGACCTTGAATAGAGCAAGTTTGAGTTTAAAGCATGTTTGCCTCAGCTATGCAGCAGACCATTGTGTTGGCTGCTTAGCCCTTCACGATTTACTAGATAACTTTCCAGTTTGAAAAGGCCTTGTTCCTAGATATGACAGATGTGTTGCAGTTTATATAAGATAGAAATTTGGAGCAGGAGCGTTTGTCTTGCATTAAATTGATGCTCACAGCAGTCCCCGTATTGTGTGCAGCTATCTTTAGAAATAGCTGGATATATCTATGCCCTCAGTGAAATGTAGAAAGCAGCACTACTGAGGAGGTATTTCATTATTTAAAAGGTGGATGTTAAGATTCACTGCTGCTGCTGCTGCTCTGTACATGACACAAACTGCAGATACAACACATGGGTGCTAAATTAAAGAATAATAGAACCGAGATAGAGATGGTATTGCTGAGCTTATCCTGCTGACAATTCTGTAGCAGTAAGTTGCCTCCTCAAAATGTCCCTTCTCCTCAGTTTTTCTCAAGAGTTTCAATTCAACTTTTTTTTCTTCTCTTCTTTTTTTTCCCCCCCATAAGAGACCCAAGAGCTCAAGAACTGCTTGTTTATAAATAATGAAATTGCCTCTAGTTAGGTATGCCCTGAGACAAGTATTCAATCATTTCTCTGCCTTTGGGTGCCAGCTCTGACTAGAATTAGGCGGTGGTTCAGTGGATGAACTGTCAACCTTAATCCTCATACTTAGAATTTATAAAGCAAGTTTATTTAGTGAAGTAGTTTCTATTTTCTTAGAAACCTTTAAAAGTCTGCAAATATTGGCATGCTTACTCTAATTTAAGCCTCTGTCCTATTCTACAGTTTACTGATCTTATTTTCAGTGTAATGTTTATTTCTGCTGATATTGTAGAAGTGGTCATTCTGCAGTAGTTTGCCCTTCTAACAGGTTATTTATTAAAGACATTAGAGAATTGCTGTGCGAAGCACATTGCAAAGGCGACCACCTCAGTACTTCAAACAGTGCAGTAAAGGTATTTCTCCATGACAAGTTCAGAAGTGATCTGTGTCTGCCTGGCTGGCTGTTCTGAAGTTTTGCACAGCTCCTCTCTAATTCCTAAGCACCAGTGACCTTTGAACTGCAATTTAGGTGTCCAGGCAGGCAGCAGAATTATTTCTGCTGGAGCAATGGCAGCCTGTGAGTAACTGTTGTGTAAAAGTAGAGAATGGAAAGCCCTACCTCTCTTCTTAGTGCTCCACTCACTCGTGCTGGGATCACCTCGGCATGGAGGGGCAGTGCTTCCTAGGTATGTGGCTTTGTGCTCCCATGCTTCTGTGGTGAAATGTGCAGCTTCTCTCAAACCTCTGCACGAACAACATGTATTCTGACATCTGGGTGTCAGCAAGTTTGTCAAAGAGCAGAGTAACGAAAATAGGTGAAACTGCGGCAAAAATCACTGGTGGGGTTTTCATCGGGTATTTTCTCGTTGCCTTTCTAGGTCCGATGTTGTTGTTCTGTGCTTTTCAATTGCTAATCCTAATTCCCTGAATCATGTGAAAACAATGTGGTATCAAGAAATCAAGCACTTCTGTCCTCGCACACCTGTCATTCTGGTGGGCTGCCAGCTGGATCTCCGCTACGCAGATCTCGAGGCTGTTAACAGAGCCAGACGGCCTTTGGCAAGGTAAAGTTTAAACAAAAAGAAGAATTAGAAAAAAAAAAATCACCTTGGTAATCAGGTACAACACCTGCAAAAGAGAAATTGGAGAGCCTAGTTTGCTTTTTTTTTTTTTGTACAATGAGAGTATATGTGCTGTCTTCTTTTTTTTTAATTCTGTTGTCTGAGTTGTTTCGTTATTTAACACACACAGTTAATAAGTTTCCCACAATATTTTTGCACATTGGATATCTAAATGTGTTTGGGTGACAGAACACTATAGTAAGATAGAGATGGTAGTGCTTATTGAAGGTTTTCTTCTGTATCTTTCTCCATGAACATGTGTATCATGTCCTGCCCTCTCACTATTGTCAGGTACTGTTTTAAACCGGCAAATTCTACTCGAATTTTCTGAATTCTCAATTTTATTTTTTTGTAAATGTAATCCTAGATCATAGCACAAAATGAAATGGTTGCAAATTAAACTTCTAAAAGTTCTGAGATTAAAAGAGAATTTGGGGGTCGTTCTAGAGAAGCTTTGTTTTTCCCAGATAGAAAATACAGCCATTCACATATCAGGCCACAGCAGTCCCACAATAACTGGTTTGCTTCTAATTTATTCCTTTTATGGGAATTTGAATGAGACCAGATTCACGGAAATAATATCCATGATTGTGTAATTAATGACTGTATTGTAACAAATTTCCGTAAAGAGATTGAATTAATATTTTGTGGGCCCTTAGAAAATCTTGCGTTGCATTGCAGTCAAACTCTTGACTTAGCAATATGATTCTCATAGATCTATTTGTTTATTAAACATTTCTTCGTTGTGAGGGCGGGGCAGGCTTTTTGGTTGACTCTTTAAAAGGAAACGGTCTTTTTGCAGAACTCTCCCGCCCTAATCCTCCTCCGTGATTTCACCATTCGTAAGTTTGAGTCAGAACTCTGCGTGTCTAGCACGGGCTTCTGCCACCTGAACTGGTTATTTATTAGCTGGCACTCAGCAAGCTGTTGTCTGGGGCGTGTTCTGTCTGTGCCAGCTCGTGTCTGCCCAATATGGTGTGCTCAGAGAACACACTCTTGGGTCGTGTCTTCTGGGGAGATGATTTTCTTTTGCTGGGAAAATGGATCCTAGCCCATACTTTTTACTGGTTTGTTTACCCTGCATCATGTACTGGAGCTGCTCTGGAAATTCATGAGTTCCCACACAATGCTTCTACAGCCAAAACAAGCCTATCTCTTGCAGTGTGTGTTCAGTTACTCTTTTGTCGTAGGCTACTATGATTTTCTTTAAAAAGAATGAGCTTAAGAAATACTTCCATTTCATATTTAGCTGTATTTCTGGCATTTTTATGTCATGAGAATTTCCATTTGTGTTTGAATGATGGATGCAAAGAAAGGTTCTGACAATATCTGATTAGTAAGGGGTGGTAGGAGGTTTTTTAAGTAATGAAAGTTCTCAAGTATCCTATCAAATTCTTTTACTATAAATTTCACTTTAAGTAAGCGGCAGTTCCATTTTGCGTAAATGATTTCTACACGTATTTAGTAACATTGCAAAGACACCACCAAACTTAAATGAAATTATAAGCATGTGCTATTCTAAAACTCTGTGGAGTCACGATTGTAGATTTCCAAAGGGCTTTGTGGGCTTAGTATTATATTTTGTTTCATTTGAATGATAGTTACCTCGGATTTAGTGCTGAATATGTGGTAAAATTCCATGCTTTCTGGAATGACTTTGTGATGATCATTGCATGTGACAAGGTTCATTTTTTGTTTAACCCTAGGCCGATAAAAAGGGGAGACATTTTGCCACCAGAGAGGGGCAGAGAGGTTGCCAAGGAACTCGGGATACCATACTATGAAACCAGTGTATTTGACCAGTTTGGGATTAAAGATGTGTTTGACAACGCAATTAGAGCTGCCCTGATCTCCAGAAGACACCTGCAGTTCTGGAAATCTCATTTGAAGAAGGTCCAAAAACCTTTGCTTCAGGCTCCATTCCTACCTCCGAAAGCCCCTCCTCCGGTTATCAAAATTCCCGAGTGTCCCGGGCCGAGCATGAACGAAGCTGGATATTTATTGGACAGCCCGCTGTGTGCAGATGTCATGTTTGTTCTCCAGGAGCAGGACTGCATTTTTGCTCACAAGATTTACCTAGCTACCTCTTCCTCAAAGTTTTATGACCTTTTCTTAATGGAATGTGAGGAAAGTCCAGACTTGGATGAAACACAGTGTAATAAAGAAAACACAAATAAGGATGTTCTGACAAATCACCTAGAGACAAACAGTGACAGTGATGAGGCATCCTTGAAATCTCCTGATGTTAAAATCCCCCCACCAGAAAGCAGTGACTCTTTAAACACGCTAGAACCTGAATCTGGTGAAACAAACTCTGCAGCAAGATCTCTGTCGTCCTGGGGTAAGGGGTTTGTTAGTGTGCATAAGGAAATGCAAGTGAATCCTGTCTCAAAGCGGACGTGTCCTGTAACTGTGGTAAAAATGGATTCGTCTGTGCAGGCCGCACCTTTTAAAACTGTTTTGCAGTTTTTATACACAGGCCAACTGGATGAAAACGAAAAAGACCTCACCAGACTGGCTCAGATTGCTGAAATCTTAGAAGTATTTGACTTGCGAATGATGGTGGAGAATATTACGAATAAAGAAGCCTTCATGAATCAAGAGATTACTAAAGCATTTCATGTCAGAAAAGCTAATCGGATAAAAGAGTGCCTTTGCAAAGGGACATTTTCTGGTAAGTAAATACATGCTTAAGCAGGAAGAGAATTATTTTTTTTCTCATCCATGTTACTGTCACTTCATAGACTTCAAAAACTGTGACAGCTACATTGTTCTGAGAGGAAAGATGACCCCAAAACTGTAGTGTTACTCAGGCCAACTGTACCAGCCTGGGATTCTGCAGTTTCATTTCTCAAAATCTACTCACAGCTTTTAAATAAGCGACCCAGTTCTCAGAAATGTTGAACATCCAATATCCCCCTTTACAAGAGAGGCTTTTCATTTAACTGTTTAAAATGCAAGAGTTGTTTTTGGGGTGGGGTCACGGGAAGTGAAGGAAGTCCTTGGTTAACAGCGTGCAAGTGAAACGCGTTCTTGAGACGAGGTTACACCTTAAACTCAGACTTGCAGCCCTCCTGTGCCTTTGTTCCCACGGCAGATGTGACATTTAAATTGGATGATGGAAGCATCAAGGCCCACAAGCCACTGCTGATCTGCAGCTGTGAGTGGATGTCTGCTATGTTTGGAGGATCATTTATTGAAAGCTCCAACAGTGAGGTATTTGTCTATTTTTGTCTCTTTTTGTTTACAATGCCTGATGGATTTAGGGTGATGGAAGCATCATCTGTTTGAAAGGCTGCAACAATCCCTAGAATCAGGGATTTATTCTTCTTTGCAAACCTGGGATGCTTTTCTTCTTAAAGCGTTAAATAAGGTTGCCCAGGAAGACAACATACTATCTCCAAGGCATAAGTCTTCTTCCAGCATTGGAGTGTGTGTTTAAACCCAAAGTCCTGTAAAATATTAAATATGGGGAAGGAAATTAAGTATGAATTTGTGACTTTCTTTAAAATAATTTTTCAGGTTTGGTGAATATATATTTGTATAATCAAAATCACTACAAAGAATACTTGGGGCAGGGACATTGATAAAGAAATTAAAGATAAAAAAGGGTTAAAGAACACAGAGGGTTAAACTAGAAAAGGGAGCTGCTTTCACAGTAGAAACTGAGCTAACTTTAGGAGAAGCTCTACTAACTTTAGTAGAAACAGCATAGATTCTGTAACGCATCATCTTGTCCTCTGGAGTAAAGCAGGTATGCAGTACAGTTTGAAAGATCCCAATGCTTTGAATAAGATTTTGCAGAAGAAGCCTTGTATTTTTATGTTGCTTCATGGTCTGTTTTTCAAATTCCAAACACTCTGCTAATATTTTTTCTTGTGCCTTATCCATACCCAGTTTTGGGTTTTTTTTGTTTTGGTTTTCTTGTTGCTTTCCATACTTATATGCTCATATGAAGTGTTCACGTTTTTAGTGTTTAATATTCTGATAGATATTTTTCTACTTAGATTTTTCTGGCTTCTTCTAATGCAGCTGTAAACATAATTCCATTCCCAGAGGCATACTCAACAAGTGGTTCATTAAAAATACATAGTTTGATTCTAGTAAGCACCATTTGGCAATGAAGAATATGCATTTATTTTCTACCAGCCTATTTTTAATGATTAGCTTCACAGTCTTAGCTCATCTTTCCAATTTAAAATATTTTGCTTCCATTTTGTCGAGTTTAAAGCATTCTGTATTGCTATTGGAAGTTTTAAAATATAGGTAGATATGAATTGAATGGTTTACAAAGAATAAAAGCATCTGTTTTTACATATTACCTTTTCTGTATTTGGGGCAAATTTTATAAGCTCATGCATTAAATTTACAGTTCTCTGCATTAACAAAAATATATCAATAATGAATGAGTTTCACAGCTAGCTGCTCTCACTTGGAGAACTGAGCTGCTTCCCAGAGTGGCTGATGTGCATGAAAGGGTCGTGCTTTAGCATGAGAAATTAGGCAGTTTTTGTCCTAGTCTTGGTAGCTTCATTCCATGCTCATTACGTGTGTGGGGCAGAAAGGGCTTACATTTTCTTTTTTCCTCATTTCTTCAGTTCTCCGTTCCTTCCCAACCTTGTTTAACTGGATAATTTGGTTATTTACCAAAAGACGGAGAGGGGTGGTTTTATTGTTACCCTTTGTTTTCTGTTATTCTCAGCATCTGCAGGATGTCCCTTGCCAGGAGCAGATAGATTGCATTCCTCAAGGAGTCCACCCAGGGAGCTTTGGCATGGGAAGTGCTCAGTGACTTTTACGTATAGCTGTCCGTTTGCAGGCTAGAGAGCATTGAACTGCTTGATGTGGATCCAATTCCAGCTTGGATATAACCTGGCAAAGGATCTGACTCTGGAGCAATGCTTACCTGTTGGCAGCTTCTTGAACTTCAGTGGGAAATTTCTGTTTTGAAAAATACTTTCCCTGCATTTCTGAAATACCTTGAAGAGAAAAAGAGACAGTCCAGCAAAGTGAGAGAAGTGAAATATAGCTGCTACATGAAAATCCCTTAATAATTAGAAATTCTTTTCTTAAATATCTTTTCCAGGTGGTTCTGCCCAACATAAACAAGACCTCCATGCAAGCAGTTTTAGATTACTTGTATACCAAGCAACTGTCCTCCAGTCAGGAACTGGACACACTTGAATTAATTGCATTGGCAAATAGGTTTTGCCTTCCTCACCTGATTGCTCTAGCAGGTAAGAATTAGTGGCCTTGTCCACTGCAGTGTCTTCTGCAACAGCTGAAATGTGCTTTAATGATTTTTGAAGCACGTAAGATTTTCTCAAGTGTCAGAGAAAATAATTTTTTTTTCTGAGAGGGATATTGTAATGCAAATTGATATTTTCACACAGGGAAATGTATTTGCCTTCTCCTTTCCTTTTTTAGTTTTGTGCTAAACCAGCTCAGAACACTGAAGTTTTCTGTGCTTTAAAAACAGAAAGAGGAAACCCTCTCTTTAGCATTGAGGATAATGTCTGTGGATTGTAATATCCATTCTGTTGTTGTTAATTTACCTGAAAACAGGAAGGACTCCGGGTTTTCCATTAAGTAATGAATGAAGTGCTCCACTTTATATTTCTGTTCAAAGAGAGTAACTAAGGCAATTCAAAACTGATCTAGATGATCATGTTTTTTAGAAATGCTGTCTAGGTCCCTTTGAAGTAGATGGGAATTGGATATTTTGGTATATACACGGGGATTTCATGGAAGAAAACCCTTCCAATCCCATATTTAGAGAAAAAATTACAGGTTAGAATACCACTAAAGTTTTAAAATTAAATCTATCCACATCCCAGACCTCTGGGGTTGTTTGGGTTTTGTTGTTGTGTTTAATTTGTTTCTTTTATGTCAGTAACTTGGCATTGTTCTGAACACATGACCAAGGCCAAACCTCAGAGACAGGTGAAACAAAGCTACACCTACCTACAGGACTACATTCAGGCAAAATTTAATCACACACCAAACCCTGGCTCTCCTTTAGTTGTGCATCAGGACTGTGTGTCTTGTCTTTACTGGTTCTGACAGACCAAATCTTTATTGCTAGATTTTATGTGCACATTTTAGCTGAAATTTTGGGTATTTTTTAAGGTAATTGCAGTAAACATGCATACAGTGTTAAGAATATTTCATTCTATTCAGTTCTTGGTGAAATAATTTTGAGCCCAGAGGCTACTGCCAACAACTGAACCCAGTAGAATCAAAACCAACTGACAAGGTTTCCCAAAAAACACTCAGACTTTTAAGATTCTAGGGAATGGTTCTAGGAAAGGGTTAAGGAGAATCTTGAGCTGAGGTGATTGCTGGGGGGCTGGTCAACCTTCATCTGAATCCCCAGGAACAAGTGATCTGAAAACCTAAAGAGGGCCTGAAGTGACCTTCTCTCTGTCAATGCTGTGTGTGTACTCATTAATAAATCCACAATTCAGTGGCAAGTGCACTGTTGCTTAAAAACTTTGTATAACCCAAAAGAGACAGCTGGTCCATATTTCTAATTTGTACTGGATATTGTACCCACGCCAGAGAGAGACGAGCGGCTGCTGAACTTTGTGCTTCTATAAGTGGTTACGAACCACAGCTCCAGCCGCAGCTCTAAAGGTCAGAATTTGACTTCCCCCAGATCTGAGCTTGCTGAGGAGATCTGTGTGAATGTGACCCCTGCATAACGCTGGTTAACACCAGGAGGAGGGAGAACGTGCTGCCTTGGTTCTTTGTCAGCAGCAGATGATGTGACCTTGCAGTGTGACTGTTTCCCCTGCAAGTGATGAGTTTTCTCCCCCAACAGAGCAGCATGCAGTGCAGGAGCTGACAAAGGCCTCCATGAGCGGCGTTGCGATAGATGGAGAAGTCCTCTCCTATTTGGAACTGGCACAGGTCAGTGTACACAGCCTTCTGAAGGTATTCTGGGCAGCTGCAGGACTTGCTTTTAGCTCCTTGCTGGCTCTGAGCATTGCTTGTAAGTGGCTCAAAGTCTGCAGTTCTGAAAGTGACTGATGATGGAACTTTCATCTTCTGTTTTAAAGAAGGTTTTTTTCATTAGTTCAAAGGTAAAATAGCCCTTTTAGTAACCTCAGAGGAGTAGTCTTTCAAATATATATTTTAGATTGTCTTGATTGTGGAGCTTCCAAGCTCCATGTTCTTATGACCAGTAACATGAAAAGCAATGTAATGAAGCTGTTCAGCTTTGTAATGGGGATTGATTCCTGCGTTCCTTTCAACTCAGTTCTTGGAGATATATTTAGACCTGTACTGCAAAGGCAACATTTTTTGAACACTTAAACCGGCTACTCAAAGTCAGTAATCTGATAATTCAGAGTATGTGCAAATCCTCTTCATGTTCAAATGCATTTCAATATTGCTTGAGTCCCATAAATAATTAAAAGAGAGAGCCCCCAGCTCACAGTTGAACTGCACACCTCTGTTTCACAAAATGCAGCAGACTCCCAGATGTGGCAGAACAAGCTAAAGTATTTTTAAAATTTTATTATTCTTGATTTCACACTGAGTCAGCTGCAGCTTGGCTTGAAGTAGCACTAAAACACTGCACAAGCTGGCTGCCATGCAAGATTCCCTGCAACTGTTTTTGAGGGCCTCTCTTGCAGTACCTTTAATCCTGTTGCAAAATCAGAACTGAACTCCTCCCAGGAGAAAGCAGCTCGCTTCACTTCATTTTTATCGTAAGAAGGGCAATTTTTCTTTTATTTCCGTCTTCTGGCTGGAGACTGGAGAGGCAATATCTCTAACTACTGTTAGAATATCCTCTGTGGCCAGCACCTAGCTCACTATGATGTGTTTATAACCCAAGATCAGAGCAGGCAGTCAGAATGAACGCTTGGGAGAGTACGGCCAGGTACCATCTGCTGGGACCATTCTAGCTTTAGCTGTTAGTAGGGGCTGCAAAATGAGTGATAACCCCAGGAAATGGAATAAGCTCTTTGTTTTTCTCCACAGTTTCACAATGCTAACCAGCTGGCAGCTTGGTGTTTGCACTACATCTGCACCAATTACAACAGTGTTTGCTCCAAATTCCGCAAGGAAATCAAAGCTAAATCTTCAGGTATGGGCAACTTCCCCCCGAGTTTTTTCAGGTTTCCCCTTCTCTCTCCCCTCCCAGTTGATTAAACATAAAGACAAAGATGAGCTGACGTAGCTCATGGGACTGAACCTGTGTGCTATCTTGAACAGCGTTCATAAATTCTTATCTGCAAAGAAAGGTCATAATCATTAGCCTGATTGCTGGGCAAGCATCCTGTTCTTTACCTAAGTCAGTGATGCTAAAAGGAACAGAGCTCTTTTCAGGCTCTGCAATGAAAAACACACTCTGTAAAGGCCTTGCTTCTTTATAGTTTTTGGTGGACTAATGCCTCTTGTGTGTAACCACTTGCAAAGTCTTTTCACAGTTAAGGCATTTGAGGAAACTGGGTGAACCCTTGATAAGCAAGACAGCATAGAGAGTGGATAAATTATTAGCTGCATAGCTTTTTGCAAGACATTTCTGGGATTGGTGTACCTTATTGGCATCTTTGGGGATTTTTTTCATTGTTTCTTTTTAACCAGATAATCAAGAATATTTTGAGAGGCACCGGTGGCCGCCTGTGTGGTATTTAAAGGAAGAAGATCACTACCAGCGAGTTAAAAAGGAGAGAGAAAAGGAAGATGTTGCACTGAACAAACATCATTCAAAGCGGAAGTGGTGCTTCTGGAATTCCTCTGCTGTAGTTGCCTGAACAAAGCAAACAAGTGGAAATCCACAGCCAGAAATTAGTCTTATTGTTAGAAATAAGATGTAGTTCAGGTTTTCAGGAAACTGTGTTCCACGTGTGCATTTATTACTGCTAGGGTCAAAAGCACAAGCTCACTGAAAATGAGCCTGGAACAGCTCCTTGAAGTCATATGTATATTTTTGACTGGTAAGCAGATAAATGTCAACCATTATTACATTACTTTTTATACCAAAAAAAAAAAAAAAACCACAAACCAAATCCAGCATTAATGTTTCAATCTCCAGTTGGGAAATATTTTTATACTGTCTGGTGTATTTTGTTCAGATAAAATTCTGGATACCGTTTTATTTTACAGACCACAAAATAACCATGTAGCAGCTTTGTAATTAGATTTTAACTATTTTTACTATGCGAGTACAGTGAAATAGACAATCTTCAGTCATAAGAGACTGCTTTTAGAGTATCTCATAAAAAGTCATCCTAGGAAAAAAATTTAGTTGCCTACTATAGGTTGTCTTTTTCAAACTAAGTACTGTGCACTGGTAATATAATTAGATGGTTATTTCCCCTTTCTAAAGCAAAGGGTTAGAATAAGATCCAATAACTGCAAGATATAGAGTGCTTGATCTTTGCTCAGCTGAATAATAGACAGTATAATTACCTGTTCAACTGCAGGCAAATGTATTTCTAATATTTGCCATGTAAGTGCAAATAATTATGACTATGTGGGCCATGTGAAATCTAGTGATTCTAAGTATTCAGAGGTTTTATATGTCTAGATCAAAGAGGATATTTCTAAAATAATTTAGAAGGGCTTATTAATTTATATCCTTATACGAGTACGGATCTGAATGCAAAAAGCAGTTACACTGCTTGCATTTGAATTACTGCATGGCAGTTACCTTGTTCTGCAGGATCTTCACCATGCAGCCGTTCCTCATGCTGAATTCCTTTTTGCTTCAGTGCAAGCAAATGAAAGGGCTGCAAAAACAAGTAGATGTTATCTAGTGTTCCAGCATTTTGTAAGTGAAGAAGGGTCTTCACACACAAGATTACTTCAGTTTGATCCAAATTCTTTTATAGCTTTTCCCAGGCAGAACTCAGTTTTAGGTTATTTTTAAGTAGGTGATGTATTTCCCCTGGAAGTAGATGTTCCCAGAACGCTGGGGGCAGAATGATGGCAGAAAGGCAGGAGTTCTGCACAAGCAGTGCAAGACAAGAAAAAGCTTCCAGTGTTTCCAAATAGCCTGTGTGTTTATGACTTTTTCTCAACCATTACTCTAAAGCTGCAGTGTTACACTAGATTACATAAGGATGAGAGCATTTTTTAAAAGACCAAAACTAAACTACATAGACTGTAGAACACACACATGCAATCCTGTGCAGTGTCTCAGGCACAACTCTGTAACCACGGTAGTATTGTGTAGTAGGTTTGTTCATACTGTTCTGTGCTGGCAGCTCAGCACACCGATGTGAAAAGCTGTTTGTTTGTTTGTTTGTGGTTTTTTCTCTGTATCCAAAGGCAAGGCAGTACAGTCACCCCCCAGCACTGTAGGTCAGGAAAGGCTTTGGCCTGAAAGCCATAAACACCTCGACATATTTGCGTTCTGCACGGACTCACGCTCGGCTGGGGCCACCACAGGATGGTAGGAGCCACCCAGCACGGGAGGAGAGGCCGCTCTACAAACCTTCATGAGGAAAGCAAGTGGGAGATTCCTACCCCTCTGAGATTCATCGCCACATGCTGACAAAGAAGGGCTATAAATGGTGGTTGCAAATATGTCTCCTTAACTCTTGGTCAGTGGCAATGTGGACGAGAACATGGAATGAGAGAAGACGTGTCAAGACTGAGATAAATAGCTGTTGTTATAAAATGTTAAGCAGTCACATTTTAAATAAGTATTGCTACTAGGTTTTACACAACCAAAGCTACTGTATGATTGTAATCTTGCCAAACTGTAATGGATATATAAATGAACCTGAGGTATATGCAATAATATCCAGTTATTCTAGTTATCAGCTACTATAACCAAGTGGCTGGTTCATTTGGTTAATGCTGTCTATGGCCTTTAATCTTGGTGGTTATTTTGTGTTTTTTATTTTGGAAAAAAAAAAGTCAATAAAACTGTTTAGTTACAAATTGTCTCCTAGCTCCTTGAAGAAACTTCCTTAATTTGGCATTGCATTCTTCCTTTTTTAGTATTGCTTGTAAGCATTCAGTTGTGCTATCATTCATTGAATTTTACTGAATTTTTGCATATTTGCATAGCGCATTAGGATTTATGGTTGGGAATGCCACAAGGAAATCCTGCAGAGTTTGTATAGATACTGGAAGGTTGGTGCTTGTCACTTACTGTTAAACTGCACAGCAAAAAGAAAAACAAACCTCTTGCCGTTTCCCCCACGGTTTCTAATATTTAATTAGCATGATATTACCCAAGGGACATGAAACTAATTGGTCATGACAGACACAGGGAGGAAAAATGTAGGTAAGCAGCAGGATGCCTGTAAGGTTTTCAGTATGCTCTAAACTTTGTTTATAAGCAGTTTTCCCTGCTCTCTCACTGCCTTAGTTGACAACCACCTTACAGAATTCCTCACTACCTATTAGCAAACCCTCAGCAACTCCCTTCCTGAATACAGCTTATTTGATTGATGAGTGTGTAAAGTTGGTACTTTTCTAAAGAATTTTTGCAAGATGTCATGCAAAGAATGCCATGTTAAAAGCTTTGAAAAAAATCACAAAGCAATGCCAGTGACACTGAAAGTAAGCATATTCAGTACAGCGTTCATTTGTTTTTCAAGTGCTAATTTATGAAGATGTTGCATATCTAATTTACTTTTGAAAGCAAAATTTTATTTCTTTGAACTTACCGTTAGTAAAGGTAATGGGCCCAAAAGAAAGAGTGGTGATGCTAGGTGTAAAAATGTTTCTCTTGTTTATGATAAAAGCAGTAGCATGGAAGGGAGCAAATCAGAAGCATTGCTTTCCAGGGCATTCTTTTTTAAATATGAAGACCAATATTAAGAAGTCCTTTGTTTCTGGGGAGTCTCATCCATCTTAACCTCCCGGAAACAATGCTTTTCTATTTGTTCTTTAAGACAGAATTTCTGCCAGCAAGTTTCTCTGCACCACAACACAAACCAGTTTCTGTGGCTTCCTACCCACGAACAGCCCAGCAAAGCCAGAAGTAGAGTTGTTGTGTAAGATGGGAGTGGCCAGACTTCAGCCACGACTCCCTGATTTCATTCACTGAAGACCTACTCCTCACAGTCCTTTAGTCAGATCAGGCCTCAAAGCGAGCAGAGGGAAGCTAGACAGTACTAAATACTGTGGGTATGTTAAGAGGGGTTGCCCAGTAGAAGAGACTAATCTGGAAATCCCTCCTGGGCACTGAAAGCATGGTTCTACCAGAGGGAGTAAGGAGAAGCAGCACAGTGATTTATTGCCCTAATTCTTCAGCAGCTTGCCCACAGATAGCCCTCATGAATAGCTTGTGCCTAGAAGTGTTTGATTTGTAAAATTGGGAGATTACTTTTTTCCATGTTCAAATAACAAGCACTGATGGAGCAGCTGAAGGCATCCTGGAAATCCTTCTCTCAGGGTCAAGTCTCTCATCGTCTGTACAAAGAGGTTTAGATAAAGATCTAATGTACTAAATAGGATTAATTTTGGTGCACAAACTCCAGGATGGTGACATATTTCAATTCTTCCAGAGTTTAGGATTACAGTCTAGTGAAGAGATTTGCTCTGTCAGATGAAACTACAATTTTGTCCCTATTCTGTCCCTTTTTTTTAGATCACAGTCGTTCTACTCTTGTCACTGGATAGGCCAGCATTTATTTACTCTGGGTTGGATTCCAAAGCACGTACGATGCAGTGAGATGTTTTTAAGGTGTCTGCTTGCCACTCCTGAATCCCCTTAGATTTTTGGTCTATTAAAATGATCTAACAGCATTTGCATGAGTTTACTTCTCCTGCAGGCAAGATTCCCATTGAAATGGATGAGATACTACACACACAGACACTTTGGGCTTTGAGGTGCCGCCTAATGAATTTCCACGTTATCGCTCGCCTGTGTTCCGGATCTCCCAAAGAAGTTTGCTCTGTGCACTGCACGCAGGATAAGACAGTGTGTTAGCAGTGATAATCCCCATCCCGAAGGCTCTACAATAGGATAATTCATTGTCAGTTAACTTATGCCTTTGCCTTTAGCTGACAGAACACAGCCCGTGTCACAGATTCACTTTGCACTAGCAGCCCCAGTAGTGAGACTATTGTATATTTATGTATGCAGACTAAATCCCTCACTGCTGCTTACATAAAAATCTTGATTTCTGGTATAAATATGAAAAGCTTTTGGATCAAGGCTGCAGGAGGCTAAGATGAAAATTTGAACATTAGAAGATGCAAGAATGGTTATGCTAATGTATCCCAGCTCTAGAGAAAATCAAACTGAAAAGGTAAAGCTGTAATTCAGGCTGAGCCCAGCATGGGACAACAGAGTTGTGCCAGCTCCTTTATAACTGTTCAGCCTCACCAGTTGGTCTTTAAGCAGGACACATAGCTACAACATCCCACTGGAATGTTCTGCAGCAACAAACATTGCCAAGAGGCAGGTCCTGCATCCCACCCCCACAGCACGGGGGGCACAGGTTACAGTGAAAACATTACAGTACATTGCTAATTCATCTCTTTTCCTGTACAGCACTGCTACCCCACAGTCTGTCCTTTGGCCTGCCCAGTACCACCTCCTGGACACCACATACCTGGTTTTGTCCCATCTTGAAGGATATTCCAGAACAACAAGGACCTTACCCCAACACAGGAAGGATCTCCAGCCAGTTTCCTTCCGAGTGGCAGGAGATACTGGAGCAAAGCTCTGTGGCAGCCGGGTATTGGCCTGTTTAGGGGTTTCAATATAATATAAATTGACAACTTTGCAAAAACACTCAGAGTCAGAGACAGTGACTGAACACACAGGCATGAGCTGTGTGACTGCCTGGACGGGAGTATTTCAGGTACCATCTGAACATGCTAAACCAGGAGGGGGATATTCTCTGGAGACAGCAGCTCTGATTTTCAGCTTTAAAGAAAAGCAGCCTTCACCATTAGATAGAATTAGCAAGGTGGGTGCCACGTCTGAGGCCGTGGAGGGCTGTCTCACCCCCCACCCTTGCACTTACCTAAAGTTTTAGATAAGCAGCCAGGTGATGACACTTCACAGAGAAGATTTTCTTATGAAGATTTTCATAAGAAATTTTCTTGCCTTTGACATCAAAAAAAGAAAGGATTCTTTAGTCCCACTGGGATTAATATTTTTTTAACTTACGGCTGTATAATAAGGATTACATGGCATTCCAGGTATTAGTGCTGAGTATTCAAATTATCCCCACAGGTTATAAAAAAACCTCCTACAATTAGCAGCAGTTTATGAGTATATGATTAAATTTGCATCTTGGTCATTAAATATAAGCTGGTCATTCTGACTAGATGATCAGATGTGATTGCCTCCACCACGTAATATTTTAAATATTAGTTATGCACTACACATTACAAAGAAATTTCTTTGCATTTTTCTCCTGGGTCCTCAGTTACAGCTGCTTGTAAAATTTTGTGGATCCCTGTGCTCGTTGCATCACATCTAAAATTTTCAATTATAGAGTGTCTAGGGTTAGTTTCTAAATAATTGGCAGATCTCATCATGTGATGAAAATCAGATGATGGTGCCTTTTCCCACAGTCACTCTAAAGAAAGGGGGTTTCTCTGGGGTGGGGAGATCTCTGTGAATCCTTCCTGCTCCTGCACGGGAACAGGACAGGTCTCCCTGCACAGGAGGAGCTGCATCAGCTTGCAGGGGATGTGATCAAGTGTCGCCAGTCCTGCAGTCTGTGAGACATCCAGCAGCACTCTGAAACAGCCTCGGCCAAGTGTGACTGCTCACACACTTACTGCTCATCCTGCAATGACTCCCGCAGGCTGTTCTGCTGAGGCAGCTCCTCCCCAGCTTCGCTCTCCCTTCCTTTCGGCTGGCCAAGGACAGCCAGGTCCGAGCATGCACAGGTGATTTCTGGCCTGCTGAGCACAGTGCAGCTCTGGCAATCGCTGCAGCTCCCACAGCTGCACAGCCCTGCCCTTCTCAGCTCTCCAGGGCAGGAAAGGTAACGAGCTGTAGACTGATGGCTGCCCTTAATAGAGTTTTTTATCTGCTCAGGGTGTCTGTTTGTTTGTTTGCTGCAGTCACAGCAAGGTTTGTTTTCTGGAAGGTATTTGTTAAGAAGATAGGAGGAATACGAAATTAAAAATTACTGTATCCAAAGATTATTGGGTGATTACCTCAAGATAATTGGGTAATTAAGTTAAAGACTTGCTTTCCTTTCTTCTTGGGCCTCCAGTATGTCTGAAGGTGAGGAGGGGATGGAAAGTCAGTGCAGGGATTGCTGGGCAGCATTTTCCTGTTAATAGAGCAGGTTGCTCCTCTGTAGGTGAACAGAGGGGCAAGGAGGCTGGTGCCTGGGAGTTTGTTAGAATCCACGAAATAATTCACCTTCATTTTTTTCTGCTACTTAATTGGCAAGGCTCTACAGTAGGTGCTGTAGGGCTCCAGGAAGTGCTCTGTGCCCTGCACTGAGGGGGGGTACAGGGAGCAAGTGTGCCATGCACCTGTAAAAGGCAGGCACTTGCTGCAGCTCCAGGAGCAGGATTTGATGGCCTTGCTGCTCTCTTCTGGATCCATGGCTTTTGTTTTGACATGGCACACTCACCCAGCCCATCAACACAGAGACTTGGGCCTGGGAGTGTCATGCTAGAACTACATTCTCCCCTTGGGCTTCAAAAGTTTGTTTCCTTAAATCTGGTGCCCAGACACTGAACAGAAATCCAGCAGTCTTACCCACTGCACTTCCAGCCCTTCTCAGCTGTTTTTCAGCCCCTGTCAGACTTCCCATGCAGAGCATCAAGCTGCAGAACTCGCCATGTGACACTGGGGGTGTGAAGAGCTTTGAGTTCCCAGTTAACCTGGAAAGGTTCATGGATGAGAAGTAATAACTGCATAGAAAAACATGCCTGACTGAGCAGTTTCCAAAGTCAAACAAACAGCTGGGGGTTTGCAGAAGAGCTGTTGCTATCTGGTCATGCTGTTCGTTGTTTCTCTGGGCATCAGGTTTTGGCCACTGTCAGAGGCAGTGTAAGGCACAGACAGATCCTTGGTCTGACCCAGTAGTGCTCATCTCTTTGCTCCAGAAATGCTAGAATGAAGAATTCAGTGTCAGAGGGAGGCTTTTCCCACCTAACCATGTGCTCCTTTGCAAGGAGCCTACCTAAGAACCCTATCCAACAGACTTCCTTCCATGCCCTTTTGCTGGTCACCTTCCACTGTTGAAAGTTCTCGTGATCCTCTAATGCTAGTGTTGTAAATGCTAATAATAAATCCAGGTGACACTGATGGCAGCAGATTAACTAACACCCAGCACTTCAGTGTGCCTTCACTGCAGCACCTGCACTGAATGGAATTATTGCCCATTCACTAAGCCACATCTTGGCAGGCTGTCCAGCATCCCCAAGAGCCCATAACCTCAGCAGACCTTGCATCTCCTGGATGTTTATCCAAAAGTTGTACAAGACTGGTTTTTTTGGGTTCTTATTTCTATTATTCGGCAGAGTTGAAACAGAAATGGTTTTGCCAGGGTCATGCAAATGATCAAGACCTGTCCCTGATCTCTTTCCTTTAGGTGCACAACTGATCATAATCAGTGCTTGAATGGGCTGTCAGGTGTGGGCTACAGGCTCAACTGCTCTCTCTGTGACTGCTTCATCAGCTGTTTCCTCTCAGGGACACATAAGACAGACCTCTTTAAATTCCCTTTTGGCCTCAATTGCAATACCTAGGGAGTAAAATCCAGCCACCACATTTTCCCCTCATGCCTTCAGCAGTCAGCTACACCATCATCTTCTGATTTGGCATCAGCTGAGTGAAGCACTAACCAAGTCAAAACCATTTGACACGGGCACTTGGCATTTCCTGAGCATCCTCATTCTTTGACAAGGCTTTAACTGGGCACAGGGAGGGCAGACTGGCACAATCTCTGTATTAGTTCTGAGCTGTCTGTGTGCTGGCATACTGTAAGAAGCCAGCAGGCTCCTCAGGAAGAGTCAGCCCTTCCAGCCTGCCAAGAAAGCAGGCGCCTGTTGTGCATGGAGGGCTGTGTTCAGCCTGAGGTGGAAACTGGAGAAGCCCAAACTTACGGAAGGCTCTCAGGGAGTAACTAAGCATTCCATTAGCACGAAAGTTGGACGGCATCACATGAAACTAGCACAAGGCAGGTTCACAACCACGAGCTCCTCTTCACGCCAGTGTTAGCTGAGCTGCAAAATTTCTTGCCAGAGAGCACTGGCTGAAAGCTCACACAAGAAAGATCCCAAAAGAAACCTCAGGAGAGGAAACCTGTCAAAGACAGATCATCACCTCTACTTCAGAACTTAAGCCCAAGGCACTGAAAGTTGGGAATACACTACCAAATATCATTTTGTGCTTACCTTTCCTTTATATTTCCTGGAGCATCTGCTCTCGGCCACTGTCAGAAGCAGGAACCAGGGCAGAGCAGACCTTTGGTCATCTGCTTGTGGCTGTTCCTGAGATTGGGCTTAAGGACTCCTCTGCTTTACTATGAAGACCCAAGCCTGCTGTTCCCCTCCCTGAGCAGCAGCAGAGTCCCTTGTATTTGTACAGGTTGGTCTTCTGTTGGGTGTCAGTTCAGGAGCTCATCACTAGCCTGATGGCAAGTACAGGTTCAGCCCGTGAAAGGGGAGGAGGAATATTAATCTATTCCTGGAATATTGTAGTGTTCCTGCACTGTTGTGTGCCATAGGGGAGGTCAGAAGAGGTCAGATCCATGAAGTGATTGTGTGACTGGAAGACTGCAAAACAGACACCCCTTTGGGCACAGGAGCCACAGCCAGGCATCAGCTCCTGGGAGTGAGAGTGCTAGTCCTGCCCAGTATTCTTAATGATGAAATCTGGCCTCAGGCTTCAGTGAATGCTGGTTTTTGTTCTGGACCATGCTAAATCACATGGGGATACACAGCACAAATAGTATCTGCCAGGGACTTTAAATCATCTTGAATCATTTTGCCCTAACCAAGCACCCTAAGTGATACTGTAGATTGAGCTCTTGTGATCCCCGGGGTCACCTACACTGCCCTGCTCCCTAGGAATCCCTTTTGCCTGTTGGGAATTAATCAGTTTCCAATTCTAGAGCTGCACAGTAGCATATTAACAAAAGAAATCCCTGCTGTGAGCAGTGATGGTAGGGAAGGAGGGAGATGTGTCTTGCCTTAAGTATGGCCCTGAGCCTGTTGCTGACTGCAGAGAGCCAAGGTAAATATGTGTCCAGCATCACTTGTGTCTGCCCTCGGCCTTGCCTCTCCCTCACTTGGCTGATTTTCACAGACAAAGCACCGTCACTTAGTGTGATACACATTCCTTCTATTGCACTGGGAATAATCTTTCATTGCTATAAGCTTTTTCAATTTTCTTAAGGCCTTTTACTACTTTGCCAGCATAGCATAATTTATTTTGTTGAGTGGTTTACACATTAAAGTGTGTGAAGTTGTATTTATATGTCTCTGATGAGTTCTTTCCTGGCTAGTGGATCAGTGTTGTGGGTTTTGGTTTTTTTTTTTACTGTAGCTTTCTGCTTTCACAGTGCAATTTTTCACCTAAAAATGAGACTTCAGACCTGCTGACTTCTGCCACCTCACACCAGTTCAATTCTCAGCTCCAGCAGACACAGCAGAGCCTGGCACCTTCCCTGTAGTGGGAGCTTCTCACTTTTGTCCAGAGCAGCTGAGGACCCTTCAAACAGCAAACTGCAACTGTCCCTCTGAGGTGCTGTCCTTGGGTTTTCTGGCTTCGTGCCCTTAGTTTAAGTTAATTATGTTTTTCTTCATGTATTTCTTACATGTAGTTTTAAAAGTTTAGGCTCTGTCTACTCTTGCCTTTTGTGAAAGCATGGAGAGGCAACCCACACCTCCCAGATATGCTGATAAACAGATTTCAGTCACAGCACATCACTTTATCTGTCATAAATGCCTTTTGGGAAGTGCCCAGGTTCAGCTGAGAGCCATGTTTATTAGGAGCAGGGTGTTTTATTGGAGATCCAAACCTTTGAGAGAAAACACCTGTATTTGTCAATGGAGTAAATATGGAGTCTATTGTTATTAAATTAATCTGGTTAACAAAACCCACAGCTTTTCCTAAAGACAGATTCAGACGGATTCAGCACCTTCTGTCCTTGCCCTGCCTCACTGGCATCCTGTTTGGCAGACCAGGCCCTAGGTAGTACCGTGACACTTCACTGCCTTTTCGACTGGTAAGAAGAAAAAGGAAAAGAATATTTAGAGGAGGCTGAAGAGTTCATGGTAGGGAACAGGAGGAGAAACCAGGCCTTGTTATTAGCTGCACAATCATCCCCATGAGTGGATTCACCTGCACTCTCCTCAGCTGGGAAGGGTCTTTGCAAGCCTCATGCACACCATCACCTCGAGGTCCTCCCCCGTGTGCCATCACCCTCTGACCCTCAGCTGCAGGGCAGCACTGGAGCAGCTCATTAGGCAGGGCCACAGGTGAGTCGTCAGGACAACCTTCACACCCTTCCCTCTGGATGAGTGCCACCTGCACAGATGGCTTCCTTTTGGCTCTGCTTTCTGCTGAATTGGAGGTATTGGAGCCTGCCTCAGATCAAATCTGCCTTTGCATCGCTAGCCAGAACAGAGCTGTGTGGCTGGTTGTGAAAGAACATCGTATTCCCTCAAAAATGGGAGGCTCCCTTCCTGTTTTGGGATATTTTACCTGCTTGGCGAAGGTTTTGAGGGTTGCCAGGAGAAGAGGAAAATATGTCAATCAAAAAATGCATTACAACATCTAAAGAGGGTAAATTAAAATCTGAATGGGCTGTTGGAAGCCTAATTCAAGCAACAGGAGTGGCTGATCATTAACTTTTCCACAGTAGAGCAGGCAGTGCTATAAAAGCATATTACTAAGACTAATTAATTTAGCACCACAACACCTCTTTTAAGTAGGTGGATTACCTCCCTGAATAGGGAAAAAGTAATAGAAAAGTACTCGGTGGAAGTTAATTGTAAGTACATCAGCTGCACAGAGCCCCACACCTACTTGTCCTCACTCATTGTGTAAAGCTACAACAACAATTCCCTCTTACAGCTTTGAGCAAAGCATTTGCCCTGCTATTAGTGACCAGCTGGGATTTGTGGTCAAGATATCCCACATGGCAGCTCATCCCTACAGTTATTAGATGTTTTACTATTCCTTCCTTAATTAAACACCTCTTTCTTTAGCACAATAGCGTAGTATAGCAGCAGGGAGCAGCGACTGAAGTCCAAAGATGATGGGAATTTACAACTATTTTCTTACCAGAGGCATCCAGCAGTGTTAGGAACTAGTACAAGCCAACGCCAGTGAAACTAGGAGAAAAAGGCTTATAGCCAGCTGAAGTCTTGGATGCCAGAACTGGACAGAAGAAGCTGTAAGGAACCCTTAGTTCAGTCTACAAGCAAACATACAGGTTGAACAAACACGGACCTAAACTGCTAAGAGCATGCAACCACTGAAGTGCCATGGGAGGGAAGATTTTATGCAAAGGGTTCCTATAGGTTTTGGAAGATAAAAATCTCCTTTTCCAGTTTATACTTTGTACATGATAGAAGAAAAAGGTCCATTTAAGCCCAAGAAGTGTGAAGCAGTTTACCTTCTACTTCCTTTAGCTCTGAGCACTCTTCTCTCACCCTCCAGCAACAAGCTCTGAATGGGCACCTCTGCTGCTCCTTCAGTTTTTGTAGTACTCCTGTTCCCCAGAAGCCTTTGCAGCCCCTCCCCTCCTCTTCCTCCTCCCCTGGGCTTTATTTCAGTGTGCTTCAACCTACTAGGTTCAGCATAGGTTTTAATTGTGATATCCATCTTTTTCTGCTGAAATTGTGTTCTACTAAGTGCAATAACGTCTTCTTGCTTTCATTTTGGAAGGAAAAGAGTTTTAATGAAAAATATTTTTATATCCTAGTGTAAACCTACTCATAAGCTTTGACATATTCTGTTGTGGAGTCTCTGTAAACATTTGGAGCTTGGATCTCGAAGAGGGCATCTCCTCAGAGGATCTTGAGGAAAAAGGGTAAGATAATTCTGCTGATAATGAAAGAAAGAGATAGTGGTGTTTAATCCTTTTGTGTGTGCTGCTGCTTCACCTTCAGTGTGCAGCTGAAGTTTTCCTGAAATTGTTCAAATATAACCTTTCTTCCTTGGTTCCATCAGGCTGAAAGGCCTGAGGAAGGATTTCAGTGTTCAGTGTTGTTGTCCTTTGCACAACAGAAGGCAAACACTCCTCCGTGGCGGCTCCCTGACCTCCCATACATGTGAGAGGTTCACCCCTTCCTTGGAGAAGCCTTTCCTTTGATGCTGCATCTGCCCATGTCATACACAGTGCATTTAGTGACAGCCTGTGTGTTTGTAGGGAATAGATGCACGTCACCAAATATATGAAGAAGTCACTGGGGATACTCGCATGCTTTGGATGTGTCCATGTGAGGCTCTCTGGAGCTGTGTGTTTTCTCCAGCATGATGAAGCTCTTGGGGATGCTCTGTCAGTCTGTTCTGTGGCCCAGGTAAACGCTCCTCGTGCTGTAATTTTACCTGCTGTAGGGGAGATGCCTCCTGCCAGGAAAGTGATGGGTGTTTTATAAAACAGATGTGGCTCTGTTCCCTTCACCTGCTCCTGCCAGCCCCTGTTACTGCCAGCGGGGTTTGCCCATTAGGGCAGTGACCTCCAGAGCCCAGGCTGCTGTCGGACATGGGACAGGCCCAGGTGGCCCCTGGGATCGACCTGCTCCCATCAGCAGAGAGCTCTGGGGGAGCAGTTCCTTCACACAGATGGGGACAGCTGAGCCAAGCCTCACACCCTTCCCTCCAGGCCCTTGCAGGGGGCTGCTGTGGGGATGTGGGATTTTTCGATTTTTTGTGTTCTTCCAGCAGATCCAGGCTGACAAGCCACAATCCAGTACAGCTGGTTCCTATAACAGTGGGGCTATTTATCTCCCAGTCCCTCTGTGAGGCCTAGAGACTTTAAAATCACAGAATTCCAGAATATGCTGAGTTGGAAGGGACACACAGGGGTCATCGAGTCCAACTCCTGGCCCTGCACAGCACCATCCCCAACAATCACACCATGTGCTCAAGAGTATTATCCAAATGCTTCTTGAGCTCTGTCAGGCTTGGTGCTGTGACCACTGCTCTGAAACAAGAAGCCTTTTAAATGGGAGCAGACACACTGATAATCTCACATAGCCACAAGACATTAAGCTTCCCATACTGATGTCTCACTTTGACTCTTCTGTCTGGTCAGAAAGTCTTATTGGGCCAATCGAGACCACATAGCTCATAATTTTATAGCCAGAAATTATTAAAATAATAACAATAAAGTCATAATAATAAACCTTCACTTACTTTAATGACAAATCTTTATGACTCTGACAGTTCCTCCAGCTTGCATGTAACTCCCATAGCCTGAAACTCTTCTGAATGAGTCCCATGCTCCTGTTCCACAATCCCATGGGTAAAATCTGAAAAGCTGACTTGAACTCCTCAATAGGTGAAAGTCTTTCTAGGCCTTTATAAGAGATTTCATTGAATAGAAAAGTCTTTCCTTTGGAAGCCAATTTATTAAAATGGCAAAGTCAAGCACTGTCAAAATCATGGCAAATGCTTTGAGCCTGTCACTTGGAAACTGTAGGGCCAGATGGTGAGAAGCTTTCCTGCTGGTCAGGGAACTTTCTGAATGCTCAGTTACTTAGGCCAGACTGGGTTTTGGGTGTTTTTTTTAAATTATGTTTTCCATAAGAACTAAACTTGGATTACCTCTCATTAGTCATAAGCTAACAGCATATATCACCTAGTACAGGCCAGCTGCTTCAGGGTAATGTCACGTCCCAGAATAACCTTTCCATTTGACCATGCCTTTGGTAAAGCATATCCATTTGAGCTTATTCCTTGTCCTGTGTTCCTCCTCAGTCTTAGCACGCCTCAATTGTAATGCAGTGGCATGTTAGTTTTGGTTTGTTTGGTTGTTTTTTTCCCCAGGAGACCTAAAGTTACAGAATACTTTCAGTACAGGGCTTAAATCCAGACAGCAGGACAGTCCCTGTCCAAACACAAGGAATGACTGAAGAATAACCAGTGCTGGATGTGGGCTGGCTACTGAACTGAAAACTGCCTGGGGTATGCCCATAACATGCTCTGAGGCTGTTCAGAATTTTGGGGGCTTGGTTTTGTTTATCTGGTTGCTGCTGAAGAAGCTTTCCTTCCTCTGGTATTTTAAAGGCATGTGTTGTGACCTGTCACTTGCTAGATTTGTTTGATGTGAAATTTGAGTCTGGCCATGGAAAAACACACTGCAGGAGTGTGTTTATTTTGCTCTCTGCTGGAGCTAACACTTAGTTTCCAGTTTTCTTGAAGTTTCAGCTGAGTGTTGTGTTGTAAATGTAATAATCACATGCAGGAGGAAAATTGGCTTATGAGTTCTACAAATGGAAGGCCTAGAGCCTGCAACTTTGCTTTAGCTTCGCCCAGGCAAACAGCCACATTCACACAAAACTCATTGCAGAAATGGTGCTGGGAACACCACAGTTCAAACCCCCAGCTCTGTCCGTCCTTCCTAGACACGAAGTCACATCTGCTGAGCTTGTTGGCTTCATCAGCTGGGAGGTACTCTCCATATTTCAAAATACCAAATGGAGTTTAAGGCCATTTACTCCTATCCTAAGAATTAAAGAAATTAAATCAAACAAGCAATGGAAGCACAGCAAAACCATTTTTTAATGCTGCCTGGCTGCAGAGAGATTGTCAAACACAATCGTTTGCTTTGCAAATGCTCCCTGTTTGAAGTAACTGTTACACGTATGCAGAGAATGCTCGCAGTTCAAATGACAATATAAAGGTGTTGAGAGCTAATTAAAACAGTTGATACTTGTTCAAAGCTTGAAGAAGGGAAAACCTGGACAAGCGCTGCTTTTTGTTATCCACAAACTTGTCTTTTTCTGACTCAGGGCTATTCTTGACTAAGAAAACATTACATGAAAAAATTGTTTTACACAGATGAATAAAATGCTACATATAATTTTTTCATTTGAGCAAACCATAATGTCAGAGCTATTTTTTTTATTCTTACTGACATGAGAGCAAATTAAACTACCTTATTTCTCTAGTTTTTTTCTTCAAAGGGACCAGTCTAGTTTTAATTGAACATGGCAGGAAGCCTCTGACAGCTCTAGTTAGGATACATCTAATAATTTTCTAAGGGAAGAAAAAGCATCTTCCATAGAGATTCCTTTCCTGTAGTGTTTCAGCAAGAAGCTGAGTGCTGTCTCAAGCTCTCCTGGCACAGGGTCATTCAAGCACTGCAGTGCTTGTTAGTGCCTCTTCTGCATCTGAGTGTGTGTATTGCATTGCAAGCCATCCTGAAGCCCCTGAACACAAGGTTTAGCATTCCTGGTGCACAGGAGCACAGCCTGGCTTAAGGCCTGGCATGCTGGAGATGTTCAGTAAGAGTTAAATCACAGAGTCAGGCCCTGGCTGGGGTTTCCAGGAGTTGAACGATGATCTATGGGGACTCTCAGAGTTAAGTCAATGACAGATTCTGCTAAGGACTCTCTTTTTAATTCGTGTTCCATCTCTGTCTGTAAAATTAATGTTACTGATGGAGACAGGTATGCTATGTGTGATTTTTACTTCTCTTTGAAAATCACTCCATTATAAAGCAGCAGCATTAGTATTTTTCCTCCCTTACCAGAACAAGTAGTCTGACAGGTCCACATGGCATAAGAGAGGACACCTGCTGTGTATTTACATATATTTATGTTCTTTCACTATGTGTAAAATGTAATTTTACCTAGGCCATAGTATGAGCACTTGAATGAGAACCGAGAAATTGTTAGCATGTTTTTTCAGTCCCAGGAATAACTATCAAAGTACAGCTCCTACACATTAGCACTTGCATTTCTGCCTCAAGCAGCTCAGTGAACAGAATTATTAGTGTAAACATATGGTGGTTATTTAGCTGTACATCACTCTGTACATTGAGAGAAGAAAATCCTAATGCTTCACGTGCCAGCACTGGGGTGAATTTTACCAGGCATGTGACTGTATAATCCCATGGCTCTAACAGCAGAGATCGAGTCATCCGGGAAGTATTTGATATAGTTCTGCTTTTAGCTTTTGCATTTAGGAGAACACATATCAACAAGTAAAAACAAGACCTTATACTTGAAGTCAGTGTTGAGCACCAGATTCTCAACTTCTATAAATGTGACTCTATTATTATTACTTTTATTACTATTATTATTTACCAGCAAAGAATCTAGTCAAACTTATGAAAGGTACTTAAAAAATGACAGACTGCAAAACAAAACCACAGGCGCAATTTTGCACGCACATATCAAATCCAAAATGGAAAATCTGGAGATGAAGCTTGCAGACTTCAAAAAAATCCACTGCAAAACTGGCCACTGAGGAGAATTGATAGCGATTTGAGAGACTGATTGTGAGCCTGTTGTAGTTTAACTATATTGACTGGCACGCCTGTGATAGTTGCTTTATTAAGCATAGTCATTTTGATCATTAATTTCAGCATGAAACGGGATTTACAGAGGCTTTTGTACATTAGCCTAAGTGATTCTTCACTAAAGAAAGAAATCAGTATGTCAGTACAGTACTGGACATCTTTGAAGTTTGCAAAATTTAACTGCCCAGATGTTTCATGAAAGGCTTTCAATTCAGATAGTATTTTCAGCCTGGCTGCCTACCAGAAAATAAATACCCTTCAATTTTTCATGGAGCCAGGAGAGTCTGAGAGAGTTTTCCTGCTCTTCCCTGCCCCCCTGCCTGGCTGCCAGTACCGAGGTGCCAGAGTGACACCGCGTGGCCAAGGGAGAGACAGCACAGATTTCGGGAAAAATAAGAGAATGTAACTTTTATACCGAGTACACATCAGGACTTTACATGTCTGGCTGCAGTTCTTCAAAAATAATCTTTGCTACAGTTCCATTGTTTTTATTTTCATACATTTATATATTAAGCCCCAAATACTAAGAAAGAAAATAAAATTTATTAATTACTGATCTAGGGAAAAGTACCAGATTTACACCACGAGATGAAAAAAAATTATGGTTTCCTGAAGTCTTTTAAATTTTATTTTACTACTCATGATAGTTTCTCTGACAACTTTTAAGAAATACCTTTTTCCTTATAGAGACACAAAATAGTTGAAGCTTTCTTATCCATCTACCAATTTTATATGTCCTACATTGTTTTGGTTCCTCTTTTTATACTTTTGCCTGTTACCAAAGGATGCTGAGTAGCTTCCCAGGAATTCAGTACTTCCAGTAAACCTCAGGAAGAGATTCTGAGCTGGGTGAGGTAATTAATAAAAGTTGTAATTCCTCATCCTCAGGTGATAGTTTCAAAATCAAAAAATATCAAGACAAATCTAAGAGAAGAGAGCCCCTCTCCTTTCTTGCAGCCAGTGATTTAACAGATATTTCTGAAACATATCTGGATTGTGGGGAGAAAAACTGACAGGTGTCAGGCACATTTGTAATACCAAATATTACATGCTCAGAGCCCAGATGCAACACAGTTCAGCAATCAGCTGTGAAATATTTACACTCCTGTGCGCAGCTTACACGGCAGAGGGCTGAAATGGAGCACGGAGAGTCAGGGACTTGCTCACACTGAGGGAGTTCCGAGATAACACAAAGAAGTCGAGATGCTACCAGAGATGACCCACTGAGGGGGACACGAAGAGATGCAGCCTTTTCCCTGGCTGCCTTCCACCAGTTCCATCCTCCCTGATCTGCACAGGGGCCTGAAGGCCCCTAGATCTCACAGAACCTACAGGGGTAAAAGGAGTGACCTTTCCTTTCATCCCCCCGTGCCACCCATTGGGAGCATTTTAGAGCCTTTATGAAAAAGTCAAGATGGGACCACCTCAGGTAACCTTAGATAACGCTCCTCCTCGTTGTGTTTAGACCCTGTTGGGAGCAAGGCCTGCAGAGCCAGCCCTTAGCTAGGCTGTGATGTTCTTCCTCTAATCACTGTCAAGGAGAATGGCCTTAAAAAAGGTCCATCTGATGCTTCTAGGGCAATAGATGAGATAAGAGGAGAAAAATAGCACTGAAGGGTAGTTGGAAATGGAGGGAATAGCAATGAGGACTGTTAATGATACAGGCACAAAGTCTCTCCTTTTTTTACACAAAAAACCCCACCCTCTTCTGAAAGACCAACAGTTGGCAGGAAAAGTGATAGTTAATGTGCCTTGTGCAAAGAAAAGCAGTAGATGCCGAGCAAATGAAAAAGAGGGAAGCTCTTTTAGCCCCACGTGGATTAGAAGGGCCCATGGGCCTTGCTAAGCAAGTCCAAGCTTGGGAAAGTCATGGGAAAAACATGTTCCTCAGGCCCAAGGATCCATGCTGGAAATTACCCAGATCCCCGGGTCTGGCTCTCAGTCAAACACGTTGCCTTGCATTTGGCCAGGTGTTTTGTGAGTTGTATGCAGGCTTTTTAAAGAATTCAATAGGTCGTCATTTAAAATAGTTGGGGAAAATATTTTTTTAAACAACCCCCTCCCAACAGTCTAATCTAAACTCTTCAGAGGTCAGCAGAAAGGTTTTCACTAAATTTAAAGAACTGAATATAACTATTCCTGTAAAGCCACTAATTATCCCCCAGGGCATAATGCCTGTCACTTTAGCAATTTGGAGAGACCAGCTCTCACCTCCAATTCTTCCATTAAAGGCAGCCAGCCACCTCTACTGGAGATAGATGTTTGAGATCAGTCAATTAATCTGTTAGCAGCAGCATCAATAGCCTGCTATTGATTCGAACACAACAAGAATATATTGAAATAGCCAGGCTGAAGTAAAATATGCCCAACAACAGAGGAGAACACCCAGTACCCTGCTGACATTTACACACGAGGAGACAATGCTTTATACAGGAATACAGAGGGAACAAAATCAAAAGCCATTACCTGGAATGAGCCATTGATGCAGTGGATGTAAACCAGAGCAGCTGGTGGTCAAAGCAATGGGAAATTCTTAGATTACTCCATAAATTGATGCAGCTTGTCAGAAAATAAGGCAAGGAGCTTGGTTGAGAATAAATAGTCAGGCTTAATGAACCAGGGCCTGTATATCAGTGTTTCCTTATTCCCACTCAGTCTTTACAAACCCGATACAAAGTAAAATCAAACAGAGCCTGTGGTAGTGCTGTGCCTTTGTGCAGGGCTGGGGGCACCAAGGAGGAAATAGTGCTGTTCAAAACCGGCTGTTCAGAAGTAACCCCAGATACCAACATGGGAACACTGCTAAGTTCCCAGTCATTTGCTGCAGAAGTTTGATTTGCTGCTTTAAAGGAATTTTAGGTGTAGCAAATGCAGCTGCAATCGGACAGAAAAGGTATCTTCTTTCTGACTCCAGCAGGTACATTTCCCATCCCCTCTGGACCAATATAAAACTTACACCTACCCCACACTTCAGCAGCCCGCTAGCACTCAGCAACTCAAAAAAAAAAAAAAAAAACCCAAAAAAACCCAATAAAACAAAACCACTGTCAAAACCTCAGTCTGATCCTGTGTAAAATCCTATTCTTGTATACACAAAACTTTTTCACCTACATGACTTTTTAATATGGAGGACAAACAAGTGAAGTCAAACTCCACATTAATTTTATCATTTTCAGCTGGGTTTTGTGTCTACTTGTGTTCTAGTGGGAAACAAGAAATCAAGCAGCCATAGTACCAGAGGCAATACTGATGCAATATTACATTACAAAACTTCATTTTAGACAGCACATTGCTTTTAAATAAAATTATTCCATCCCCAGTTCCTACAACATTCAGAAGAAAGTTACTGCAATAGGTGTCAATAAATAGGTCTGATTGTCACCCACAGAGGGTTAAATCCCCTAAGTGCAAGGCATACCCAGTTTTCACTGGAATTAAATTGAGTTTTAAGCTTGAACATCACAAACCTTCCACGTGCTAGGTGCAGGCAGCAGGGCAGCTCCCAAGAGCAGATGATGTTATTTTCCACCAGGGAAGCAATTTGCCTCCCTGATAACTTTGCCTCATTGATAACAGTGGAGCTGTGACAGTGAGTCAGGTGTCTGGGTATGATATTCAGCACCTGATCTCACCTGAGGCACAGATGGACAGCACTGGGTTCCCCTGGCCCTCCCCCTGGCTAGGAGCACTATAATAGCTCATTCAGAGCTACAGTGGTGTCACACCAGCTGTAACAGTGCCTGGCTGAACAAGACCACAGACTTGGAGTAAGTTATTGTTTGAAAAGCTCTCTTTGGAAATTTTAGTACTTTAGTTGTTAGCGAAGATAGGCTAAAGCATTCCCCCACATCACATGAAACTGAGACAGAGACCAGTTACTTATAGAACAAAAGTAAGGCTTTACCAGTATTACAAATAAAATACTTCATTTGCCCAGCTGAAGTTTTTTCCACACACAGAACCTAGTCTATGCACTAGCTTCTGATTTTTAATGCAGTTACTGGCAGATTCCCCTTTTTCTACACCAAGGTAACCAATTAGCACCAGCAATTACAAATCTCTTGGCCTGTAAAGCCTGTGTCAAGTTACCACATTCAAATGGAGACAAATTAGGTCCCTAAGTTTGTTTTGAAATTGCATCCTTGCACTGGTGTTAACAGAAAGGAGTCAGCCATCACCATCTTCTCCCCCACTGCCTTCAGTTAAGTAACTTACCTGTATGATTTCAGGAAACCTCCTCCTCAGTGCTCTGCTATCAAATGATTCCATTAAGCCACGTCTCCAATATTTCTGGAGATTAAGAGGCACTTTGCAGGGAACAGTGGTATTTACCTCTCACCATGCTGCTTGTTAACAAAAGCTAGGTCTAACACTTTCAGCTACTCGTGGACACAATAAACATCTGATGAACTGGACAGATGTCATCATCTCCACTGCTTTCAGTATCAAGATTCAGCAGCTGTAGGACAGGGCTCCTACAAACCTCACTGTTTATAGAGTGCCTATCAGTGCTTTCACACACGTGATTTAGAAACCTAAATACTTTCAATACTGCTCCCCACTGTGCTGCAAGCCTTGGCCCCTAACCAGCAGGGAGAGGAGCACTACAGTGCCTAGAGCCCATAAAACTTAGGCCAGATGTACCCCCCATCCCTGCTGATGTGTCTGAAGGCCAAGAACAGAGGTAGCAATCGGAAACTAACACACAATCAGGTATTAGTACACACCTTTGAACCTTATCTGAACTTCTGACAATACTCTCACCTGTTCAGTTAAATGCCAGGGAGCTTTAAAAAGCTTCAGCTTTAATTATGGGAAAGGGTGTAGCCATGTAGCATCTCAGTTTATGATTACAATTCCTTGGAGTTCACATGCCAACATCTAGGTAAATTCTTGTGCCTCCAAGATAACAAAAACATAGTGCAAGGGACTTTTCTCAAATACTGATTTGCAGCTACCTTCAAAAACTCAAACCCTAAAATCAGTTTGGCCATCTACACTTTTATAAGTTGCAGTTCTTCAGCATATCTCACAGTTGATGTCCTTTGGCACATCAATTGCCATGCTCAAGTAAAATTGTAACTGACATTACACTGAAACAACTCAAACTTGAGAATTTCCTATCCTATCAGGAACAACCATTTAAAAGTTTGGGTCAGCAGCCTTTTTTAGCCAAGTGGTACCTTACCAGTGCATTCCAGAGAAAACAACAGTCCTTCTGTAGAGCAGCCGTGGCCTGGAAATAAATTTAGTCCTTCACTGGGGTTAAAGCTTTATTTATAGAAAGTTGACTGCATTAATTGCAGCAATATTTGCATTGCATTTGAACTCAGCACTAACAGGTTAATATTTACATTTAGATAACACTTAAACCAAAACAAACTGAATACAGTCAGTCTTAAGAGCAAAAAGACAGACATACAAATTACAGACTTAAAGAGTAAAATCACAATTATTTCCCTCTGGATGATTTAGTCCAAAGGCCTATTTCTTAATCAGATTAGCAGGAAGAGTGGATTTGTCCAAGTCATCAAAATATGGATGGTTCAAGGCCATTTTGCCAGAAATCCTTTTTGCAGGATCATAAATTAACATTTTCTGGAAGGAAAAAAAAAATAAACACATTTACTTCCTCATGAAATGTGAACTAAAATCATGTTAAATAGGTAGATATTTAACCATAATAATAAAGTACAATAAAGACAATTTCCCCCTTTGTTCTGTGCTCTCCTAGTTGGAGAGGTTATTTTTCCTAAAAGTCAGTAGCAGTGTGTAACATCTCAGAAAGTGAAGAATCCCATAACCAAGCCCTTGCCTGTATTTGGGTACGACATCCACTGAACTAAATCCAGCCAGGCACCAAGCAATAATTGTCCCAGCTTCTTACTGAGGAAAATTAATAAGCTTTAGGCGGATAAAGCCTTAAATGTTTACAATGACAAGTGGTCTTACACTTGTTTTGTTACAGACATTGAAGAAAGTGATGTCAAACTGCTTCTACTCAGGTTGGTGACACTACAATTAAAATAAGAGAATGCTCACTCAGTTTCAAAATCCAAATTGGAAAGTAGGCGACAAGCAGGTAGAACTGAAGAAAACAGTTAAAACTTGAGTCTCTTTGCAATAAAATACTTCAACTGAATACCTCAATAAAGGTGATGAGAGCAAAAAGAGGGGGTGTCACAGCTATTAAAATAGCCCCCAGAACTTTCTAAAATAGGAGGAAATTTGTTTTTCTAGCCATTTAAAAAAAAAAGTATCTACAGCTTATATCATACAAGGGGTCAAAAAAGGAATGAAGCATTCAGCAGTTTTGTACTAGACCCAAAATTAGCAAAGTCTTTTTATTTCTCCTTACTAAAGGACAGACCATTTCAAATTCAAGTAATCAGGATTCCACCGGCTGCCTCTCCCCTGTCTGCACAACAAATCTGTCTTCCAGAACAAAACTTAACCAGTATTACTCTGCCCCATATTCAGTCTTGACATTTAACTATCTTTACACTTCATTCTACAGGGAGTCTTCCAAGTTGATTTAAACCACTGAATTTGCATTTATATTCTCTGAACTTCTGCCAAATGCAATGCTGCCTCTAGATTTAACCTTGCATGTCCAATTTTACCTTGTGGCAGGTTCCCATTAACTATACCCAGAACAGTGTCCTGTAGTTAATTCTGATATCAAAAGTTCCCTCAAAATAGACTCAAGGAGGGAAATTTCTCTGAAAAACGGATGTTGTGACACTGAGACCACAGCACTGCAACCGACAGAGTAAGTGAAGGAAACTTTTCGGAGCAGTCTGGAGAGTTAGTTTTTCCTGGTACCTACTGTCTTGATAATTCAAAGTTTTTGATGACAAGCATTGAGTGCTTTGAAAAGCTGGCCATAGAAGTCATTTAGCTTACGAAGGTCTTAAATTCACAATCTCATTCATGCAATTTGAATTATACATTTTTCTGTTAAGACATTTTCAAAGACAACTCCTTTACGTACCAATTCCATCTGCAACAATCTATAGAAAAAAATTAACATTTTCATTGACATATCTGAGTTTGTACTCTAGAATGAACTATTTGGTTTTGTTGCCTTTAAAGTTATATTACTGCTTTAAAAGGCTTAAAAGTGCTATAGGAAACTTAACAGGATTCCAGTCAGGAATACCACTGTCACCAGGCACTAATAGGAAGCTAAAATGTCAATATTGATTAAGGCAAAACTGTACAAGACTTTAGAGAATTTAATATGCTTTGAGACTAGAATTATGTTAAGACTATGAAGAACTAGTAAATTTTTTTGCCTTTATTAGCAGCAGCCCCAACCATTGGCTTCACACAGTGAAGCCCCACCTAAGCTCAGATGAGCCTTTGGCAGGTCCTTTGCATACAACTGTATCAACAAGATTCTCCTGCCTGTTCCATTGATCTTAGTTTGTAAACACAGTCAGCAACAATTCTATTTCAAACTGATTTAATAAAAATCCTGTCAGCGGTCTTACCTCTGTAAGACAACTGTGCTGCAAGGCTCAGAGTTATCCAGGACAACTACATGTTCAACGAATGCTCAGGCTGTCACTGTGAACTGGGGCTCTGTCCCCCACGAAAAACTGGGAGAAACTGCGATCACTCGAGCTTTTTGGGTAACACTGCTTCATTCAGAGTATCTGCCATATTTACCAACATGGATAACGAACTGCTTTGTGACTGTAGGCAGCCACGAGCCAGGTACACAGCTACTGCTGTACAAGGGAGCTCTGAAGTGTCAGCTTGTCTGGAGACACACAGAGCACCCAACCCACACCCCCGAATGTAGGTCTGCACTCTACAAATGCAGCTTTAGAACAGCTAAAGGACAACCAAGGTACATTATTGTACCTCAGGACATCGAAGAGCACACCAAGATGTGACCTGAATTAGCCCACAGTGGCAGCACAGGAGCTGGAAGAGCACTAAATGGAAAAGCCTGATGAAGAACTTGCCAGTTAAAAGCCTGGTGTGGTAGTTTAACTGCCTGGCCACAGAACTAAAGGAAACTCACACTAGACACAGAAGATACCAATTAAAAGTTAATCTACCACAGCCAAAAATATTTAACTCAAAATTATAGGGCAGTTGAGACAGACACTACAGACAGACTTGAACTAAATTTCTGGTCTCAGCTAATCAATACATTCAGCTGTTTCCATCCTTGTTTTTTCAGTTAAGACCACCATGAAAGTTTAACCAAGATGAGCCCACCAAGATTAATCCACATGCTGCCATAAAATAAACATTTCCAACTGGCTCAGCAGTCATATAGCTGTGGACACTGAAAGCTTGGTGGCAGAGAGGTTTTTTCAGTGTCTGCCTGTGTCCATGAGCATTCTCACTTTCTCACGGAGCTAGCTGAAAAACAGCTAGCGAGCTTTTGTAAATAATCCTTCTATCTTGCACCTGTGAGATGTTTTTGGACGTTGTTATTGTAGGACCAAGGTCTGTTTAGGAAATGTGTGTTTTTAGGATCTAGCCAATAGCCCTGGTGGGTGGTCAGCTAAGATCCAATGGCTTTTCTATAACTCCGAGTATAAAACTCTTCTGTATGTAAATAAAGATGGGCTTTTCTATCGAGTCCCTCCGGAGTTCGGTTCTCTCCTTCCTCCCCGGGCCGTGTCCGTCATTGCGACAATATAGCCACATCACAATTGGTGCTGGCAGCAGGAAGGTGACAGCTACTTTATGGGCAGAAGCCTTCACTTAGACCCCTTTGTAAAGACTCATCCTCACTTTCAAGGTGTACCTGGTTTTTTATTATAAAAAAGCTGAGGCGTAATCACTTCATGTGAAAAATAGTCTGGTATTACTTGTGAAAGGAGTGAATGTCACACAAGGTGTCAGTTCTACAAGGATGAAGGCTCATACCACTGCTGATAGTTTGAAGATCTCCATGTCTTCCTTCTAGCCATGACTGATTAGTAAAGCTTTGTGTATTCTGGAATATTTCAAACAGCCCACTCAGTTTCTAAATCAGTAGTTTAGGACAGACTACTTACAGCCAGCAGATCAAGTCCATCTTTATCCAAGTTCTTGACATGTGTTTCAAGGCTGACAGGTTTCCATTTTGGGAATGTGTTCTTATAGTCTTGCAGGGATTCCACCTCAGGCCATACGTCGTTGTTGGGGGTCCCTAAAGCTCTGTGCAAGCATAAGCAAGATATTAAGCAGTTTAGTCTGAAATCTGTTATGTGCTGTTACACTTTTAATTACACACAACTGTCGTGTGGTGCCACACAGGCAGCAAGGAAAGGCTCAGCCCAACATACCTGAAGATTCTGAAGATCTGGTCAATCTCTGAATCCCCTTGGAAAAGTGGCTTTTTAGTTGCCAACTCAGCAAATATGGTCCCTATGCTCCAGATATCTACAGGAGTAGAGTAACGAGCGGATCCCAGCAGCACCTCTGGAGACCTGTACCACAGTGTCACTACCTGTGGAACAAGGAAAGGTTAAGTTTGTAGAACCAGGTCCTTTAACTGACTGCAAGAACAATGGTTCATTTGTTCTTAAGCAGCATTCACAGTTTTTTGCTAAAAATAGCCAGTACTAGAAGTTTTAGTGAAAGTGTGATACTACTTTCATTTGCAGACAAACCAACTCCATTGCAGTAGCTTCTACTTCAAGAAAAGCAGCTGCCTGCACAACTTCCCTAGGAGCAGGAATCCTTTGGCACCCAGCCACAAAACTCCTCAAACTTGAGTGCTTTGCAAAGCAAAAACACCTTTATGAGACAGTGAGCAACAAGTTTGAGTCCATCTGACTCACCGTCAAGGTAATAGTGGGATGCTTTGGAACTTTAGAGTAAAACTTCAAAGAGGTGGAAAACTGTTTTGGAAAATGAAACATAACTTTTTTTTGTTAGCTTATGACTTGAAAAAACTCCCATGATTTTTTTAGCTGATTCATCATCAGTTCTTAGGAGGAAGCAAGTAAGCACTATCCAAACCACCAGAAGTATGTCCCAACTCACTTCATGAGTGTAGACCCGCACTGGAATTCCAAAGGCTCGGGCCAATCCAAAGTCTGCCAGTTTAATCACCCCCTTGTCGTCTATCAGGAGATTCTGAGGTTTCAAGTCTCTGTGCAGAACTCTTCTTGAGTGGCAGAAGACAATACCTTGCAAAATTTGGTACAGGTAACTCTAGAAAGGATGAGGTGGGAGGAAATAAGGAAAGGAGTTACCTTTAGTAGGTGTCAGTGTCCTGCAACACAAAGGTGTTCCCTTCATTAGCTTTCCCCACAGTAGCAAGAAATGAAGACCCAAAGCATTGTAGATTTTGAGTTAATATCAAAAAGCCACACAAATTAATTCTGAAGATTAGTTTAAGGCAGTTTAATCTCAGTAATTAAAAGATTTTCAAGTGGCATTTGAAAGCAAAACTCACATTCATCTTATTATCTACAGCTGCTTATTTAACCTTTCATTTCTCCTCAAGGAGTTAATTATACTGAAAATAAGAGCTGCTTATGGCTTAGCAGGTCATCTTTGGATTAAATTCCCCCTTACGTTAAGAAATAGTCTTCATTACCTTAACACGTGAACGCTCCAAATACTGGCCAGATGGAATACTATCCAAATATTTCTTGAGATCCATGGAAAGGAATTCAAAGACAAGGTACAGCCTTGAATCCTGCATGAGAACATCCTGAAGACTAAAAATTGAGTATACAATTAATTCCACTGCAAAATGCATGGACTCACAGTTACATTTCCTCTCTCAACAGGGATAAAGGCTGACATTTCCAGGTTCCTATCACGGAAGTCTTAAAAGTCTTCAAACAACAGACTTAGTGAGTTATACTGTCATCTGGAAAATCAAGTGTATCTGAAATACTGTCAAACTGAGATAAAAGCCTATATGCTTCCTCTTAAATTTATGTTCCCTCATATCAGACACAAGAGTCTGAGGAAAAAATACTGTTGCCTTTAAAAAAAAAAGCCCCACCTGTGGGTGTTGGTGCCTAGCTTATCTTTGAAGCTGGCTTGTCACAGCAGAGCCTGAATTACTAGGAAGGTTTGAGGGAATATTTAATAGGAATCTAATAGACACAGCAGGATTTGCACACATTTTTAAGTATGTTTTTCACCCTTATATAAGAGTGTAGGTGTTCCTAAACCCAAGCATACATACATTGAGACAGTACCTGGCTGGAACTTGGCCAGTTTTAAGGCACATTAAAGATCAAGTATTTTGCTGCATCAAAGACCAAATATGTTGTGGGGAAGACAATAGCTGCAATCATTTTTACATGTCAAGTAGTCACTGATGGAAGTTTCACTCACAGCTCAGGTGTGCCAGCTATGACAGCATCAAAACACATCTAAATTCCTGCTACAGGGCAGCAGGGAAGAACACCAGAACGCTTAAGTCAAATGGTCTATTCCAAAGTGGCAAATAAACTTCTGAGATTGCCTGAAGTAACAGCTACAGGCAGTTTTCGTGAGGTATGCTGCCTCCATTCTCACAGTAACTTCTCTGAAAGTAATTTACAGGAATTTCTAAATTAACAAAAATTTGTTAGATTCCTAAAATGAAAAGAGGCAGCACGAGGAAGGCTTAATTAGCAAACTGGCATAAATATGGAATTTAAACAATTTGCTGCAAAGCAGACACTTTATTAAGCAGAGAGGTTCTCACCTCACTAGATGAGCGGAAAAATAATTTATAATCTGATGGGACCTAGTGCCCTTCCAAGAGTTTAGCTAAATACCAGTATATGCATACCAGACTATATTGGGATGATTCAGCTCTTTTAATAAAGAAATTTCTCGGATAGCAGTACTTGGAACACCTTCCTCCTCACTTTCTAGACGTATTTTCTTCATTGCAACCACTTGGCCTGTAGTTTTGTGACGACCTTTATACACAACACCATAGGTACCTGAACAAAAAGACAGTGAAACAAATATAGGAAGTACCAGCTTCAGGTACAAATAAGTTATTGCAAACACGAGCTATTAACATAGGAAAAGTCCTTGCAAAAGGAGTGTTGCTTTAGATTACAAACTACTGCTTAGCTATGGAGTTCAACTGAGCAATAGTTTTGTTTGTTTAAAGCATGCCACCCATGAAGTGTAGCATTTGTTAGGACAGGGTACTAAGTGTGAAAGGTGAATATTTGGGAGATGTTGTTATAAAATCAGATACTGTTTTGAGTTTCAAGTTGAATAACTTCCAGGCAAGATCATTATACAGGGTTACGATTTTGCCATTGATACATCGTATTAAAATGCTGAAGGTTTAACGGCAATTGGAAGTAGTGCTCCTTCTGCAGTCTGAGATCCAGCCATCCATGGGTGTGAGCTGTAGAAATACCTCTGGCACAATCCTCAGTGCAGGAGAGAGGCTAGTGCTGTGGGTCTCAGCAGAAGCTGAAATTGGAACCAATATTAAATCTCAAATCAATCCATTTTAATCATCAGTGTTCACAGAAGTAGAGCCCTTGAACCAAGACAGCATTAGTCTTCTCTTTTTACCCTTCTTGAAGCATTAATGCTTCACATGAAGCCCAAACTAGTTTATTTCAGAAAGATTCACGCTCAAGGCCTTGGTTCCAAAGCTTTGTTGCAAGATCCAAGCACACCTTTTGCTGTTGCCTCAGAGAGTGCAATCTCAGACCAATGCACTTCAAATTTTCAAGTCTACAAAAGGCTAGAGCCTTATGTAGTGTGTTATAAACCACACTGACTTCTACAGATAACACAGGCTGGATTTCCAGTAAAAAGGGGGTTGTGACTAACATCTCCATTGAAGCCATCTTCTTAGTGCCTCAATGTAAAGTAATTGTTAAAATTCACTTCTCCACAGAGCTTTACCATCTGTGCTTTCCCTTGACACCTGCACTGCCCATATATAATCAGAGCAGAACAATCCAGAAAATACTACTCCCGACCACCAGTTCAAAGCAAAACACATTGCACAACTTCAGTGGCAACTGGTAAATTCATGCAGAAGAATGTAGGAGCTTCCTAAACTGTAAGCTGGTTTCAGGACTCAAAACATATTTTTTCTCCCTTTTGGAGAAATGTTACACCATTAGCCATCAAAACGAAGGCAGACAATTGTCCACATTGGTCAGTTGTTTTGAAAAGATCATGTCACTTTCAAAGAAAGGGCAGGCTGGAAGCTTTTACAGATATAGATAATTACCACAGTAAGCCACAGGCTTATTTAGCCACTTGGTTGAATCTCAGTGGTTCCTGTAACAGGCAGAGTGCACAGAGCTTCTGGGACGCATCACAGCTCAAACTGTGGAGCATTTAAAAGCTCACTGTTCCCCATACTTACCTTCCCCAATCTTCTCTATTTTTGTGTAATCATCCATTGCTGTGGCTATCCCTGAAATGGACACCAGAAAAGAAACAGAAAATGAGGGTGAACAGTTGTTGTCCTGAACACAGACAAGTCACTGAACCAATGCCAGGTCTTCAGAAGCGAGTTGTGCCTCACATAATTAAGATGTAACGTGAAACACTTAACTGTTTTCCTCATCAAAAACACAGAATATATTTATTCCGAATTCCAGCTAGAAAAACTACAGCCCGAAGTACGAGTGGGCAATGATACCAAGGAGAAAAAAAAAATTAAAAAATCTTTGAAGAAAGCTCGTCTGGGGAACTGAAAAAAGTGTACCTTACTCACTCCAGAGGAAGGAGCTAGAAACGGATAGGATTCCCACTATGCAAGAACCCGGGGATTGGGTGTTAGCCATGCCGGGGAACACCGGCCCCGGGTGTCACCGGGGGAGTGTCCCCACAGCCCGCGGAGGCAGCAGCCGGGGCCGGCACTCCGCGCCTCCCCCGCTGCTCCGGGGGGTTACGGACACCGGGCACATCCGAGTTACCTCCGGCTCCGAGGGGCCGCCAGCTCCGGCCAGGGCGGGCAGCGCCCGCTCGCCGCGCGGGCCCCGCTCGGTGCAGCCCACCCCCTGCCCCGCTCCCTGCCCGGCTCTCCGNCGCGCTCCGCCAATGGCGCCGCGCCGGGCCCGTTCAAAGCGGCCAATCAGCGCGCTCCGCGCCAAAGCGAGGCCCAAAGGGCGGCTTTCGGCGCCGCCTGGGGCGGGGGGAAATAGAGAAATGCTACGCGGCCGGGCGCGGCAAGCTGAGGATGCACCGGGCGTCCCCTTGGTTCCCGGACGGCGCGAGTGCAGGCAGTCTGGCAGGGCGGGCGGTTCCGGGTAGCCCAAAGGCGGCGACACGCGGGCGCTGGGACAGCATCCCTGGGCGGGCTGGTCACCATCCCAGAATCCCGGAATGGGCCAGGCTGCGAGGGACACCCGTGGGTCACCTGGTCCCAGCTCCCTGCTCGTGCAGGGCCGTCCCAGAGCACAGGGCACAGGATCTCCCGGTCCAGACGGTTCTGGAATATCTCCAGCGAGTAAGACTCCATATCCTCTCTGGACAATCTGTCCCAATGCTCGGCCACCGCACAGTAAAGTTCTTCCTCGTGTTCTAGGGGGACTCCTGGGCATCAGTTCCTCTTGTGCCTTTGCTGGTCCCAAGGAGCAGCTCCTGATCCCTGCTCTGAGCCCTCCCTCCAGACAGGGATGATGCTGCCTCTCAGGGACACACAGGGATGAGGTTCCCTCTCAGGGGCACACAGGGACGATGCTGCTTCTCAGGGACACACAGGGATGAGGTTCCCTCTCAGGGACACACAGGGATGATGCTGCCTCTCAGGGACACACAGGGATGATGCTGCCTCTCAGGGGCACACAGGGATGAGGTTCCCTCTCAGGGGCACACAGGGATGATGCTCCCTCTCAGGGGCACACGGGGATGATGCTCCCTCTCAGGGACACACAGGGATGAGGTTCCCTCTCAGGGACACACAGGGATGAGGCTCCCTCTCAGGGGCACACAGGGATGAGGTTCCCTCTCAGGGACACACAGGGATGAGGTTCCCTCTCAGGGACACACAGGGATGAGGTTCCCCCTCAGCTGTCTCTGCTCCAGCCCCAGCTCCCTCAGCCTTTCCTCCTTAGAGAGATGCTCCAGTTGCTTGATCAACTTTATATCTCTTCACTGGACCCTGCGTACTGCTGGAATAACACTTTGGGCTGTTGGCATGGTTTGGGGAGTATAATCGTGTTTGGACCGGGCTAGGCTTTGGCTGCAGCTGCTCCTTTTAATCAAGTCTGTTAGACTTGGATGCCATGGCCGGCCAGACCATGAATTAATTATTTCTGGCTGCATGGGTGCTGATCTGGGAAGTGCTGCTGCGGACTTGGAAGCTGCTTTTAAAGTATATGCATTAATAAAAGGTCATTGGGTAACTTAATTCCCCAGAAGCTGGGACATGTGTCTGTAGGCAAATTAAAGTTCTGTATCCCTACTCCCAGATTAAGAAAGATTAGTCCCTGTGCTATCCCAGCTTCTGAAAGAAGGGTTGGGGACATAATTAGCACCTGCTCAGCAAGCACTCTGCCAGCTGCAGCTTCCCTCCACCGGTACCCAGCAAAGTGGTACTGCAGTACACACGAGTTAACAAAAAGCCTGGGAGAATACTGCTCCAAACAAATTTTGTTACTGAGAAACTGAAATGCTGAACAGATTAGCGAAGGTCACATGTTTCTAGTTTTACAACTCTTTCCCCATCAGGACAGTTCCACTGTGGATTCTGCAATGCTGCTGACCCACTCTGGCTCTGAAGGTCCTGGACCAACAGCTCCTGTGGAAACCTACAGTCCCTGCAGGGGGGAGACAGGCACCACTTCACACTGCTGATGTTATTGCCTTTTTTAATTACTTCACTGCACTGGTTTACAACATTCTTGAAGGATGTCTTTGCTGCTTGTCTTACACATAAGCAGGGCAGCCTGCTACGAACAAAAACGTGCAGCTTCTCCCTTAAAGCATTTCTTTGGGACGGTGATTCCAGGAGGCGGGACTGTTTATGGTACACTTCCTTCTTCTCATCCCTACCCCATGGCAAAGGTGAGAGGCAGCTTGTCCAACTCCTCCCCCCGAGTGCGTTTCAGGGGTAAAGCTCCTCCACTTTCCCCTCCCTCCTGGGGAATTTTTGCAGCTTATGGTGCGCATGCTTGCGGGTATCTGTTTACTCTGAATCCTGCATTCCCACCACTCGCAGGGGATTTACCTGCCTAGAACAAGGCTTTTGTATATCTGGGAAATCCCATATGGGAATGTGACCTCACATCTTGTGCAATTCATAGGAAAAGAGCCTGATGTGCTCTGCCCTGCACAGTGACAGAGAATTTCTACCCTGTGTGTGTAACAAGTCCAAAGCAGCCAGGACAGTCTGGACACAGCAATGCCCATGGATCAGCTGCACAGCTCAGGCAGAGTGTGGGACACATCCCTCAGGCCTGGCTCTGCACCGGCACTATCAATGTGCTCTGCAGCTTTGGGAGATTGTTTTCTATAGCCAGCACGGGGCTGGAGCTACTGCTGCTGGACTAGTCCTTGTCCAGGGACCTTAGGTAGGTGGCCAAAGTCCAACTTTCCCTTCAGAGAAAAAGAAAACATGTCTTGGAAGTCCCAGACATATGGTAACCCTAGTTAATTCATGGGGGTTGGTGGTGGTATCATAATTATTCAGTACTATAAATTAACATAAGTTATATTATAATATAGAGAGATTATATATAAAATGTACTATGTCTGAAAGTGCTGCATACACTGATCTGAATTTTCTTGAAAGCGAGATTTTTTTTCTAGCTTTAGTTGAAATATACACAAGTATTTCTTAGCTGTGCTCAGACTGTCCTTCCTGCTGGACACTAACCGTTCATTCTCAGACTGCTCTCTGAATTTTGAAACTCTTTGAGAATATGTCTTTTTCCATACATCCCATTGTGTCATGCGCTTTGAGTGGGAAAGACGAGGAGGCACCCGAAGAAAAGCTGGTTAGAGAGCAGCTTTCTCTTGCGAAGGAGCCCCACTTGTTTCACATGTGAGGCGACTTCTCCATGAGCCAGCAGCACACAGCACTGTGATCTGTTTGAGGTCGTTGGTCATCCCCTTGGTCAGCACCTAAGGTGACACGTTTAGCCTTTTCTGATGCCTCTAGAAAAGGTCTGGAAGGTGGATGGCTTTGAGATCCGTCTGATGGCTGTTGCACACAAAGCCCCTGCCTTCGTGTCAGCTCTTGTGCCCCAGCGCCCAGGCTGTGCTGGCTTAATCACAGGTAAGCAGCTCGGGGACATTATTTTGCTGTGGTCTCCGTGTTGGGTGGACTGGTGGCCGTGCCAATGCCTCAGAGCACCAGACAGTGCTGTTGTGTGTGGTGGTTTCCTGCAGGAGCAGCGGAGGCTGCCTTGCCCACAGCCTGTGGCCCCCTCGCTACCTTGCTCAGGAGGCCGAGTGCATGTCAGTACAGACTCGACATGGCATTAATTTGTCAAACATCAGTCTGACAGTTCTGCTTACCTTGCGTTTTCCTCCCTCTCGCTGCTGTGTGCGTATCCTTAGGATATAAATCACGTCTCCTTTCTGACTGGGTAGTGCTTATCTCGGTGGATCATTGCTTTGGACGTGGCAGGAGCTAATGATGCAGCTTGAGACAAGCGATACAACTACATTTGCAGTGACTTTTGTGTTTGAAGGGATTTACTGTTCTGCTTGAAGGAGCAGCAGCAGTGAGCCTGCTGACAACTGAGTCACAGATGGACGCATCTGGGAATCCCGAGGACTGCTGCTCCCCTTTACAGCAAAACACAGTGAAACGCAGAACCGAGGGAAAACTCCATGGCAAACAGCAAGGGAATCTACATCTACCTTGACAACACAATGTTAATTACATGTTATTTATATAAATGACCAAGGGGCACGTATATTAAAACCTCTTTGGCATCCCAGACTTCCACTTGCCTGAACTGCAGCGCTGTTTGTGCAAGGCACACGGGATCAGACCGACAATGGCGAGCTCGGATTATGGCATTACAGTTGTATTCATGGCTGAGAACCCAGTGTAATGCTCTGAACAACTCCTTCTCTGCTGAGCAGAGGGCAGCTGCAAGAGTCAATATCATCTTGTCTTTCATATATTCATCATATTCTCCTCAGCAATAACGTCACTGTAAGGAAGGGAAAAAGTGTATTCTGTCTTTTACACAATGATGGGACTAAAAAGGTCAACTGGTTTGTGAATACTAATGAGGGTATCTAAAATAGTTTGTGTTCACTGTGCTCAAAAGCAGATAAATACAAACACTGATTGGCTTCTTTTAACGTTTATTAAAACTCAAAGATTATTTTGTTAATGTGACAAATGCAAAAGTACAGTAGGAGAGATGTACTACCACTTAGGAATGCAAGATAATATTAGAGGGGTAATATCTCCAATGCATATCTCAGGTGATACATTTAACCTGTTAAATCTCTTGTTATGCAGGACAGTTCCCATCATCATGAAACATGGAGAACTCCTCTGCTGCTCTCCTTCTGCATTAGCATTTTGACAGGATGCCAGAAAACAAAAAGCTCCTGAGAACTGTTGTTTGAAAATGAAACAAAAGGATGTCGCAGCTGCTTAGAAAAAACAATTAAATTGTCAATATCTCCTTAAAGCATTAATATAAATATTTTAAGTGCACTTAAAGCACTTGAATTTAAGTTCAAATTATTTTAAGGGTTTTTTTGTAACATGCACTAAAATCACTTTATCTGAAAATCCCAAACATTGATATGATTGCAATAATGAAAATATCATAAACCATCCCTTCATTTCAAATAAGAAGATATTTTAGAAAGAAGAAGCTGTCACTGGTTATTCACAGGTTTGTTCCTTCCTGGAGGAAAGCTCAGCTGGAAATCAGGGAAAGTTTTACAATGAACATCGCAGCACACGAAGAGGAGTGAGGGGAGAGTGTGGGGACCTTGTGGGAGGGAGCAGAGGGGTGCACAGAGTCCCTGCTGAGCTTATTGGGGATGGCTTCCAGGGGCTGGAACGTGTGACTGCTGGACTGAGATCTTCCCCCAGCTCTGCCTTTGCCAAACTTTCCCACAGCAGGGAACGCTTCACTGTCACTGTGGATCTTCCTTCATCGTGGGACACACAGCTGGTTTCATGTAAGCCCTTAGAGAAATACCTACCAATATCCAACCTGGATTTTATTTTAATAATTGTAATTAAATGAGAAAGGTGAACAGCATATATGTATCAAACCTGAGGGCACAGGAAAAAAAAAAGTGCCTTTTGTTTCTTTGGAGCATCTGGGCAAAAAGCCAGGTTTCACCAAAGTCTTTGGCAAAACTCCCATTAACTTCAGTTGGGCAAAGCTTTCACTCTTGACCCCAGGTCAGGTGGCTGGTTCCTGATTTTAGGTTTTGCATTTCACTTAGCTTACAATTCAAGCATTAAAATGGCAGAACCCAATAAACTGCTTTTTAACTTCTGTTTGGGTGCATGAGAGCAGGGGAGGTGCTGTCAGGGTCACATTCGGAGCTGCCTCAGCCTGGATGCAGGCAAGCAGTGCCTGGTGGCTGGAGGGGGCTGGTTTTGAGGTGGGTGTGGAGGGCTGGGTAGCAGCACATCCCTCCAGGGAACGAGGCGACCACAAACTCTGTTCCCCGGGGCTGTGCACAAAAGTCAGGCCCTGTCCGTGGCAGCAGTGTAACTCAATCAGCAACGTTCCTCACTTGGAGACAGTTACATTAAAAATCTCTTTCCTGGAATGGCTGTTTCATTTCAACGCATAATACTCCTTTTTTCCAATTTATCTCAGGTTTTATCTGTTTATCCTTTTTCGTCTTACAACAACCACCCACTACTGTGCTCGATCAGATCAAATGCACTGCAACAGCACATTTAAATTCCCAACCTCTGTCAGGGAAGCCTGACCTGAAACCTCTCCTGAAGTAAGGGAAGTCAACTTTTCCTTCCCTCCAGGTATCATTCCAGCTGCCAAAAAAAAGCGCTATACTCTTCCAGGTGGGAGTGTAGATGAGACAAGTGAGGTTTATAAACCTGTGGAAATACAATCTGGATTTACATGTACACATCACGCTTGACTTTGTTTAAATATTCCTCCTCCTAGCAATTGTAAGAGCAGATTTAAAAACCACTTTTCATTTCAGGTAAACCCTTTTTTTTTTTTCTTCCCCTTAAGGTGTTATTTTCTTTTTCAGTCTGCAGATCCCGTTTAAGCCTCTCTAACTGTCCTTCCCAAAGAGCGATGGAAGATGGTATGCAGTGATGGTGTGGCACAAGAGTTGTGTAAAAACAGTGTGTGACCCAGCCACAGAACTGCTAATTGCCACTGCCCATCAGGAACGTGACCAGCCCTGCTTCACGCCTGCTTTTAGCCAACAGGGAGCTCGTGATCCTTTTCCCCCACCTCCTCTGGCTCCCATTTCTCCGAGTGGGCCGAGGAAATGAGTCACATCCAAAATGAGAGGGATAAAAACATTCTGGGGAATTACCTTCTCCATGCGAGACACGGCCAAGGTCTTTGGTTAAATATTTTTATTTGGCTCTGTATACAAAGAAAAAAGTTTACACATGGGAGAGGGAGTGACAAGCAATTAGTTACACAGTATCCAAAGATGTATAAACACCTATAGTCGGTTTATGCAGCTGGGTACGTGTTTCGTAAATTGCACCTACAGCGCTGAGGCCCACGGTGGGACAACTAACTGGATTAAGCCGTTATCACCAATATTTCTTGGTAAATTAGTGCTTTATAGCATTTGTTGTGTTTCACCACTACTAATGGGTTCTAATTAAAACAGGACAAGGGGTTGATGCACCAGGACAGCCTTGTGAGAAGTAATGATAGGACAAAGTAATTTAAGTCAAAACTAAAGTACTCTTAATTGCTTTTACAATACTTTCACAATTTTGCGCTTTACGTTTTAATGAGATTGATTAAAACATTTTTTAAACCAAGAAAAAGCAAAGCAGAACTAACTGCTGGTTTGATCACCGCGGGATCTCACCTGTGAGGTTTGCACAGCCCTCAGCTTGGGCTGGAGGGGAGGAAAATCGGGACAGGGACCGACCTCGACCCCCCCCGGCTCAGGCGCGTTCTGCTGGAGTATCCGCTGATCATTCCCCACAGGTGCGGCTCCCGATGGCCATTCTCTCCGGTGCGAGCGGTTTTGCATTCGCATTGTAGCGAACACACCGCACCTGTGGCACTTCCCGATGGAAACCCGGCGAGAGCCGCGCTGCGGAGTTCATCAGCGCCCGCCGCGAGGATTCGGCCGGCTCTGCAGTTTTGTTTAACAAACTTCAGCCGGGCTCTCCTCCCCCTCCTCCCAGCCCGCATCCTGCGGGCGCTCCGCGGGCAGAGCGGAGCCCGCCGTCTCCAGGTGAGCCGCGGGGCAGGTGCGGGCGGCTGAGGGGCCCTCCGGAGCCGCCCGGCAGCGGCCGCTCTCCCGCTTCTCCGGCGGGGCGGATTCGGGGCGCTGCCCCCGCCTTGTGGCACCTCCGGCG
>VZTG01009904.1:1509856-1532443 GCA_013397845.1 Melanocharis versteri
GCTTTTCCTTCCCTCCTTCTTCTCCTTCTCCTCCTTGCCCGTGTCGTCGGCGCTCCGGGGCAGCGCGGGCTGAGCGGCGGCTCCGGCGGGAGGGGAGGGGAGCGGGCTGTGTCCCTCCCGCCCAGGTGCGAGGCTGGAGCCGGGAGCGCCTTTCCCGGCCCCGCTGTGAGGCCCGCTCGGCTCTGCCTCTGCCGGGACAAGCCACGGCCAAAACGTCTCCCAAAACAACCCGCGACCCCGCTCTGTCGGGAGCGTGGCGCTGCGGGGCGCAGGTGTGTTGCGTGTGCTCTGCGTGTCCGCCTTGCTTGTGTCTCACACCTCTGTCAGGAGGCAGCGATGTGCTTACGGGGCGGAGGCTGAAAACCTGCCCAGGTGAGGGCTGCAGGCTCCCCCATCCCTCCCTGGCCCCCGTGTGTGGGTCGCTGTAGGGACGGCGAGGGCTGGCTCCCACCCTGGCACCTGGGGGCTGCGCCGGGACATCCACATCCAGTCACCTTCAGCGTTGCTGCAGGGCAGGTAAAGAGAAGGTGCTGCTGAGGGCTTCGTTTCACCGCGGCACAAGCGGCCACAGGAATTGTTTTTCCTCCCTGGCCTTCCCTCCTCCGCAGTGGTTGGACCCAGGCCGCAGGGTCAGGTGAAGGAGCTTTGCTGCTGTGGTCTGTCTCCCCCAGGTATTCGGTGTGATCACTCTCTATTGCTCTCACAAATGCTGCCTTGTGTCGTGAGTGAGTGGACTGGTCCCACGTTCTTCCTCTACTGAACACAACTGGCATAATTCATTTTAACTGGGAAGACTGGTGTTCTCAGGGCAAAGAAAGAGCACTTTTTGGCTTATTACACACTGCCTGACTGGCAAAATGACACTTTTCCCAGTAGAAGTAAGTTTAGTGAAAAGGGATTGGGAAGGTACGATAACTGAATTATCTCTCACCCACCCCTTTCTTTTTTTTTTATTTTTTTTCTTTTTTTTGGGCTATATGCCCAGAACTCCTGAAACTAAAACTGAAAACTTTCAAGATTGAAGCTATAATTAATCAAGGCTGAATAAGCTTTATTGTTTGGTTGGGTTTTTTCTTCTTTTTTCTTCTTCATTTTTTTTTCCTGAAGTTGGTATCTTTTGAATCATTAAACTTTCCTGCTTTTAACACTGCTTTTACTACTACTTGAAACACTTAACTGGACACAGAAGATGGAATATTATCTGTTTCACTGTAGATTGTTATGGTTTCTCATGTTTCTCCCTCAAATCTCTGTGGTGTTCATGCTTTGCAATGGAATGTAAATTAACACCCCAGGAGGACTGATCAACTAGAAATAAGTCACTGCTCTGGCAGTCAGGCTCTCTAAGTTCTGGCCAGGCAAGATGCTGTTCTCCCTGCCCAGAACCTCTTCTTTTTGTGAGCCCTGTGTTTTGAAGGAGAGTTCTCAGAACAAGAAGACAGTGCTTCTTGCTGTGGTGTCAGAGCTCCAGGCATTTTTGCCTCTCTTTCAACAGTTGTCTCAAGGATAAAGGGAGAAAATGCGACCTTGTGTGTTCACGAAGTGGGCAGCTTAAAAATTTATTCTCTGAAAGGTTTGTAACCTGGGCTGGGTTGGAAGTGTTGAGTTCTTAAAGAAGGTGACTGTTACTGTGTGTGTTACATCTTGGGCTTGGAGTAACCTCAGGAACAGTGGGGAGACTCAGCTTTGTCCTCTGATCCTTCAGTCCATCAAGGGCAGCAGAGTTCCCATTGGTTTGAGAAGACTCTTAGGTCAGGCTCTAAACTTTTAGAGTGTCTTTTTGCATGGTGGGTGTGTGAGAGGCTCAGGTCTTACACTCAGAGACTCTATTAGTGCTTGGTGTTGGAAATAGGGACGTGCTTTGACAGAGTCAGTGTTTGTTAGTGAGTTCCTTACAAAAATATTTCTGCCACCATTAATCTCTCTCATTTCTGTGGGAATTGACTAATGCTCATGGCATGATTTTTGTTCCAAATGATACTGTACTATCATATGCTGTTACTCTGTTACAGATACCTGCCAGAGGATGAGGAAGGGGATTTCCATTACTGAAAAAACTGACACCTCTCCCATCTTTTCCAGATCCTAATTTATTGGTCATGTTCTTTTTGGAGATAATGAGATCTGTCTGTTATAATGCACTGATTTGCAAAATCATGTGAATTATTGTGTGGCTAAATATTTTCCTTTTTTTTTTAAAAAAAAATCTAGTCACAGTTTTTCCTAAGACAGTTTCCAGGCTCTGCAGAGCCAGAATTGTTAATGGCATAAGAAAAGAAAATAATTTGTTATTCAAGGTTGTTTATAGTCCTGCAGTACTTTGCTGTTGATTATTTGGATGGCCCTTTGGTCTTTATTTCACTTCAGTGTTTTCTAAAATGCTTTGTTCAGAAGCTTGTGTTTTTAAAATGTGACAGGAAGGCTAGAACGTACTTTCTTGTTTTAGTTCTTTTGTTTTGACAGCTCTTGGCCTCAATACTGTGAGTACTATTAAAGTCAATGCCTAGAAGTTAATTATGCTTGTAGGTCACCTACAGTGCTGTGTTTTGTTCTGAAGTGTTTCTATTTGATGTATTTAAGGTACTGGGGGTTGTCTATGGCTTGCAAGAGATCTTTCAACTTTAGAAATGAAAAACTTTTGTGCTTTTTGCCACTTAGCTTAAAACAGGGGTTTTTGTGGGAAGAGAGGAGACAGTGGTCAAGTTGTTGTGCAGGGGGAGGAGAAAAACCAAATGCTGTTCAAATTTGACAGCCATGTTGTTATCACATAAATAATAATAATATAAATAATTTACTGCTAAAGTGGAAAATTTATTTCACAGATTAAGCTTTTAAGTGTGATCTGGGAGACTGCAAGTCCAATCGTAGCTGCTCTGAAAAACAAGAATACATGCAAATGTTCTTCAGTCATTGAAAACTTTGGGGACAAGGGCAGTTTTGCAGTTTAAAAAAAAACCCTAAACAACCCTCCCAAACCCTTCCCTGTAGCATACAGATCAGGCCACATGAGCCTCAGTTCTAGACAGTTGTTCAATACAGGCAAATTCCTGCCCCTGCTGTTTACTCTGGTTTTATTCTACGTTTTTATCAGCTTAATTTTTGACTTTTTTTTTTCCTCTACTCCAAGCGCTTGGAGTTCTGTTCTTATATACTCTGTTTCTCAAAATTCAGTGCCCTTGACATCATGTAAAAACTGTTGACATACTAATCCAGTGGGTGAAAGTAATTTTTGCCACTCCGTGTTGTCTGGAGTGTGAATATTTCCCATATACGTTAGGTTTTGTGATAAGCTGCTGACAATGGTACTTGTACTCCTGCTGGCATGGCTCTTGGGATGACAAAATAAGACCTGGCACGTTGCATTAATTCGGAGAAAAGCATGGTTTTGCAATCTTTAATCAGGCAAAGTTTCATTAGCTCTTCGAGGGAGTTTGACAACAACTTGGCCTAAGGAAGACTTTCTTCTTTTCTTTTTTTTTTTTTAACAGCTGGTGGCACTTGTTAGCTTTTTCCAGAGGCATGCAGTGATGTAGAATCAGAGGCATGAGGGTAATATTTTATATTTCTGTGGGTTTTGTGCGTGACTTCTGATGTGTAGTGTTAAATAGCCGTTTATGATGCTGACATGCCTAAGTAGGAGAGTTTTGAAGCTTGAGTTTTCCAAAACGAATCCTTCAAAATAGTTTTAAACATATTTTTTCTTTAATTTGATAAAGCTAGTTTAGATTCCATTCCTTTCTTCTCTGAAAAATTTTAGAAATTGGGCAAAAATGGGAAAGGAAATGTTCTTTTTTTTTTTTTTTTGAATCTAGGGAGGAGGGGGAAAAGTAGTAGGAACAGTAGGAACTGTTACTTTCATTCAGTAGTTACTAAATGCCAGAACTTTGCTACTCTTTTGATGAGTTGCATGTGCTGCCTGCTGGTTGGTTCTGGTCACTTTTGCTCTCTCAGCTGTTGAATTACATCAGCGTGCACATAAAAGACACAGAAAATAATAGTTTCTTGCACTGCGTGTTTCTGCTGCCCTTGCCATGGGGAGGCAGTTACAGGCTCTGTAACTCTGAGGAGGATGAAGAGGACAGCAAAGAATATTGCTCCAATGAAGCATTTATTAGCGTGATTGTGAAATTCTGAGAAACCTCGCTGTGCTTGTGTCAGTCGTTGCCTCATTGTTCGTGTGATGGCTGTACACTCCTAGAGTCTTGCCCACTTTTAGTAGCTTCTTGAGCAGAACCCACCCTGTTTAGTCTTGGAGCAGTGGCTGCTCTTTCTTCTCTACTCCCCTGGGATATCCAGCAAAAATGAATCTACTATTAGCTACTTGATTATATTGTAATTTCTTGGCTTAAATGCATTTAAAGCTTCAGTTCCCACTGACTCTTTGGAGAGGAAAGGGTACCATGCTTCAATCACTTTTTAAAATTCAGGAAGTTGTTCTCCTCCAAGGGCATACTGAGGCTGGTGCCCTTCAGAGGAGAAATTCTTCAAACTTTCCATGTAATATCTGAAGTATGCATCGTGACTTTATCGGGAGGTGTTATTGATCCTGTCTGATTACGACTTGGAAAAAGCTGCGAGCTGGTGAAAGGAGCCCTGCATAGCTGTAGCCATGAGTATTTCCTTTTGCCCTATGTGCCACTGCTAGAGCAAGGCCTGGCTGAGCTTCTGCACTGACCTGCTGTTATTACCTTAAACAGGCTGTGATGACAGCTCCTTTTAACAGGAGAATCTGAAGCAACATTCTGCAATGACAGAGGAGTTGATGGCATATGAATGTTGTAGGAGAGCTGGTTTCTTACCAGAGTCTTCATGGAGACTGGATTTTTAGGTTTTAAAACCTCTGTGATGTTTTCCATCTGTTTTGGAAAATACTTTTAAAGGAATTTTAATAAAGGTAATTTTCAGATGACATGCACAGAATGGGTGATAGCTAGTTTTATGATCTTTGCATGCTGTTGTTCCCAGTACCGTATTTTAAGCATGTGTGCCTTTTTCCCCAAGGAATATGGAATTTCTAGCTTCCATGACAATTAGTTTGCTCTATTAAAAAGCAGAAATCAACAAGATTATGAATGACCACACCCTGGCCTAATAACCAGCAGAAGTCCCTCTGCTTTTATTTCTGCGGGGTCAGAATTTCTGCCTGTTCCTGTGTTGAGGGTGCTGATGATGTAGTTTGTGAGGAATTCCTCAGCGCTAGGAAGATGTTCAAGCAGCTGTCTCTGTTTTTCTTCTGAATTTAAAATTTAGAAGTCTGGAGCTGTTTCTGGTGGGAAGCATCCATTTTCACAGAAATGTTATGCAAACAGCTCTAACTTGGTTTTGACCCAGTTTACTAATCTGTAGATTTTTGTTGCGTGTGTCTTACTCTTAGAAGATTATCTTCTTTTCTGTTTCTTGCCCTCATTTTTCCTTTTTTTGAGGGGGAGGGAGGGTATGGGTGTGCATGGGGAAGATTTTATTTAAGATCTCCTTTCCATCCTGTAATTTCAGACTTGTTTCTGTCCATTTAATAGTTTAGTGCTGCCTTGGCCAACAGAGTGGCTTCTGTGCAGATTCAGTTTCCTCGGAACACCTGTTCAGCTTTAAGTGGAAGAAAATTCATCCCGAGGTTGCTGGACTTAACTGTGCAAAGAACTGCCAGTCACACCACAGAACGGATCTGACAATGCTGAGAACTGATAATTACTTTTTAGCCTTTTCTCACGGAGATAATCTGATCTATATGTGGACCCCCAGGTGATTTTAAAAGCAGGAAAGTCACTCTCCTGGGGAGGTGCAGGTGTTGCTTATTGAGGAGAGTTAATTTGAGCCATTAGAATCTTCCTTGTTCCTTTACAGCTTTCCCCTTCTTCGGGAGCTTTCTGTTTCTGTTGTGGAGGAATCCCAAGAAGTTGATTCCTTCTCCACTGCAGGACTGACCCTTTTATGGAGGTGTTTTAGGGACTGATGTGTGATGTTGGTCAAGGCAGTTGGGTGAGGAGGTCAAGAATGATTCGTGTGCGTGGTGGGGGGAGTGTGCAAGGTCTAGTGATGCCAGTGTGCTCTTTAAGTTGTATCTTTGTGGTATAATGCAACACTGGAAACTGGACAGAAGGGGTGATTCAGCGGGTCTTCTGTTCTGACAATCAATACTGCTTTCAGGGAAAGCAAAAAGGCATCTAATTATAGGCGTAAGTATCCTATAATATTAAAAGGTAACAGTAGTAGCATATCCTAGTTATCATGTGATGGGTATTAAGGGAGAGGTTAATTAACTTGGCCAAACAAGGAGTAGTACTGACTTTATCACAGTCTTTCAAGGGAATACTAAAGGAATGAATAAATTTGGTAACTTTCTCAAAACTTAAAAATGATTCATTACTTACCCTCCAGTGATCCCAGTGCTGTTCTGTAAAGGCAAACAGTTTATTGACAATCCTAAAAATAAAAAGAGGGGGACTCTGTATGAGTTTTTTTGTATTTTGTTCAAACAGATAAATTGCATTGTGTTGTGTTTCAGTGGGTTTGGTTTTTGTAGCTGTCTTAGGCCATTTCTGTAAGTCGAGATCAGCAGAGATTAGAGTTCAGGCACAGTAATTGTGTTATTACCCTGTATCTCTACTCGTACGACTGCGTTGTGCAACATCCCAGGTACCTAAACTGGTACATGTATCACCCAGGACTGTGTAGCAAGGTGTCTTTAAAGTGTGGTAAGATAAAGGAAGACAAAGATGGAAGATGTTCCTCACAGCCTCTTGCAACACTTAAGTGAGAATGTTACATACACCTAGGCTTGCTCTCTTGAAGCTGTTGGAGATTTTAGGCATAATAGCTACAAACAGATTGAGTTGAAATTTCACTGGGCTTTAAATTAGTGAAAATAATGACTTGTGCCACAGACACAACCCCATTGTGCAGGTGAACGATCTATAAGTGGGATTCAATGTTTTAAATCTCCGATAGCAGAACCAATTTCCTTTCATGTTCCTCTCTATATCTGGATTCTGCTTGCTCCTGTGCAAACAGTACTGCAGAGAGAGCAGATATGCATTTGTCTGAGAGGGCAAATAATTTCACAGGTCATGACTTTGCAAATGCATGAGGCAGCCTTAGTCTGTGATAGGAGCCTCTGGTGGGAACTAGTTACAGTGAAGAAGGAAACGGCCAGAGCCTCCTAAATGGCATCCACCTTGTAAACGTTTGCCATAAAACAGCAGCAACCACTGCAGGGGCTCAGCTTTTACAGCTGGGATCAGATGTAGCTCACAGGGCTCATCTAGAGGCTTGGTCTTAGACTTGGTGCTTGTGTCCTCAGTTGGGACCTCAGTCTGAGCCTTCAACATCTCATTCAGGTGCCTTAGTTCCAAATACTCTTACACAGCAGAGAATTTCCTCTTTTATGTTGTTTGTATAGTTGGTTGGTTTGTTTTTTTTCTTTTTTTCCCCTCCCTCCCTTGGTGCATCAAATCTCCTGTTGAGCTCTGTTGATCCTTGCAATCCTCGGCTAAAAAAAACTGTTTATTTTCCTCCATCCCTCTGTTATCACTCTGTGAGCATTTTAATTCAGTGAGGTACTCTTGCTCTTGGAGTTTTTGCTTTATCCTTCTATTGATACGGGCTAAACTTTGCAGCCTTCAGTCATTTTGGTGGTGTGGCTCAGCACGGTTCTGAGAAGTGTTTTGTTGCTGTAGGATTGCTGTGGCAGGGAGTGGTGGGGGAGCAGGGCAGGTGCTTTGCTACCTGGTTTCACTGCTGCAGAAGGTGTTATGTAAATAGGCTGAGCCTTGCCTCTGATTCCTGTGATGTAATGTTTCATAAATAAGCGCTGCGGTGTTGGAAACCCAGGTGTCAGAGGCAGCAGGCCAAACACATTCAGAAACAATGGGACAAGTCTGAAGAGTGATACAATTTTCCAGCAGCCCTCCTGTAGGAACTAATCCTGCGTTCTAGGGAAATTCACTGGAAACAACGTATTTCTGGAAGGGAATGAAAAATTGTGACATGTTCACCTGCACCTGGTTTAGTGCTTGGAAAAGCCTGGGACTAGCAATAAGAAGGTCAATAACTCCCAAATGAGGCTGTTTTTATCAAGTGTCCTGGATAAGAGCAATGGTTTCAATATAAAGATAAGATATACAGTCTGCTGTTCTAATTGAATCATAAATCGAACAGGTCCAAGGAAAAAAAAAGGGAAGAATGCAGATGCATCAGTCTGTGTCAGCTCAGCATACCTTCCTGTGGGTGGCCTGTATTTCTCTTCATGGGCTCCATCCCTGCAAAGCTGCTTTGTGATCTCAGCCTGATGTGGGTCAAAAGGGGAAGATTGTTAACATTCCTCCTGCCCCTCTCCATCACCATCAGCAGCTCTCCGTGGATATCAGTCCTTTGGGCTCACGTGGGAGAGGACAGTGGAATTCTGTGCTGCTTGTAACAGCTCTTCCAAATACTTCTGTCTGTCTCTTATCTGGGCAATAACCCAGCTCCCAGTTTGGAGGATTATTATGAGTTGTGATTGATTTAGAAATTGCATTGCTGGCATAGTAGTATTTTCATATTTTATATGCATTCATGTGCCTGTCAGGATGTCTGTGATACAGCTAAACAAACAGCTTTTGTCCAAGAAATCATAATTCTGGGCAGTGTTCTGTGTTACTGCCCTCTAAGAGCTGTCTTTTCCCTGTTTGGCACCTTGAGTGCTATTGTTTATGTGGCTCTTTCTCCCCACTTTAATGATGGTGCTGTATTTGCTTTGATACTAGTACAGTGAATTTTGGTGTTACAGGATAGAAACAACCATATTTTTTGGCTGCATTTACACTGCTTTCCAAGTGACGTGTACTTTGTTCTGGAAATGAATTTCACAGGATTGTCACGAGGAGTTTGGAATGGCTCGTTACAGCGATACAAGTAGGTAACAACATGGCTCTGAAGCGATTAAGGGCTTTTCATTTTGTGTTGCATTTGTTCCAGTCATCATAACTCTAATGAAGTGCATGTCTCTTTCTTGCAGTCTCTTTCTCTTGTCTTTAATGTGTCCATCTTCCTAAAGAACTTGTCAGAGAATGTGGTGCTGTTGAACAATGTTCCCTTGATGAAACTCTGGAGAAAAGGAAAATACAATACTCAGCAGTGATCTATAGCTTGAAAAGCGAATGCACAAAGATTATTAACCTCACACTGAGCTCAAATATATTCCCTGCTGGGAGGGGATATTCCAAATATGGTTATTACGAGAATTTAATATTGGGGAGAAAAAAGTTTAGAAACAGAAACAGTTTTATATCCCCACTACAGATAATCTTTACTGAAGATGAATATCTATAAAAAGATGTCCTAAGTAAGAGCAAGTTCTGTAAAGCTAGTGCATTTTATGTTTAATGTTTCTTTTATGCCCTGTTTTCCCTATGGTTAAATACAGTGTACTGTAATGAAAGAGGCTAAAGCATGATAATTTTATTTAGTCAGCCACATGGCATGTGTAACTGGACTGTGACATTTAGGCAACAAAAATCGGTATCATACAGATTGCTTCATCTCTGAGTGCAGTAAGTGGATGGGGCCAGGTGAGCAAAACTCACTGGAATATCTAATCAGGAGCAAATGCTTTTGTTAAAGATGGAAAGACCACTTTTTACAACTGCTAGTTGTAAAAAAAAATGAGTTTAATTTGAAAATGGGTGCAGAAACTTGTTTCATTTTACTACCAGTTAAATCAATTAAGAGAAGTAATGGTCTTGGATGCCTGTAATTTCCTCATCTGCTTATTTTGGTGCCAATTCCAAGCGCTGCAGGTGATTTTGGCAGTTCAGCATGATAATCATGTTAAGCCTTCTGCGTGAAGGACACTAGTATCTGAAAAACACTTCAACAGTAGTGTAAATAAACCACTCAAACATTGTGTTTTATTATGTAAAACCCCTTTGTTCTTGTTTGTATCGGTTGTTGCTGATGTAAGTGTAGCACACCCAGCTGTGGTAGTTGCTTAGAGTCCTTGCTAGGGTTTTGGTCAGTTAAAATTAATACAGAACTCTTCAGCACAACTCTTTAAGCACCTTGGAAAGCACTGATATAAGTTGTGTATTTTTAAGTATTATGTAGAAACTAGTTTGACCTTCCTGGAAATGTATCTGTGCATTGTATTGATTGTCTCGTAGCAAATACTGTTAAAATAACAATAGTGGAACAGTTGAGAAAGGGTAATCGATGTTTCTGTGACTGTCATAAAGGATGAGCAGAAAATGTGTGACTGCTGCTATGTGATCACGTTCAGCAGCTTTGAGCACACCCTCTGCTAGCGCTTCTGTCAGGCCCAGGTGCTCAGTTGCTGGCTTTGTCAAGGTCCATCCCCTACTAATGCTGTCTTCCATGGCTGTATGGAAGATTTGCTGGTCACTCTTGCTGTGTGGGATGCAAGTGTTGCTGTTCCCCCTGCGTGTATAAATGTGTTTGTGTGTGATGGCAATGAGTCTGGAACAGAGAACTGGCCATTGCAAAATAGCCTCTTATTTAATGAACCGTGCCAAACAAAGCCGGGGCTCAAAATCCTGCTGACGTGGGTAGAAAGCCTGAAGCTGATTATGGGTGCAGGAGTGGCTCTCTTTGTGACTGACATTACAGTAACCTTCTCTACCTCAACGTCAATTTATTGTTCTTTTTCCTGGTGATTAGGTAGATGATGGTAGAACTTCCAGTGCTTGTTGTTCTCCTCTGTTTGAGTAAAAGCACATTTGAAAACTGATTTTGTGGTGTTCAAATACCTGTTCATAAAAGCTTATAATTAATATTGCAAAAGGACTATCCAAGAATTTATTTTATTCAGAATCCCCCAGTGAAACGTAATACTTTTGTCCTAGTGGAATATGTGGCATTCTTACCTTCCCAAGCCCATTGAATTGCCTATCAAGACAAAAAAAAAACCACAAAACCAAACAAGCCCAAAAAACCCCCAAAACCCAAACAGAACCCCAAATGCCAGTGGAAACCAATGTTTCATTTTTGTTCTGAGATCTTGATCATTTTCCCCGTTAGTGTCACAGGGAACTCCTGAATCCTACTGTGAATGAGCTCTCTGCTTTCTGGGACTGCTGGATGCTCTGAAGCCTTGTTCTGACTGCTAAACCAGGGAGAATCATCCTTAGCATTGATACTGGTTTTTCCCCAAAGCCTAAAGTTTTTCCTAAAAATCTGTGGTGAAAAAGCATTTTCTGCTCTTGGAGCTTGGCAGTAATGCTGTCAATCACTCATCTGAAATTTATTTTTTCTTGTCTGTTTTTAATTGTGATTATTTGTCTCTTGGCACTTGTCAACACAAATGTCTGTCACTGCATTTTTGGGTATTTAGCACTGTGCCCCGTGTAACCAGCCAGGCAGCCCAACTTGATGTGAGGATATAGAATTTAAGATGAAGAAATGCACAGCACATCTCTGGGTGCAGTAAGTGGATGGGGCCAGGTGAGCAAAACTCACTGGAATATCTAATCATGAGCAAATGCTTTTGTTAAGGATGGAAAGGCCACTTTTGCAACTGTTAGTTGTAAAAAATGAGTTTAATTTGAAAATGGATGCAGAGATTAGTTTCATTTTACTACCAGTTAAATCAATTAAGAGCAAAGAAATTAGGTAGCAATACATTGCTTAATCTTTTCAATGTATATCTTAATGTGGTATAAGGATGTTTTATTCTGTATTCAAACTCGTAGGTTGTTATTCATTATGAAATATTGTAGTTTATTTTTAAATTACAAATGTCATAAAGAACAATTAATCTAAATAACAATTGTTAAATAAATAAGGTGCTGTAATAATTTTTCTTATTTTCCTATCCCCTGCCATAGCTTGTCGGGGGATAAAAACCCCTGTGTGAAAACTGATGTTGTTTTGATGCTAGTCAGCAGTAAAACTCCATTTATCTGCTTTCATTTCTTTGACGTGGCTAACTTGTAATAAATGAGCTCCCTGCTCTTCAATTGAGACTCAGTGATGTGTATATTTTTGTTTCATAATCATGTCTAAGTGATTAGCCAAGTAGAAAATTGCATGCTCAGTAGAAAAAATAAATTAAAGAGGGCAACATTGTAATATTAATCTTCCCTAAATGGTACCAAAATGCTTTGAAATAGAAGAAACATGTATTTCATGACATATTTTAGAACTAGCAGAAATTTCTTTAATTTGCATTTGTATACAAAGAGGTTTTCTCCTGTGCTTATTTAAGTGAGCAAGTGAGAAATAAGTCTTTACATTCAGAACATGTTTGAGGACTTTTGCCCAGGTTCTGGTTTGGAAATCTTTTAAACATATAGACTTCAAATACCGTAGGTATTCTTTCCCTTCTCATTGCTTATCTCCTTCCACCCCAACACTTACTGGTGAGTATCAGATGTAAACAAATGCTTTTGGCATGTTTTATGTTTTCCCAGTCTTTTCAGGATCTTTGTAGTTTTGGTAGGAATTATAAACTGTTCAGGACTGCGCTAATTTTGACAGATTTTCCACTGCTCTTAGGACATGATGAGGATCAGTTATGTTCCAAACAAATGACTTCAAGGTTTTTAAGGGCACAAATTGCCCCAGGCTGCAGAAAATGGTGTTCATGGTCACAAACACCCAGGCTCATCCTCTAAAGTTCACTCTGTCATAATTGCAGGGCAGTCTGGGATGCTTGTTTCTTATGTTTAGGTCACGTATTTTTGTTTTATTCCTCAGGATTTCGATGATGACTGTGCTTAGTGCAGGCCTTACTCAGTGCTGAGCTCTGAGGCTGCCTGGCCTGAGAGTGGAGTGAGCTCAGGTGGTGTCTGTAAATTCCTGTGATCAGGGCTTGTCTTAAAACATGGCATTTAGGAAGAGATCAGTTTCAAATCGACTTAACAATGGGCATCCCACACTGTCATAGAGGCAGCAACACTTCTCAAAGCCCGAGGCTTCTGAGGGACAATCTGTGGGTCCCTGCATTCCGCTGATTTCTGTATGTGAAGGCCTGTCATTTACAGTAGTAGCCAACATGTGCATGAGATTTAACTTCATGTTCTTCTGCTGTAGATATCTTCGCTTTGATATGTTCTTGTTGAAACGAGATGTTTTGAGTAATTTTTAATCATGTGCAATACTGGAAATAGTAAGATTTTCCCCCAGGCAAGCATCTTGCAATGTAAGTCAGTTTCAAATGCCAATGTCTAGGAATATGTGATGCAGAGTATTTTTCTCTTTCAATTTTTTTTGTTTTAGCACATTTTTTCTTGTCCTACAAAACTTAAAGTGCAGCTTGAGATATATAAGTGAGTGTATTTGGATGTGTTGTCAGCCAGGGTGGAGCACTTCAGAATTAGCAGATGGACTTTGTTTCTGATTGGGGTTTTAGGGGAGGGAAAAGAATATTCTTTTAGTCCTCAAAAACTTGCATTTTTAAAATTGGTGTGATCCTGAAGAACTGTAGGTGCAGCACATGTACATAAGCCAGAAATGTATATGACTATTAGGTTCAGCTCTATACGTGTAACAGCTATACTGAAGCGATAAGAAGGGTTGGGAGAAAGCATCACATTTGGAAAAACAATCCATTTCCTGGTGCTAAGGAAAACCCAGGTCAAAGTAGTATAAGTTAGTAATAGATGGAAAATGCAGAACAGGCAGAAAATGGGTCTTGCTTCACATTTTTTCTAAACGAGTGGCAAATGTTTTGCTCCTAAAAGCCATGTTTTTATACCTAAGCACTGGCTGTAATGTGTTGGGAATTGCAAAACCATCCAAACTGTTAGTAGAGTTCATGTTTAGAATGTATCACATGGAAGATGCAGCCAAGTCATTGCCAAGCAAGACAGCACGGATTTTTTTTCTCCAACCAGACCTGAGCGTATTTGTTCCTCATTCATCCTTCCCCACTCCATGCCCATCCAGGTGTTCTAGGTGTGCCTCCCTGTAAAGGAACTCCAGAGTTTCCCCATCAAAAAAGGAGGTGCTGCTTTCAGAGAGACATTGTTCTCTGTCATTTTCACTAACACTCAGATTTATTTGAAATGCCAAACACAAGGAGCTTCTGCTGTGGTAAGGAGACTTTGGAAAGTAAGGTGGGAAGTTTTACCTACAAATTGTGATTTCAGAGGTAATTCATTTTGCTGCCCCAATGCACTGGATATGATGGAGTGGGAAGGATCTACCCAGAGTATTCTGAGAGATGTCTCTAAAGAAACTGAAAGAGCAGCTGGTGTCAGATATAGCCCCGGTTTTTGTGTTCATGTTTGGGAAGCCCACTGCAATCCTTAAAGAACTTCCACGTGGCAAGAACAGACTTGCCATGCCCGTTGATGTTTATCTGTGTCTGAAACAAATGCAAATGGGTCTCAATTCTGGGGTGATTTTGCCCCCCTATAAGTGACAGACACAATGGGTGTGATGTAACTGAGGAATATTCCAGGGAACTGCAACCCAAAAGAAGGAGGAAAATCCCAGAGCTAGGGGTTGGGATGGGGGCTTGCTTCTTTCCTTCTCCCTCCGTCTCAACAGTACGTTTGAATTTAGGCAGCCTGAAGTGAACAAGCATTAATTTCAGTGTAAAATTAAACATCCACTCCTGACTCTGAATAGCCATTCAGGAAGCAGAGTAGTAAACTTGGATCACAAAATCAGGTTAAAAAAAGCAACAGCTCTGAGGGGGCATTTATCCTGCAATTTTTTGTGGTTTTACCTAAAGACTGAATCCTGCAAAGTGCTTGTGGCTCTGTAGTTGATATTCCACATTTGATTTCTTATAGGCAAGAAATTATGATCACTGAGTTTATGTATAGAAAAACAAACTCTCCAGAAGAAATTAGCCTGCAAATAAAGCTGAAAAGAAAAATACAGCTTACAGAATTTTCTTAGCTCAGAAGGTCTTCAGTGTACAGGACTGTTCACACAGCTTATTATTATTCCATCCCCCACTCTCAGGGACCTCACAGTTCTGCAAGGCACAATTTCAGTCTACAGTTTATGAACATTATCAGCTGACCAGCACAGAATATGCTCCTCAAATCTGTCTGCTTGCTCACTTTCTCAAAAAGAATGAGCCCCCAAATCCTGTGACTAAAAGGCATCAGATTATCCCAAACAAAATAATGAGGAGGTGGGAATAGTTGGCAAGTATAGAAATGCACATATATTATCTTTTTCTTCTGTAAAAGCTGATTCTTGGAAGTATGACTTGACAAAAGCACAGATAGTATTCATTTGTATCACTTGTGACTCCCAAAATGCCCTTTTGTGCAGCGGTTGGAGGGAACTCTAAGCAGTACTTTTTATTAGATTAAATGCAATGAAAAACAAGCCAGATCTAATTTGGTAAGATGCACAGTCAAACATCTTAAGGCCAAACTCTTAAATTTAAGATAAAGCAGCTGTTGCCGTCTTTGCAGTTTTTATGCCACAAATACTTCCCATTTCTGAATTAAGGAACTTTCTCTCACTTATAAATACTTCACTTTTCAGATTCTGTGGCCTCTGGAGCAAGCCAATTCCCAGTTTTCTTTTATTCTCAGGTTTAACAGCTTCAGGATTAGGAAATTACAAGTTCCTTTTATTGTTTTTTTGCTGCTGTGAGTTTTGTTGATTATTGAAGATGCATAAGAACTGTTTCATGTGAGCACTGTGGAGGTTGTTGGACCACAGTGTCAACATCCAGCTAAATCACTGTTTAGCCTTGCAATTGTTTCTTTTGGGGAGGAATTGCAGGTGGGAGGTAAAAAGTTCAGTGTAATTATTTCTCTGCTGTGTTGGAAACAAGCTCTATGCCTATTGTATGCACTTGCCTCTGAAGTATAAACAGTTTATGCTGTTGGAATGTTTTGGGAAAGCAGGGAAGGTATTGAAGGAAGGGTGTGATTTGTAGCTATTTAAACCTCTGCATTTAGTCAAAGGGGAACTATTATTTCATTTTCACTTACGTTTAATTGATTCAGCTCCGAGATTAGATCAATCCGTGCATGGGTTTAGCATTCAATGCGTGGGATCTGATATGCAAAGTACCTTTACTTGCCCAGTGCTCCACAGAGGCTGAAGCTGTGCGGGTCTGAAGAGCTTTGGTGGCAACATAGCTCACGTGTGAGGAGGTCGATGAGGGAAAGCCGTGAACCTCCCTGGTGCCTGCTTCCGTTCCTGTTGCCTGTGTTCAGCCGATTTGCTGTTTCCCGCAGCCCCCTCCAGTTCATCTGGCTGCTGGCATCAGCTGGGTTGGGAAGGCAGCAGGCACAGCCAGAGGAGCTTGTGAGAGCTGGAGGAGAGAGGAGGGCACACAATCCTGAGTTACTGCGACCTGCTGTCCTATTTCACATTTTCACAGCCTCTGCTGGCTTGTAAGAGCTCTTGTAGGAGCTGACAGGTGCAGGAAGTAAGGCAGAAGTTGTGAGCAGAGCCAAGTATGGGAAGAAGTCTGAATCCTAAAACTGCCCATGGTGGCTCTGCTGACAGAATGTAATCATCTGGGGATAGCTGGTTGAGAAGACAAAGATCCCAGGCAAATAATTTATATTTTATTTCATCTGCCAAGTGTGTTACTGTATGACCTATTAAATACATAACTCTGCAATGAGCTGACAGAATGTTTTTGGTGAGCGAATGTACTTTTCATCTGGGTTTTCCCGCACCAGTAATCCTTTCTGTCAGCCTCTCTCTACTGACACTCAAGACATTTTGAACTTCTTGGCTGCTTTTGATTAAATTTGACAGAGCAGAAATAGTTCAAAGCTAGTTTTCCACAAGCTTCATGAAAATAGGTGCGCAGACAAATTCGCATTCCCAGTTCATGCACTGTAGTGTGGCTTTAGCTGTATTACTACACAGCAAAGAGTCTGAGCTGGGGTGGGGAGCAGGCAGGGTAAGTTCCAGTGCTTACAAAATGACTTGCTTAATTGTGTCACATGCCCATGGAACAGCTTTGCCACCAACCTTTGTTAAAGTTTACCAAAAATAAAGTTGAGATCCGGCTTGGAGACTGTTCAAAGACGTGGAACGCGTTTAAGAAACCAAAGAAGGTATTTTGTTCCCTTTATGTTATGTAGTTACTAGGACCATGTGCCCAATGGGTACACATTTCTCATCCTCACAAAAAACAGTGTTGTGTCACAGGCAGGCACTCCTAAAAAGTTCAGAAAACAGATCATGAAATCTTCGTGGTCTTACCTGTGCAATGGCCTTCCTGTAGCTCTGCCACTGAAGGACCTGAGCCAGTCCTGCCTGTGGTCTCCAGACTTGCTTATCTCGGGAGCTGCCAGGCTTTGGAACAAGTGTCTGAGGATCAGCTCTTAGGGCTTTCTGATGGCTGCATCTCCTTGCCTATTACTGCCTGCTCTTTCTTTCTCTTTCTTTCTTTCTTTGTGATATTTTGATTATTATATGTATCTGCTTGTCAAGGAGAAAGATAAAAAATTAACTAGAAGAATGTTCTATAACCAAAGATATTTTCATAAAAAGGCAAGCACTTGTTGTTTTCTGGACACAGTTTTAGAAAGGACTTGAGTTTCTTCTTGCCTTTTACGTTTACATTCCTGTTGTAACTTACAGACAACTTATGGTAAGAGTTTCTGCCTCTGGCAATTTCAGTTCCACTCATTTATTCAGTCTCCCAGCTGTTTGCTTTTTACCAACTGAAATGACCAATTTGCATAAGGTTAGTCCATACTAGATCTACCTGATAGATCAAGGTGATGCCAAAATTTACTTACTTGGTTAAATGATAATTTTAGATTGTATTGATAGAATGGACACTTCTGTACTCATTTTAAGTATTCTTAAAATGCTCATCTAATTATCTAGTATCTTAAAAAGTTCATTAACTTTGCCCATAGCCTGAGTTTCAGTCCTCTATAGCCTTACAGACTTGCTAGGCACCATCTTCATTGGAATGACCTTTGCCATCTTTGCAACCACTGGGAAAAAGCTATGCAGTGGAAAAAGACAGGGTGGGTACTTTTGATTTTAACTTTTATTTACGATTTCTGAGTTCAGTCTTAAAATTAAATAACAGACTAGTGCTGAAGCAGTGGATGTGGCAGAAGGTCTGCTTTCACTTGAGTCAGAACCTGAGCTCCCTGGGCAGGTGCATAGGGAAGAAGGGTAGTTTTGCGTTATTTGTTCTTCAAATAAACATGGTTTTGAAGTTGATATATGAAGGGCATGTGAAGCATTCAGAAAAGAATGAAGAAGAAAAACACTTTCCTTTTACAGGAAGTTATAGATAAGTGATGTATTAAAACTGTAGCATTGGGTCAGAGCACTGTGGTCTGCAGAACTGTGTCTGCATAGACAAGAACATGTGAGGATGATGGTTGCAGACATTGAGGTTGATTGTATACCCTGTTTCATAACATGTGTATTCATATATCATTTTCTATACCATTTAAGAGTATTCTAGTTGTTAATATGGCTGATATGAAAATAAGGAATTATTTTTGTGTGCACTTTTTTGGTGGGATCTGAATTGATAGATTTGCAGATTGCATTTTCTGCTTTGCGTGTTACATTTTATGAACAGAAAATTAATAAATACATGACTCTTGGTATTTACTCATATCATGTATGTGAAACCTGACCTATAGATTTAGGGATATATTTAGATCTTAGTCTAGATCCCAAACATAACTATTTTGTAGAATTGGTTTTTGTTGTTCAAACGTGCTAAGGAATTTGATTAAAGAATTGACTGCATGAATATCTGGCGGTGGTGGTTTCTCTGGTGCTCTCACTCCTGATAGCAGTTCTTCATGGAACTGCATCTCTCTTCCAGTTTCCCAAACCTCCAAATGGCAGTGATCCTTCAGTGTCTTGGCTATTAGCCTGGAGGTTGACTATTGTTGTTTTGCAATGCTATTGCAAAATAGAAGTTTGTTGTTTTAGTATAAAAAGTCCCTTAGAATTGTGAAATAAAAAAATTTCATTTTTCATAACGGTCATGACTGCGCTTAATCCTGGTACGTGCAATATATGTCAATTGATATACCCAAAACCATATTCCTGTCTTGTAAGGGCATTGCATCAATGATATTGTTATTCAGGGAACTTCATTTTGCTGGAAGTAGTATTTAACTCGTGCATTTTGAAATTATTTTCCAAATACTCATAAGCATTTGCTTGTACATCATCACCACAGATTATATCACAGTTCTCTGCAGGAAATTTGTTCATGTGGTGATTGACACAGGTTTTTTTTTCTCCTAGAGAGAAGGACATTAGTAAATGCATGGAAACTTCACAAAAGGTTTTTTCTAGTACAGGAAATTTCTCATTAGATCCTCCAAGATCCTGCCCACTGAGAAAATATGAAGAAAATATACAACTCAATTACTTAATGAAAAACTTGGGCTCTCTAATAATTGTTACTAGCAGCAATACTAATGTCAGTAGTAGGAAAAAGTGGCTGTCCTGCTAAGCTTATATTTTCATGCTTCCAACTGTGATTGCACAACACCAGTAGCAAGTACAGTGTTCTCCATGTACAGTGTACTAACATGGTGTTTATGTAGTGGACCGTGAGACATCAGGGCAGAAAATTTTGGGTTTAGGCTTCATAATAGTTCAAAATTAGAACTTCAAGGGTCATCACACCACACTGTGGTGGTCTGCACTGAACGGGGTTTGTAGTTTAAAAGTATATTTGAGAGACTAATTATGTTGCAGAGCATAGTCTTGTACCACGCGATTTAGAAATGAGAAGGGTCTCGAAGAATGGCAGCCAGCAAGAACACTTTTACAGTAGTAGGGATGTGGAATTGATCTTAAGGAATTAATATTCATCACCTGCCCTTGTGCTTTAGGCATTCAGCTCTGTCCCACTGCCTGGTATGTGCTGCACGATCACAGCAACAAAGCTTACTGCATAATGACCCTGGGTGTTATATTTTTAACCTTCACTGAAAGGAGTCGGTCAGTCCTCCCTTGGTGGCCTGACTAAATTAGTAAATTTACTTGTTTAAATCATTTGCCAGTGGTGATTCACCATTGCCTTTATTGGGGGTGGGGTGCAGGAGTGGAAACAACAAAGGTGATCAGAGAGGGAGTGTTTCATTTGTAGCCTTTTAGTGGTGTAGTTAGAACACGCTGACTCTAGTCTTTTGTGCCGTTTTTTAGTTGAAGGATATGTTTTCTCAAAACCATGGGAAGGTCTATGGATAGGCTTGTAACACTTCTGATGATGACCAAGAGCTTTGAATGGCTTAGCAGGCTCAGAACCCATGTCAAAAAGTGGGGAACATCCGACAGCTGCTGGATGTGATGGCTCTTGTGCTGTATGTGTGGCTTTCCCCTCCAGCAGGAGTATGTGTGGAGCTCTGTTTTCTGTAAAGAAACATGAACATTTGTAGTTACAGTTGTTCTGTGTGTTAAGCCAGTGCTTCTAGGCAGCGGCAGACATGGAGTGCGTGCGTTCTTTCACCTTTCTGCAAATGTGCAGTAAGGCTTGATGCAAATGTAACGACAGGATTTCAGCACACATGGGAAGCTTTTAGTCCATGCTGTAGGCCTGATGCTTTCTGAAGAGTGAGCACAAGGCTTCTCAGAGCACAGACGAGTGAAGGACAGCACGTGTGGTTGGGCTACTCTTAAAGCTTTGTGCTGCCCAGCATTGCCAGAGCCCGTGTGGGACAGCAAGACATGCTTACCACAATTGTGGGCAGGATTTTTTACTCCTTCATTATTTTATAATAATGCCTGGATAAAGGCAGTTTTTTTTTTCCTGTAGAGCTCTGAATTTTCTTTTTTGAATTAAATTGGAAACTTTCCCCTTACTTGCCAGAAATCAAGCTTATTCCTTGTTTTATTCCTTCACAACACTTTCACCTCTGTATTTTTCTATGCCTGCTGTCAGTATCAGAGTGTCCTGCTGCCATTGTTGCTGCCTAAGTGCTTCCTCTAAGTTTTGCTCCATATACTGAGACCATTTTTGGGAGTGGAGGAAGGAAGGTACTTTAATTTCCTGCATATTTGCTAGAAGCATTCACCCATTCTATCACTCCTCCCAGCAGTTATTGTATGGTATTATTTTTCCACGTTTCACTGAGTCAAGTCAAGCAGAGTGGCTACAGAGATGTATATCTGTTTCCAGATAAATACTGGAATACAGTCTGGGCACTGTGTCCCAGTTATTAGATACACTTACTGCTTTATTTCAAGCATTCTAGCTTTTTTTTTTATTTCCTGCAAGACATTTAGCTTTCTGTGAGTAGTTTACTGCTTTTGAGAGATCAAAAAACCATGCATGACTCATCACCTTTGTCAGTATTCGGTGGATCTGAAGGAAAAACTAGAAGCAGAAGTGTGACCAAATTCAAATTTATCCTTCACGTCCTGACTTCGCTGTTTCTCCCTCTGCCTGTGACTATTTTACAACTTATTCATCAAGAATATGCAGCATGTGCTACAAACTCATTCCATCCTTAGTCATGTTAAAGAAGATCCACCTCTGTACCTCGCTGCAAGGCTCTGAATTGTAGTTGCCAGTGCATGCTTCCCACACCCACTCCCCGGTGTCTGCGCCCAAGTGTTACAAATGACGTGGTGTTACTCTTAGAGTGTCGGGGGACAGTTGTAATTTTGTCAAATATCACTCATATCATGGGATGTTGCACAGCAGGCTTTTCTCTCTGTACGATGCCAATGCCAGATGCTCACCCCAAAACAAATATCCTGGAGCTGGGTGACAAATACTAAGGAAAAGCAAAAGAAGCCAGCGTCCTGGAGCTGTCGTAGGTGGGTGGTGTTAGTAATTCTAGTGGAAGCGTTTCAGCAGTAGTAATTTCAAGATATAAAAAGAAAAGGTCTCATGTAAACTTGCGTAACCTTTGGCTTTTATAATCTGCCAGGAAGAGAGGAAACTGCGAAAGGTTTTTTATTGTGTGAAATGACTTTCTCCTTTTCTGCTTTCCCACCTGAATCAGTCAGTTCAATGAAAGATAACACCTCTCCGGTTTATTGCTGGGGCTTATAGCTGCATAATGGCTCTGAAGATGGTATAGCTGGGAAGTGAATGAAAAGCGTAGCGGAAAGAAGAATTCATTCACTGGAAAAGTGAAAGCAGTAGAAGTGAGCGCTAAGCCATCGTCGTTGACACGCTTGGGCACAGCTTTTGTGCTACCAAGCTGCTGAGCTAGCCGCCGGGGGCAAACAGCTCCCGGGGGGAGCAGCAGAGCCGCCTGCCTCTGCCCCGCCATCCCAGCGGCTTTCCAGCTCCCGGGGCGGGCAGCAGAGCCGCCTGCCTCTGCCCCGCCATCCCAGCGGCTTTCCAGCTCNGCGGCTTTCCAGCTCCCGGGGAGAGCAGCAGAGCCGCCTGCCTCTGCCGCGCCATCCCAGCGGCTTTCCAGCTCCTGGGCAGCCGGCGCTTGGCCGCGCTGGGACAGCCGGGGAGCGCGGGGCAGCAGCAGCGGTGCCAGCGGCCACCAGATGGCACCGGGGCCCCGCGCTGGCGGCCCCGGGGCGGGTTGGGACCCCAGGAGCGGGTTGGGATCCCCGGAGCGGGTTGGGATCCCCGGAGCGGGTTGGGACCCCCGGAGCGGGCCGGGAACCCCGGAGCGGGTTGGGACCCCCGGAGCGGGCCGGGAACCCCGAGCGGGCCGGGGACCCCCGGGCGCGCCGGCAGGTGCGGCG
>VZTG01009904.1:1533035-1777034 GCA_013397845.1 Melanocharis versteri
TTTTCTCCCTTTTCTCCCTTTTCTCCCTTTTCTCCCTTTTCTCCCTTTTCTCCCTTTTCTCCCTTTTCTCCCTTTTCTCCCTTTTCTCCCTTTTCCCTTCCCTTCCCCCTCTTTTCCCTTCTTTTTTTCTCTTTTTTTCAGTGGGTGTGTGTTTGTTTTTCGATCTCGCTCAAAAAGGTGATGCATTTTATACTGGCTGTTGTTTTCCAGAACGCCTTGTCAAAAAAAATAATGAGATCGCTGCTCTGGTTTAAAGCATTTCTTCTGAGGGCTATTCCCATGAATAATCTGGAAGTGCTTTGCTGAACGGGGTAGCTCTGTGCTCGGAAAGGTTGCAGCTTTGTGTCATCTCCCGTGCTCTCCTTTGCGTGCGTTTGAGCAAGGACTCCTGGAAGTGAATGCTTTTTGTCTGAAGTGCATCACTAATAGACTTTTAACGTCCTAGTGGATAGATGGGTGCCGAGTGAAACATTGGAGAGATCAAAGCACATCTGCCTGTGCCCAAACATGTAGTTCTTTTCTCTCCCTCTTTTTCTGACAACCTTCAGTTTGGGAGTTTGTGTTGCTCTTGCCTGACTGTCCTGGTGGAAGGGGGATACCCTAAGCTGCAACGAAGAAAGCATTTCTAAATGCTTTTCCTTTCTTCGTTGCTCTGCGGATTGTGCTAAGTCGGGGCAGTAGGAGCTCTTTGTTCTGTCTGCAGTGTGTTGTGTATGGCTCCCCAGCTTGCCTTTCTCCGGTAATTGATCCTTCCTTTCAGCATTTAATCAGTTTAGCAGGTTCAAGTGCCATCATTCACGTTTATGACTGGTCCCTGAAGTAACACAGCTATTCAATATCTGTAGTGTGGGGGCCAAGGGGGGAAGTGAGAGGTTATTGCAAGCTAAGTATATTAACTGAGAAAAGGGATTTAAAAAAAAAACATGCAGAAAGGTGTTGATTTTTTTTTTTCACAAGGAAACACAAAGTAAGTAATAGCATGGGAAGGATTAAGAGGATTTAAGGCTCTAATAGCCCAAACTGATTGGGGTGGATCTTAATGTGTATTTCTTAGATAGGACTTATGGGACTTCCCATATTCTCCAGGAGATGAAACCTTTTAAACTGTCAGTCATATAGGGAGGAATTAATTTGGTTTATTTGGCAAATGGCATCTTGTTGCTGTTCTTAACTTGCCTTGCTTGCCTGGTTACCATCATTGGCAGTGCTGCCAGTTCTTCCTGTACAAGATGGGTCCTTGTATTTTTCAGAGTGATGCAGGGATGTTTGTGGCCACAGTGTGCAGGTGCATTCCACATATGAAACGCTGGGCTTCTGTGTGCATATCACTGCATTTACTATCAGGAGGAAATAACGTGCACATATGCAACCGGGCCTCCAGCCCCAGACGTGCTGAAGTGACTGATTTGTCTTGGGACAGCTTATCCATTGACACAGTGTTCATCACTCAGCGCCTATCCCAGCATTTTTTTTTTCTAAGTAGTAATTGCCCCTGCTGGCCACAGATCAATTAAATTCTGTATTTTTCTTAGTAGGAGACACTGTTGAACTACCTGTAATGTTCCCTGACATAATATAAAACAGTCCCAAAGAAAGAGGAGTGCAAGAGAGAGAGTGAAAAATACCAGCTTGGGGAAAAAAACCCAAACCAACAAACCACAACCCAAAATATTAATGGAGAAATAGGGTTAGAATGAAAGAGTAGTCTTTGGCACGCATGCTTAGGCTGTTGTGTAATCTTGAAATTTAATGCAAATGTGCTTTTCCTGTCTTTGTAAGTCAGCTCCTGTTAAAGCTGGATCTCAGTGTTGATAGAAGGAATGCTGGACTGTGTATTGGGCTCTGTGGTATTTAAAGGAATTAAAATAGTTGAAAATTAATAATTGTAATCAGTCCTTTGCAAACAGATTAAGAGTCAAGAAGACAAATTTTGTAGAGTAATCATGTGTTTTATCACAAAAGTAATGCAACTTCTGCTCTTCTTTGGGAAACTTTTTTGCTTGCAGGTCCACTGTGGACTATGTTTGTTGAATGTGTTAATCTGCACTGTGATAGACTGCTTAAAAAAGCAGCTTGCCTTTTCTTCTCTTTTTGTTCATGACTTAATCTGTATTGATTGAAGTTTATGAAACAAAAGTGCTCATTTATCCTTATAATGGTTGGTTTTTTTGTCTTTGGATACTATTTAAAGTGATTAGATCTTAAATTCAATGCCAAAGCCGTGGCCTGCATTTTGTGTTGCTATTTCATCCCACACCTTTTCCTCAGGACTCTCCAACCATGCCAATTAACACTGAATTGCAATGCATTAAAACTCTTAATGTGATCACAGCCAGTGCTTGCACTAATCTGATAACTCTGAATGCGACGGTGTAGGTTTAATTCTGTGTTTGTATGCGTGCATTCAGAATGCTGTGGCCACAGCCAGCAGCATTTGGAAGCAGAAGAGGGATTTGCCAGTGATTAGTCCAGGTTAGTCTCATGTGCTAGGTTGTACAGCTGCTGAGCTATTTCTGTTCTGTAACAGTTTGGCCTCAGATGTAGTCATAGAATCATAGAATAATTTAAGCTGGAAAAGATCCTTAAGGTCGTCGAGTCCACCACCAAACCGTGTCCCGAAGTGCCGCATCTACACATCTTTTAACTACCCCCTGGGATCGCGATTCCACCACTTCCACGGGTAGGAATCTTCCCACTTTATCTGGTTTTGACATTCCTGCAGCAAACTGGAGAATGACTTGTTTGGGTTATTACAGCTGTGAGAAAACTGTCGGTGATGCAGACCTTGGTTTGTGCCTTCCTGTGGGGTTCCGAAGTGTGTGTACCTGAGCTTCCTTCTGGCTCTCTAAGCTGTCAGCAGGTGAGAAGATGGGTGAGTGTAACTGATGCACCTGATCTAGGCCAGGAAGTTCCTGTCTGGTGTGGGGCTGCCTCTTCCAGGCTCGAGGACATCGGCTGAAGGGACAGGGGAGTGGGGATTTTGCCACTGGGATGGCATCAGTTGTTGTAGTCAAAAGCGGTGAGAATCTGGCACCCGAGCAGCTGTGCAGCCATGGGACTGTTGTGAAATATCTCACACAAAGAACAATTCTTTATCCCTAATGGCTGACCCCCGTGCTCTGTCGCTGAGGAAATGCAGCATTTGATCTACTTACACCTGAAAGATGGCTAATAAATACACATTTATCATGGATGTTGAGGGAGAGAAGAAATTTTATGCTTACTAATGCTTTCCTGATTTTTTGTATTTTTGAGGAGGAGCTCATGCAAGGAGACTTACAACCTAATAAACTTTTATAACCTAATAAAACGAAATAATAAGACATGAGGAAAAATCTTAGATAGGATTTATTACCTTTGGTTTCTGCACTGCTAGTGTAAGCTGAATCCTGGAACTTGTGATCCCTGGGACCTAAAAATTTTGCTGTTTCTGGATGTGACTTATCACACAGAGTGCTTTTGGGACATGCAGCACTGGCTTTCCAGCTGGTGCTGCCTCTTTTTTAAATGATAGGAGGTTTCTGGCAGGATGCCTGAAAATGTCTTAGACTTTGATATTCTGTGTAAAATATCTAGAAAGTGTTCTGAAATTCATCTGTAGAGAGCACTTAAAAAAAAAAAACGCACCAGATGTCACTTAACTGATGATTTTTATCACTTTTAATACCAACATTTTGTTCTGATGTGCAACTTGCTGAAGTGCATCGTTTTTCTGTAAACAAATAAGTGTAAAACACTGCTCACGGATTGAGTTGCTGGAACATTCCTGTAAAGTAACAAGGATCTCTTGTCATGAGCCTTTTCTGAAATACCAAGGCAATGCTTTCTGCTGCCTTCACAACACGAGTTGCAGTAGCTGCCATCTGGAGAACAGATCCATGCTTGGTACAGGATTCTGCACTGGGTAGGAAGCACTTTTTGGTGGGCACAGCACAGACAAATCATTGTGTGCAGGTAACTGTTCCATCGTGGGCTGGCAACTGCGTTCGTGTGCAAGGCGATGCACACTTGGGGCGTGCTGGCCACAGATACTTCTGCTGTTGTTTGTGGAACTGAACTTCAGCCATAGTGTTGCCTTGAAATAGGATTTTCCATTTATACTGCAGCCACACAATTTTTACACTTTGCGATATTGCCCCATATGTGGCGTTTTGCAGGGTACCAAAAACGCGCCGAATCTCACATAGGAAGCGTACAAATATATTTATAGCTTTTGTTATAAATGATACATGAAATATTGGGTCTCCAGACATCTTGTCTTTAGCTTCCCGTTGCCATGGGCACTCATTAGTATTCCAGGGAGGCCTGGTTGTCATGGCAAAGTGTGTAGTTGTACCGTGTTCCCATAGCAACCTCCACCATTAGGTACCTTGAGCAGATCTGCTAGCAAATCTGTTTGGGTAAATCTAAGATGATCTCAGGGTAGCATTAATGTTTTAAATAACACTGCCGCCCTCTCCCGAGGTGATTCTCGCTGCAGATGTGTTTGGTATGTTAGGGCATGACTGTTGGGTCAGTGTAACACAGCCCAGTGTTGGACTGCAGGAGGATTGTTTTCAAAAAGCAGCACCGAGGGATAACTTGACCTCTAAAGAGGTCAGAACAAAATCGTGGTGCTGAGACTGTTTACATTTTTCACATGTTCCTGCATGTGTCTGGATTTGAGCTTGCAGCTCCTGCCTTGAATGACCTTGAGCAGTAACCACATTCCTGTGTACATCCCAGTGCATCTGAGAATTGTGCTCTTTGAACATCTTTTTTCTTCCTTATTGGGAAGAGAAAGCAAATTGCCCTCTGGCACGCAGCTTGCTGTGGTTTGTTCCAGGGAGCAAGGTGGTGCTGCTGGTGTGGAACAACACTGCAGGTGGTTAGCTTTGGATCAGTGAAGTTTTCTAGCCACCGATGGAGAATCTGTTCTGATGTTGGGAGTTGTTTAGAGAAGTGATAGACAAATTAACATCTGTCAGTTCCTTGCTAATGACAGGCTGTTTACTTGTCTCAAATTTTGTTCTCCATTAGTGCATTTTTTGGTTTATGTAATGTACACAGTCAAGGAGCTGGTGAAAAATCTGTGGGTCTTTGAAATGCTCTAACAGATGTGCTATACACTTGGAAGGGGAATATGCCTATGGAGCCTCTTCAGATGGGACAGTTATGGAGATGTCCATCCAGTTTCTGCTTTTAGTCATAGAAAAATACAGTTGGATGGGATGTAGAAACCTGTCTAATTTGAAAAATCAAATATTAAAAGCTGATAATGCAGTATCCTGAAAGGTGGTGACTTGACCCATCTGGGAGGATGTTGTTCTGCATTGCAACATAGCACAAGGCTCCTGCAGCCCTAGGGGGTGTGTTAATTCTGTCGTGGTTCTGATGGTTTCTTTGTTGTGGTTAGCAGATAAAAATGGTGACTTAAAGTTCTTAAGTTGAATCAAACTCTTTTAAGATTTAAACACTCAAAATTGCTTTATCAGGTCAAATTCTTTTTTTTCCCCTATAAGTTGATAAAGTCTGTTTGTACGGATCCCTTGGCTTCTTTCCTAACTGCATTTAGAATTTCAGATGTTTCTTGGAGTCTTTCCTGTAAGCTGTTTCACTTTTCAAATGTCTGTGCCGAGAAAGACTTTTTTTGATACTCTTGCTTAGAGAACACCATGAAATTAAATGTGAATTGATAATCAAATGGCTGAGGTTGTTTTCAAGCAATGCTGTCTTTTAACACACTAAAAGCTGAGAGCCAGGAAGGCCAAGGCTTTTTGTATTTCCTACGTTTCTTCAAACTGCGTTTGGCTTCCAGCTGAGCCAGACAGCATGGCCTGAATCACACCAGTACCCCTGAAAATGCTATCTCACAGTACCTTCAAACTTGATTAAGAGCAGCATGTTCTAAGTGCTTGGTTAAAAATAAACAAACCGCTGTGAGAGGGGAAAAGAACGTACTTTTATTTTATAAATGTGCTAATCCATTTAAACAATATCTTCAGCTTGAAGTTTTGTTTGCAGCAGCTTGAGAATCTCTTGTGATAAGCAGCTGCTAGCTTTGTTTAATAATTGTAATTTGTATGTGGGCGTAGCAACAGTTAAAACACATGGCTCCTTTGAATCAATGAAGATGGGCATTTGCAATGACCAGGTCAGGCTTTGCTTTTGTCCTGATTGCCATTGATTCTTTGTGGAGTCCTTCATTGTTCTAGATAGGATTTTTTTTTTTTTTTTGGTAATAAACAGGTTTTAAAACACGGATTTATATTAAAAGGCAGGAAGTGGAGTATGATTAATCTGCACAGTGAAGAGCTGTGCTAACATGAGCAGACATTTAAGCATCTTTATATATATATATATATATATAAATCTAGAACTGAGCAGTAAAAAGTGATGGGAAGCTCATTTTTATATATTTTCTTTTCTGTCTGTCACTCTACCCCCTCCCCCCCAGTGGCTGGCAAACTAGTATAAAGAAATGAAGAATAACTGCTGGAAATCAGGAAACAACACTTTTAAAGGAATTAAGACTGTGGAAAAAATTGCCAGAATTGCACTGGGGTTGTGGGAGTTTTTAACTGGCGTCACCTGCTTTAACAATTTTGCTCTACCTCTGCACATTGCTGATATTGGGTGTGTGGGGCATTTCTGTGCATTACTTTCTATCCTTTATTCCCAGTTAAATGCCCTTTTAGCCCCAGATGAAGAAGAGGGGGGGGGGTACAGGAGGAGAGTATAAAGCTGCTTAGTCACCCTCATAGGTATAGAAACACAAATCCCAAGAGAGACTTGTCTGTCGCCTGCAGATTTGATGTTTGTAGTTTGTAAGATGAAAACACTGCTCAAGCTTAGAGCTTTCCTGAAGAGAGCTTCAGTAAGTTTTTGTTGTCTGTCAGAAACACCAGAGGCACGCTCAGGCTCTGCCTGCGGAGGCCTGTCCCTGAAGCACTGGAATTAATGTGCAAAAGAAAAGGAGAGTCCAAAATATCTGACATGATAACAAGAACGAGCTGTGCTTCAGCATGTGTTCTCGTGCCCTTAACCTAACCTTGCAAGCAGGGCTGATGCTTGGCTACTTGGAAATAATTATTGTCTGTGATCTTTTACACAGAAACATAACCACTGCATAACTGAATAACCCAACCTATTGCCTGGTAACTTCAAATTGTGAGTTTTGTTTTCTTCTGATCGACTGAAAAAAATATATTGAAGGCAAAAATCAGTCTTGAAATAGTGTTAGTCTGTAGGTGGTTCGTGTGCATTTGATTTGAAGTGCTCGCTCAGAGCTTGAGCAGCTCTTACGGAATGATCCCGTTCTCTACCAGGAGGAACATAACCCTTAAGCATTCATATGAAAAGCTAAGTTTCAGTTACATAACTTACACTTTTTGAATAGTCTCTCTGACTTTAGTTGTTGCTGCAGATGTCTATTGTTTGTTGGTAGCAATCACCCGTGAATGGCAAATAAAACCTGTTACAGGTACAATGCGTGAACACTTCCTATGCCCTGTTTATCCACTTCCAGTGTGGGCAGGAGTCTTACTGCTACGTGGATTCATTGTGGCATTTCTTCATCAGTCAAATTTTCACAGAACCGTGAGTGTACTGAGTGTTGGTGGAATAACAGCTGAGATCAGTAAGTCTCTTTGTGGGGAAGCAGAGTCCAGAGTGTGTCTGTCCAGGTTACTCTTGAAGAGAGGGAAGGGGCAGAGTTGTCACTTCCATGATTTGAACTTGGAAGCCTCTAGGTAAGTCATGGACACATCAAAAAGTTTTCCAGACACTTGACAGGAGGGCTGGGCATTCAGCTGGGGCTTGTTGGTTTGCTAAGCCGTTTTCTGGGTTTTAGTTTGGCTTTTCCCAATTTTAATATTTTTTCTTCCTTCTCCTCAGCAATGAATGAACCATGGGCTTTGTTCCTCTGATATCTAAATAGATATTCCTGTTGATGAGAGTAGAGAGTTAATTGCATGACATTAGACATAGTCTGTTAACGTGCTATGTCAGCTGTTTCTTTTAATATACATGTTAATTATACATGGGGGAGGGGGAAGGGATTTGGTAAAATAAACCTTATGCAATGATACCCATGGAATTTCATGTTTGCCATTATTTTTGCTGTCCTAATATTGATGATCCTCTCATACAAGTGCATCTTGAGTAGAAGTTAATTACTCTTTTCTGAAAAATATTGGAAGTAAATTGTGTGGCATGGGATGACTTTGATTTATTTTCACTGTTTTAAATGGTATAAGTCATTAGCTTTTAAAAACAGTGAGTCTGAATCTAAATATCAGGTATACTTATTAGGAACTTTCTGATTAGCTATTAATTAGCATGCCAGTAGATTGCAATGAAATGTTAAACTGGAGGCTGCGCCTGCTCACAGGTCTGTAAACTGAGCAAACATGCCGATTGTCTAATGCACACAGCACTTCTGTACAAAGTATTAATGCAAAGGAAGGCAGCAGCTTCAATCTTGAAAGAAATTTTTCTTTTTTGGCTGAGCAATTAAATCCAAGCCAAACAACCCAGACAAATTATACGACATTCTAGAAGTGTAGTCATGTTATATGCTAAATAAGAAGCATTTAATGCATTTATTAGTATGATACTAGGAAAGTAGTTGCTTTTTGTCTTTATTTTTGTTTAAGAGAAAATCCTTTTTGCTAGATGACAATGCCATTTCATCAACAGTCTTAAAATATTAATCATGTTTTTAAAAGTCTTACTGAAATGCAAGTTAGAATTAGGTGTCAACAACTCTTAAGTCCTAGCAAGTGTATGGATGTCTCTAGGGGCAGTTCAGATGGTTTGGGTGGTCTCCCAGGTGAGCACTCCTGAGACAGAAAATTGTTTTCCCTGAATATGTGCCCTGAACAAACCAAGTTCTCATTTAGTCCTCACTGGGGTGAGATTAAAAGTGTGGCTTGCGCTGGAGTTAAAAAATATTCCCATAAAGGAATTTCAAAGACTTGGGAGTTCAGGCTCTGACTTCTGTGAAGTGTTCCACTGCATACATATGGAGGAGCAGAAAGGGCATGGAGGGAAGTGTTGGGGGGATCTGTCACTAGTTATCGTGCAGTTATCTAGAGAGAATTCCAAAAACGGGTGACTCATTTTCCTAACTTTGCTCTGTATCTCGAGCAGCAGCAGCAGCGTGCTCAGCACTGGTGGTTGAGTGAGAATACCCTGCATTCTGCAGTTGTGGCAGTAGCTGCAGACATGTGGCAGAGGAGCAATGCTTTGAAGCTGGTGTTCAGGACTGTCTGTGCCAAGGGAAGCCTTGGAAGGGCTGGCATCTCCCATTCCAGCTAGTGGAGCTGCAGGATGTGCCTTCCAGCACTGGGCTTTTAACTCTTTCCTATGGCAGGCGTGGATGCAGAGAGAAACTGGAAGCAATTGTAATCTTGCAGGAGTGTTGCTTTAAAGCAGGGCTAAGCTGAATTGTGGGGGTGTCTCTACATCAATAAAGAGTATAATCATGCGAGGGTGGCTTTTGTTGCTGAGGGAACCCTGAAACCTGAGCGAGGATGTGGCTTCTGTCTGGTAGCATATGCTGTGGTGACTCACAGCAGTGTGAGCGCAGCACTGTGTGGGGCAGCTGACCAAGGTGGACACAAACTCTGCGAGCACACAGCTGGGAGCTGGTGGGACAGCTCAAAAAGGAGTTTTCTACTGACTACATACTCTTTAGGTCTGTTTGTATCCAGAAGAATGCTCTGAATAAAAAGCCATTTTAAAATGGGAATAAGAAAGGACTGTAATATGAAAATGTCCAGCTGTAGAACTTACGGTATTGGATGTGACCTGCATTCACTTAATATTGTGCAGTGCAATCTGTGTGAGAGCCTAGAAATAGAAATATGAACATTGCCCCTACTTACCACTTGCAGAGAATTCTCCTTTAGTCTAAGCATTGGGCAATAATGAAAGGAAGTTGTTCCCTCTGGGAATTGAGCCCTTTGTTCAAAATGTAGTTCAGCAATTGAGCTCGAGAAGAATGTCCATTAGCTACCAGTAATAGCACTTGTATCTCCTTTGCTGGATTCCAGCTACTAACTGGCAAGACATTAAAGTGCTGCAAAAGCCTGTGTTGAAATGGGACCAGGTACATCATTTCAACATTTAAAATGTACTGGTTCAGAGTGAGAAAGAGCTCCTCAGAATTCATCTATCAGCTGAAAGTGCTGCTGCTAACTTAGAGGAGAAGTAGTAATCTTCTGTAGAATGTGCAGGATTTTCAGAAAGAATTGCTAATATATCCATGCCTGTTTTCTCTGGCTATTTGTGTTGGGGAGTAATGGGACTAACCTCAGCTCCTATGTGATTTCAGAACAAAGACTGAGGGGTGTGAGAGGGAGAATGTGCCAGAAAACGCCCTGGGGACTCCTAAAACCTGTCCCAGCAATGTTACGCTTCTATTGTTGTTGAAATGTAAAAGCAGTAAATCAAATTATTGTCTAAAACTTTTACTCTAGCATAAAAATTCCAGAGTTCTACCAATGGTACAGTTAAAGATTTTGTTTAATTGGAATTGCTGTTGAAATTGATGGCTGTTTTTCTTGTCTGTATCTTAAAAAGGTGAAGCCTTACTATTATGAAATTGGTCTTCTCGTCATTGGGTTGGCAAAGCTTTTACGTGTGACTGTGGGTATTACAGTGTAACTGGTAGTGTCTGGCACGTAGTGACTGTTCCAGGTGATGGGAAACATTGGATATTTCAAATTCCTTCTGATCATGGAGCAAATAACAGGGTAGACTTTGTCTGAGATGCTTAACCTGGAGCCACGTTCTTTACAGATGAAAAGTGATTAAATTTCTTTCCTCAAACATGCTATCTCCACTACCTGGCGAAGTAGTATAACAGACATCAGTGGAGATGTTAGGTCAGGCTTAGAGGTGCCCATTCCTGAGTATCAACCTAAAATCAGTATTTCACAGAGCACCATTCACAGCTGTGTGTGCATCTCTGCATTTAACGCTGTATTTAGGCCTGAGTATTACAGCACCACTCAACAGGGTAACCATGGGCATGGGCTTGTCCTGGGTGCCTTACCTGCACCATCTGCTGCCCAGTGCTTCCACGGAGGCCAGGATTGCTGCATCTGTGCTCTGTCAAACTCTGCTTGTCTATTAGACAAGGCACACAGGCAGCTGCGGGAAGAACAGAGTGTTGTCGTTCTGTCATCTACAGAAACTTCAGTGTAGCCTAAAAGTAAATGCAGAGAAAATTACTCAAGAGCAAGAAGAGTCCAGCTTATGAAAAATGTCATAATTCAGAGGACTCCTTGTACCTTAAAAGTACTTTTGTGTTTATGGAAAGTACAGATGTATTCCACTTCTCCCTCCACCACAAATCTGCAACCCGAATCCCTCAGCTTCTGATTTATCAGTAGAGATTTTATAGATGCCCATGTGATAATGCTGGGATTATAAAGTTGTCAAAATAGCGCTTTTTTCCTAATGCAAATTCTGGGTAATATGGAGACTGACATTCCTGTGGAATGTAAGAAACACAGCGAAGAGCTGAGTTCTTAGTCCTTTTGGCCACTAGGTCACCAAGAGCTGAGTTCTTGTCCTTTTGGCCACAGACACACTGTGATGGTTTGTTCCTCTGATACCAATGCTCTGAGGATTGATTCGCTTGTTTTGTTGCGCTGCAGCTCTTGAGTAACCAGAATCTTGTCTAGGGATTCAAACACATCTACTATAAGCTTTTCACTGCTTCTTTGCATGTTTTACTCTGCAGCCTCTTGACTACTAGGCCACTGACATAAGGGCTGGATTCCTTTACCTCTGTGCCAAGTACGGAGAAAAGCTCCAAGTGCTCACATCAGTGAGAAGCTTGTGCTAACCAGCTAGTTAAATTCCTGGTATATATTCCCCAGGTGCTGTGGATGATTGCTCTCCTCCCTCTGTGCATTCTCTTTACCATAGGCTTTACAGCATCCCAGATGACAGAAAACTGCACAGATTGCACAGATCTCAGCAAACACTGAGTACTGGACTCGTGTCTAGCTGGCTCGATTTTTCTCATGCTTTTAATCATGCGGGTTGCAAAGGTACTGCAATTTCTCTTTATACCTTTCCAGCCTTTTGTAGTGTTTCTTCCAGTTCTCTAGAAATCAGCCGGGAGTTCAGTGCTTTTAGCTGGTCTGTAATTTGCTCTCAAATCTAACGTGCCGCTTGGTTTACAAAAAGCTGTAATAACTGCCAAAGCAGCATATGTGAGTGACATGAACAGTATTGTAGTGAGCAGCCAGCTCCACAACCAGCTTAATTCATCACTCACTATGGGAGAGTGACAGTTTAGCATATGGCCAGTCTCTTCAGATGCTGGTTTATTTCAAATATATTTAGGACTATTTAGTTCTTCCATTTGGGAAGTAGATTGGAGTTGTAAAGCAATTCCTCCTTAAGCTTTTCGACTGGTCTTTGGTGGTGTTCAGATCTCAAAGTTAGAGCTGAATTAAAGCTGCTCCTTTTATGCTGTAGGAGAATGGCAAAATGGAAGCATGCATTATTCACTACAGATTGTAAAGACCTCCTCAGGTACATTAAGGATGAATTCTTGAGTGATCTGTGTAATATTTTGCATAATTTAAAATTATAGCCAGAACAGTGTTTATAGAGGCAGAACCTATTGTTTGTTTAGAATTATAGCCAAATAATTGATGAAAGGCTTTATGGTTTGTCTTTATAGTGAGAAAATTTTAATGAGTTGTTCAACAATGCTATTTGACTTCTATTTTTTTGCTGGCTATTAGTAAAGTGTTTTGTATTCAAATTAAATCTTGGGATAAGAACTCAAGACATGATGTGAAAATATTTTATTTTTCTTTACTGAGATTATTGTACAAAAACCATTTATCTGGGAAAGGGAATACCCTGAGCTACTTGTATTTCCATATGAATACAGAGAATTAGCTGATCTGTAGATAGGTAGTGCTAATGGTAAGTGCATTCTGAATTCCCACCATTTCAAAATGATTGCTATATTCTTATTGTGACAAAAATTAAAGCAAGTGTTGAGCTTAGTTTCTTAAAGGAGTTTTAAGTAACTTGTAGAAGAGTAGTAGAAAATGAGCAGTTCTGGGCAGTGTTCTCTCAGTGGGACTGTTTCTATAATACAGTTGGTATTTTTGCTCAGATGATATTCAGTCTGGCCAATCAGTGACAGTAAAGCAGGTACTTATTCCAACTACATTTTGCCACACTGCAAGCTTTTTTCACAATGAAAGCAGAGATGTGTCTGCAATTTAAAGCTTGGCTAAGTGTTTTGTAGTGGATATGGAAATTAAACACCTCAAAGTGAGCAGCTATACTGTGGGAATACATAAATACTGTTTAAAAAAACCCAACAGAACCAAAAACCCAACCACAAACTCCAGACAACTTCTGAAATAAAAGAAAAAAAGCAACCCTTTGCTTTTCATCTTAACAGCTGGGCTGATCGAATAATCTCTGTGTATTTCAAATAGATTTAGGAGAGCAAGTAGAATAATGTTCTTCACTGGGATCGTGTTGGCATTCTTTTTTGATTCTTACATTTCCTTGCATTTTGAGCCAGAGAGTTGGAACAGATGGACTTCCATAAAAAGCCAGTGCTTCATTAGATTGGCAAGTTCAACTTCCTGCTTTTTCACCTGAAGAACTGAGCAGTTGGATAGTCCTAACTCTGTAGAGATCCAAGATCTGCTCTGGGGACTTGTGTCCTAACTCCATATCTGCTTGGCCTCCTTCCCAACCCCTGCCAGGAAATTGTTTATGCAGTCATATCTGACTGCTCTCCTTGTTGAAAAGCATTTAGTCAGGCACTGTGGGTGCTCAAAAAAAAAAAACAAAACCAGAGATGTTTAAAAGGAGAGTGTGCTGAAGACCATGGGTCTGTCTCTATAATGTTGTAGGTTTTTTTCCCTTTTGTTTTTTTCCTCTATAGACTTCATCTTGTAGTTTCTTTGCCTCTCTGTAGGTTTTGGCAGAGCTGCAGGGATGTCACGCTCTCCTTGGTGCTGTGCAGGCATTTCCTTCTACCTAGCATCTCAATATTTCACATCCTTTAACTTTATTTTTTCTTTTCATTTTTGAGGGACGTAATCTTTTGCCCTATGACACTGCGTGGATCTCCTCAGAAAAACTGTATGAACAGATTTACAGGACACACAGATTTAATCTTCTTTTCATGTAGGACCCTGGTTTATGCAATATCCCTGTGACATAATGAGACATCATCATTCAATGGGATGGGGAACATTTATTGTGACATTAATCAGCTCTACGGTGTATTTGTGCCTTCATGCTTCAGATGCTGATGCTCCACACTGTATTTTCTGTAAGGTGTAGTGAGTGCATTCCTGGGATCTTTGCTGCGGAGTGCTCGTGGCCTTTGGATTGCTCCACAGTAGACCCTGCTAAATGCTATCTTTGCATTTAAGCACCGTGTTTTTGTACTACTACGGAGATTGTTCTGTCTACCAGTTTTAACTCTCTTCAATCTAATTTCTTTATTTTTAGATATACCACAAATTCTACCCTCCAGGAAACCCTAGAAAGGTAAACCTTAAAAATCCCGCTTTTGTTCATTCCCTGGGTTTTCAATGTTTAAACAAACAGTGTTTGTTTTGGTTTTATCCTCAACATACTGCTGTAATGCTGAGCTTACCATGGGAAAACACAGAATACTACACAGTAAAATTTTTGGGACTGCTTGATCTTTTTGAGTACTTGTAGAGAATGTCTTTATCTACAGTCTTATGCTTTTGTCCTCACTATTTTGGAGCCTCTTCTAATTCATCTGTGTTGCCGTTGTGTTCCACATCATAGATGTTGCTTTGTTTGTGTGAGTAAACAAGCAGCAACTCTTCACATGAACCATATGGAAGACACTATTGTTTAGGAGAGCTGGTTTACACAGCTTTGATGGAACAGGAACAACCTGACTAAAGACCACATGCAACAGAATTTGCTTATTCTTAAACAAAAATCCTTTGTCAGTCACCTGTGGTCAAAAGCAATTTTGTTCCACGTCCATACTTAGAAAATAGCAGTCATGCAGTTGTATCTTAGTGTTCAGCCATGTCCTCATCAGTTGAATGTGAAACTATTCATCAGTTCAAAGAGAAAGGTATGTTGTGCTCTTATGCCTGTATTAGTAGTGCATAGTGTTGGCATTTGAATAATTATTCCCTTTCCCTCTAAAATACCACCTGAAAAATGCGCGAGAAGCTTACGGTTGGCAAACGTGCAACTTCCTCCTCATTCCCTTGGGTTTAGTCCAGTAATGTTCTGGTGTACACCATTTTCTCTTATGTCAGGTTAGAATAAGGTGAACAAAATAACCAGATTCCAGGATGATTTGGACAGGAATGTGTTTGCTGCTTCTCTCCTTTTCTTCTCCCTCATCTGTTTGATTGTTTTTTTTTTTTCTTCTGCCTGGGTAGCATTTATCTTAACTGTATTCCTTGGCAAATTAAAAGGCAAGGCACAGGATGGTTTACTGCACAGAGAATGATTTACTTCAAGGTGTATTTCTCTGGTTTTGTACTGCAAGTGGACAGAAGTTGTTCCTCCTGGTTGTCACTGTCATCTAGAGAAGCAGATGTGAGCACTGGGGGTGTGGGAGTCAGGTGTTTACAGACCTGTGCCATCATCTGCTCAGGTGCTTATGCTGACTACGTATCTCAGCTTTGCCACTGTTCTCCCTAGGTGTGGAAATTGCTTAAAAGAATAAATGCCTTTTGTTGGATTGATGAATTTCTCTTCTTCAGTAAAAGCATTTGGCAGATCTGTCTCCTGCTTATGTTTCAGATTTGCTGGACTTTGTGACATGTTTAAAGTATCAAGCAGTGCAACAAGCTTCAGTGGACAAGTCTGTCACCCCATTTTCCGTGTTATGTTTTTGTTTCGTGTTCTAAGTAGGAAGGTTTAGAAGTGCTCTGAGTTTTGCTGTTACAAACATTGTATCTGGCCATCCAAGCTACTCTGATTCAGCTGAGAAGGATGAAGACTGGTCCTGCAGCTGCCACCATCTCAGTAGAAAAGAACCATTCTTGATCACTTCCAAACCTTCCAAGCAGCTGCACTCATCTCTCACACTGACACTGTGACATGAACTGGTACAAAAGTCGCTTGGCAACCCTGTTTAAAAGAGTCATAAATTTAAATAAGGCAGGAATTTTACAGCGTGAACTGGAGAGGACTTGGAAGGGAGCAAATGGCTGAAGCTGGCACTACTTGCCTTTAATCCCTTTTCCATGTTCTAACTGGGACAATCTCGGATGCCTTCTGCTGAGCTTAATGCATGTAATGGGCGAAGCATGGCTCTTGTTTTTAATCTTCTTGGGGACTGGAAGCCCCTTTGAATGCTCTGGTAATCCACTTCCCGTGAGAAAGGAGGGAAGAAAGGAAAGCCTTTTTTTAACTTGTTTTGGTTTTTTTGATGGGTTTGGGTTGTTTGTTTGGTTGGTTTGTTTGGTTTTTTGCCAAGGTTGGTTGTATAATTGTTGCATTCTGTGCAACAAAGCTTTTGAATTAAGGAAGCTGAGTCTGGCTGTTAGCCTTGCACCTGCTGCAGTGCTGTGTAGTGAAGTTGTGCTGCTGCTTCCCTGTTGTGTTGTGCTCACACCTAACCTGAAACTGAACCTTTCACTGCCTGTACTAAGGGGGGAAAGGAAGGAAGAGATGGATTTCCCAGCAAACAGCCAGAAATGTTCCTGCTTAGCAGTCCTTTCTCTTCTTTTGCTTTCTGCTTGTCCCCTTGTAGCACTCACCAGTGGGGACAGCTGGCTGGTAACTATTTGTGGTGGGACTCTCCAAGTGACCAATGATGGCCATTTTTCTTCCCAAGTCTTGTGCCCACACTGTCACCATGCACAAGGCCTGTGCTTGTCCTGAGTTCTGCTGCAATATTCGGTTCCTATTCGTGTTCTCTTAAAGGCTTAGAGTAAAAATTCCACCAGTATGTGAGTTACTGTACATCTTAATAGCTGAGGGAAATATGTTTTCCTTTAAATTTCACTGACAGAAGTTTACGTTAACAAACTAGTTTCAATTTTCTTGTGATGAAAGTAAGATGGAATATAAAACATTTTATAAATAAGGCGAAGCTTAAAAATATATGAAGATTTCACAAAATTGTGAAAAGAGCTAAAACCATTTTAGTTCTTTACATTGTATATTTTTAAACTGACAGTCTTTAAAAATGTAATTGCTTTCTCTTTGCCTGACAGTAAGGGTGTTCTTTCTATTGTTGTTCAGAAGGTTATTTCTTACTGTTACACCTCTAACTTGCCATGACTCAATGCAAATTCCAGCATTTTACTTATTTCAGGAGCTTTGAACAAGCTGATGTTTGAGACGAAAGCTTTTTTTTCATTACTTAAATTACATATTTGTGTGGGATGAGAATCAGATGGCAGCATTTTAGAAATCGACTTCACCACTTCAGTCTTTTGTGCCAGTTATCTGTCTGGTCAAGGCTGTGATATGAAGGCTTGGAGATTAGAGTTGGCATCTGTAGGCCTCTCTGTTTAAGGCTAAATTGAGTTAATAGAAATAGCCAGAAGTAAGGGCTGGAAAAAACCAACCCAAGCTGCGAGGCCGAGAGTTGGGAGACAGTGGCACGAGGTGACACTTGGGTAGCGGTGCTCAACGTGCCATGTGCAAAGCCAGGGAGGATAAATGGGCCCTGCAGAAACCCTGTAGAATGATTGAGCACTGTTAACCTTTACATGGTGTCTGCTGATCCAGGTGTATGCGCTGCCAGACCCTGGGATTTGGGAAGTGCCGAAGCTGTTTTGTTGTTTGTTTGGTTTTTTTTAACCTTGAGCCTAGCAGTTGATGTAAGAGTAACTGAGGAGCCTTTTGGAGTCTCTGTGCAGGAATCCGAGGCATTGAAAAAAAAAAAACCCAACAAACCCAAAACCCACCAAAATAATTTTCAGGAAAACATGATGACTTTAAAAGCATAGTATTTGTCTTTTACACTTTTGCCATATAATGTTTTATAGCTAGGATCTGTGCCTGGGCAATACATGGTCCCTCCTCCAAAATTAATTAAGTTTTATTGTCAGCCAGTGGAGAGAAGAAAAATTCAGCGTCAGCATTGGTTCTCGAGCTGATAGTAAAACTGCTTCTAGCAGTGTGCACTTCATGTTGCCTTTTTAGCTGTGTTCATACTTAGCCTTGATGTGCATCAGAGGTCTTTTGAGCTCCTTTATGAAGATAAAAATACAATGTAACTGCATAGCAAATGAATGGGTTTTGCCTTTTTTGTGCTTATGCTTACTAGAAGCCCCAGAGGAAGCTGTTATTAACACAGAGGGTATTTGCATGTTCCTGTACTTAAAAGCTACAACCAAGGTTTTCAGTTGTAAAATAAACATTTATTCTATGAAGTGTAAAGTTCTACTTAGAGCACTGCCGTCAGAAGACAAAGATGTACTGACTGGTAGGTAGAGTAGAGGCAATGTTGAGGATTTAGTTTTAAATATCTGAGCCTCACTTGATGTAAAAAGGACAACTTAAAAATTTTACAAAATTGTATGTAAATCATGTGTGAGAATTGGGACAGGTGGAGTAATTAGATGCAATTTGCTAGGTGGTAAAGCAGGGAAATGTTCCACAATTGTGTGTTTAAAAAGCATTATCATAACTGTAAGTTCCAATTTAAGTTTGGCCTGCTGTGCAAATGTGAAAACTCCTAATGTGGCGAAGGAAGGTATTTTTTTTTCAGTATTCAGGGGCATAAACCAGTGAGCTAGCACAGCTATTTCTGACAGTTGAATATTGCTTTAGCTGGGAACTTATTGTACACTATTCCTTTCAGAACATTTTCATAAATACATAAATCACATTAATGGTACTCAGGAAGACAGGCTGTTCTTTCAAGTTTTAGTTAGATCTGGTTTGTCTTACTCCATGCAATCAGACAATCACAGAGTAAATAGAAACAAAAATTGCAAAGCCCCTTGGTAATTAAGTACCACAGAAATGTTGTTGTAGTGGTCATCAATAACATCAGCCATCAGCAGAATCCTACCCATTTATTTTCTCCTAGTATCAGTGACCTATGGTTTGTTGATTTTTTTTTTAAACTTATTTGGCCTTTTGAAATCAAGTGTTTTCTATTGGTTGTTGCTTTCTGTATTCCTCATGTGTGATTTTTTTTTTCAGTAGGGATAAAACCCCAACCCAGAAACAGTTTTTAACATTTTCTGCCTTTCTCTCAAACAGATTACCATTTTGAATTTTTCTCCCCTAATTAAAAGTAAGTTTTATTATTTCCTAATGCAGCAATTTCATATGCAAAGAGCTGGGCAGGAGATTTCATTCCTTCCTGTTATCCCTTGAGACAAAGTTGAGGAAGAAGATTTCTGCGAATCCAAAGATTATGAGAAATTGAAAAAATATTGTCCCAGAGGGGTTTAATAGAGGATGAACCCAAAGCTTTGGAGCATGTGAGGAGGAAATTCAAGTAGTAACTGCTCTGCAGTGGTAGTTAGTGACCAAGAAATGATCCGCCATGGAGGGCAAGAAGGTCCAGCTGCAGAAGGGGCTGAACTGGCTGGAGGCAGGAATGTCAGAGACACAATGGATCCCTGTAGGGGACTAGAAAAATATGATGGCGTCTCTCCTTTATGCACCTAATGTAATTGGGTACTCATACAAAGGGAAAGATGGGATTGTACTTCTAGAGAAATTCCTCTGTGTTCAGCTTGATTAGAATCAATCAGTCATCTGATAAGCTGTTACAGAAAGTGATCAGTGCTGTCCATTTTGAACTTGTTAAAAACACTGACAACTTGAAACGGTTTTTGCTGATAAATTCTTGCATCTTGAAATGAAATAGTTCTGTAAATTGGAGCCGTTTCAGTGCTTAAAAGGTGTTGCATACACTACATATGCTAAAAACTCACTTTTCTCTACACATGTTAATAATAATAATGATGTTGCCCTAAAGCATTTATGACCTCCCCTGGAGTTTTAGAATCAGATGGAGTTGATCAAATCACTTACTGGTTTTGTGAAGATTTTGAAAATGGGCATCTTAAGTATAACACTTCTGGCTAATGGTCATTGGGACTTGCAGTGTAAGTTAAACTGCTTTTCTGGCAACCACATTGTAAAAATAGAAGCTGAAATTGCTCTGAAGTGCAAGGCCACATGCAGATAGTGAAATATGAACCTTACTGATGCAACTTATGGGAAGCTGTTCCTGGTGTTGCCTCCTGTTATCAGAACACACATTGTTTTTGGTGCTGAAGGCGCTCGAGGTCCTTCTTGCAGCAAGGAGACCCTGGAAGTGTGGCTGTATAAACAACGTGGAAGTGGCATGTGCATAATGTGCAAGGTTTTGTCCTGAGAAGACAAACAGAGAGTTGAAAAGGTCCTTTAAACAGGAAGGCTGGTTCATGTGGCACAGCAAAATATCAAGAAAGTGGGAATATTTTTCCTTCTGGTAATAATCCACTGCATTGTTAGGGCTTAACTAGCAAGCTAAGTGAAAAGTAGTACTAAAGCAAATTGTTTCAAGGTCAATGTCACAATGTCAGAGCTTTCAGTCTTTTCTTGCTGTTGTTTCTCCTGTTTAGAATAGAAATATATATTTAAACCAAACATTTAACTGAATTTTTGGACACATCTTCTATTTTTATTTTTTAAAGATCAAGTTTACTGTTGAGGGTTTGCTTCTTTTGAGAGCTTCCAGATTAGTTTAGAAGCATTACTTACTCCATGACACTTCATGACACTCCATGACACTCCATGACAACTTCATGACAATGAAGTTCAAAGCAGTGAAGAGAAATGAGAAAAATAGGGAAAGGAATTTAAGAACTTAGTTCATAGTTGTTATAGTAAAAATTGTATCAGTAGGTCTCCTTTAATGCTCTATGACAGTTTCAGTTGTTGATGAATGTAAAGAGGTTTCTTTTTTCTAAGGTGCTGTCATGGCTGTAATAATTCACTTATTTTGAGCTTGAAAAAACTTCACGCTAATCTCTCACATTCAAAGCTTTAGAAATGCAGTGTTTGTTTTGAGGAGGTTACACACGAAACTGAAAGTTGACTAAATATCAGCTTGTGAGCCTAAAAATCATTAGAGAAGGAGGCCACTTATAATAGTAGTGGGAAGTGAGCACTCTAGTTTGAATTAAAAAGGAAAGATTGGGCAGCCCTAAAGGTTAATAACTGTTTCGATTTTTCAAACTCAATCTATGTTGGTGGTGTTGAAACCAATGCCAGTGTTCGTTCTTATGCCATCGTATGGATTACTTGCACCTGTGAATTACAGGTTTTTAAGAGTTTTGGCTAGAAAGCAGCAAATTATACTCTCACGTGCTCCAGACAACATTGTGATGTTTATTTGCCATTGAAAGTGATACTTAATGTGATGGTAAAGTGCTCTTTGAAGGCCAGAGGAGTTGATATTTCAGAATATTCCATGTAGGAATCTTGTTGGTATGACTGAGGAGGCACAGGTGATGCTTAGCAGCTCTCCATACAGAGATGAGACAATGGAAAGCCCTTGGAGAGGCGGAGCAAGATAAGGATCCCAAGCTGGGGAGAAGGAAAGAGCTTTTCAGCTCCTCGTTGACCTCTCCAGCCAGTTTCTTTAAGTTACCTGGGAGCCTGAGGCTGCTGTGCTGTTGCTGTCATTCTTCAGCAGACCCTTCCACTGGCCCATGGAAGGGCTTAGATGATGCGTGTTGTCCTTATGTCAACTTCTCTTTTTTTCTGCAAAAGCCTTGCAAAAAAGCATCTGTCCTTCCAGCAGATACTTGGACCAGTACAATGGCTGCGACTCCTCATGGGAGTTTAGGACTGGCACTGCAGGAAGTTCCCAAGAGAGCTTCATGTCCATAAATAATAGATGATTATCCATAGATAATTGGTGAGCGCTGAAGAGTATTTGAGTAACTGTTTTGTACAGCAAAGGAAAATACAGTTTAGAGCCCTAGGGAAGAAGACTGGTTGAATAAGATTGTAGTAGTGGATTGATATTTAAGAAAATAAACAGGTTTTAAGTTTAAATTTCTGACCAGACAGGGTTTCCGTTAGCATTTTTGTGCCTTGGAGGATGCAAACTTTTCTATATCCACTAAGAGTCTGGTTACCTGGTGTTTGCAGCAGAAACAGCCAAGTTTTCATTGACCCTGAAAGCCTGTTGAAGCTGGAGGTTATTGTCCCTTAATAGGACAGTAAGTTGGCAGTAGGATTGTAAGGTCTGATATAATGATCTCTTCCTATCTCAAATTTTGGCTAAGGTACCGTATCCTTTCAGGTATTTCCTAAAAGGAGTGTTGGAAGCTTTTCAGAGTCTGTGGAGAGTCTGGAGTCCCAGCACTGAGGTTTCTGCATGTAATGCATCAATATTACTTGTTGAGAGTTTTGATTACTGCCACTTAAATAATACAGTATCATGAAGGGTGCTTTTTAAATAAACCTCACCCTCCTCATCCCAGCTTCTTGGAAAGATCTGAGTCATAACTACTGGACTTTTGGATTCAGGGAACATGCTTTCATTTGTATTTTAATTCTCTGCCATCATTTACAAGGTTCTTTGAAACCTGTGGTGCTCATTTTTAGATTTTTAATTCTTCCTCTACATTAGAGTTACTATATTTTTCATGTCTGTAACAGCATAGATTAATCTGAAGTGAAAATGAGCCTGAATTATTACAAAGAGCTGTTCAGCAGCAACAAGGGTTATTTGTTTTGCGTGGATAATGAGAGGAGAGCCCTTTCCCCCCCCAAGGGACCACCTTCTGCAACGTCATGCTGCACAATTTCTGTTCTTGCACAGCTCTTCAGCTCTGTGTTCAGCAGATTACTGGAGTACTCGAAAGCGAGCAGTTCTGGGAGAGGGCACGGCTGTACGTTAAAAGTGCGGCACACCAACTTCTCACTTCCATCAGCCTGGCAACACCACCACGCTCAGCGTCCCTTCCAAGGTGTGTGGCTGCTGTCACAGCCGCACCACGGGCATGGTGGGAATCACTGCAGTCCTGTTGTGCTCTGCGCAGCATCTTCCCTGCTCTCAGACACACACAGCTCTTTTCCTCTCCTGCTGCTTTCGCTCACTTGAGCAGGTCTGCGGTGCCTCTGTAAAAGTTGCAGATGTGAAGCTCTAGGCCTTAAGTGCACGCTGAGTATTGCTCTTGCATGCAGAGGATGTGTATGCCATAATGACAAAGTGCATCTAAACATTTCAGCTGCTCAAGCAGAGGCTTCTTTCTCCCACTCGCCTTCCGGTTGATAAGAGAAATAGAAAAATATATCGGGGATAAAGAGAACATGTTGGTTATAGCCATTTTTCGCTGACATTTTTCCTTTCAATCTTTTGGATCCATCCAAATACAATTTTTTCTTTTAGTTGTTCTGTTTCCTTAGGATTTCCTGATTTACAAAACCATTTCATCCTCATGGTGAAGGTTTCAGAATGTCATGCTCAGTTCTGCGGAGCATAATATTGCAGCGTAAGTATCTGGCTTTGACTGTGAGGCCTGTGCAGGGGTTCCAGGCAGCAGAGATTGTCCTTGGTTGGTGTTCTCCAGATGCCCACCCAGCCCCTCTCCCACTGTCCCCCCTCAGTAGGAGAGGGGGAGGAACTAAGAGGGAAAAGTTTGTGGATGGAGGTACAGGCAGGGAGATCACTTGCCAATTACCATCGTGGGCAAAACCACTTATGAGTTGGGGAGGGTTATTTTCTTGCTAAGATGGAAAATCTGTATCCTTTATGACCAATTTGATTTGTTATTGCAGAAACCAGACAAGAATGGAGTCACGTACACCTGCCCCCTCGAGTGCTTTGCTGATTTTTTTGGTGGACCTTATTCCTTAGTCTGAGCTTAAAGGAAAGGCAGTTTTAGGGAGTGCTTGTCCATGGTTTTGTTTGGTTTTTTTCATTTTTAGATTTTAACAGAGAATCTTTTGTGTAGTTCTGGGTTTGAAAAGATTCTTGGAAGTTCTCTAGACACAGAAAAATTGAATTTACTGATGGTGTTTGTTTTTAATCTTTGTAATATGTGTTAGGTACAAGGCCGTACATTATTACAGCGTTATAGATCAACAGATTGTAGGAAGAAACTCTTAATTTTGATTCAGGTCTGTTGAAGCAAATATTTGACAGATCTTGATAGATGGAAGTTGTTCCTTTTGAGCTGTGTGTAAATTAACTTAATCATTTGAATTAAAAGTGTATGTTTTTAATTGACAGGCACAGACCCAGGGCAGCCTCATATGATTGACTGATTGGTGTTTTTTGAAAAGAAAAATCTTACTTATTTTCATGTTGGGAAGAGATGAAACTTCAAACTACTTTTACTCCTTACATGAGATTAAAAAAAAAAAAAAATCACACCAAAGCAAAAAACATTTGTTACCATGAGATGCTGAAATTCTCTGCGACATCACAAATTATGGATACGGGGTAAGGGAGAAAGTAAATATAACAATGTCTCTCTCTTGATATTACTGAGTGATGAGATTTAATGCATTTTGCTGTCTGACCTCTTACACACTCCCTCCAGTTCAGTCTCTCTTGTCTCTCCATTATCTGTGAATTTATTCCCATCCACGTATCTTCTAATGAGAGAAATCTAATCATGGCCAGCATACAGCCTGGAATGTAAATAGGGTATGGCCCATCAGCTGGTGCTCTGTGAAATAATTACGGCCATCATTTCACCTATTTTTGTATGTGTTGTAGCTGGGCCAAAAAAACTACTGCTTTCGTTGTTGGAGATGTTAAAAAAAAACCCCAACAACAAACAAAACCCCAAAACCAGTAATTTATTTTTCATGAAAACAGCCTAATTTTTGGCACCTTTTCCTTCCTAAAACATGGAGTAGGAGAAAGATATTGTATGAGAGGCAGGAGTGCAAACAACCCTTCTCTTTTCTTCCCCTGCTCCCACATATTTTTTTCTTGGTAATGTTTTTGTCAGAATGCAAAGTAACTGAAACATGTAAGGAAAATTTCATCTCTGGAGGGCAAAAATTCTAATTTGATAGCTTATATAAGCTTATTTACCTCAGGACTATTTTGTAGTGTAGCTGTCTATGTGCAAATATAAACAGATTTTTATAGATAATACTGCAATAACTGTTGACAGTGTAGACTGGGATATCAAATTTGGGGGTTTTATCTTTAAAAGGCACTTGGGGAGATTACTGTAAAACAGCTCCTATACACACTTAAGGAACTGTTGGGCCATAACAGTCATGAAACTAGAAATAATTTTTGTTTTATTCCTCAGTGGAAACTTCAGGATTTAATGTTAAGCATTTTTCAGTTAGTGCTGTGACGTAGTGCTTCTCTTGCAGTTTTAAATTGGTGTTTACAGCGGATACTTGTGATATTATGCTTTAAATTAAAAGGTAAGAAATGAAGGAATTGTCACCTAACCAAAATGTCACGAGGCACATTTTTTTCTCTCATTAGAAAAAAAGCTGCTAGATACCTTAGTGTGTTGTTATGCTCCAAATGTGCTCCCAAAGCAGTTGCTCCAGCATTACTTTTTCCCCCCATGTTTGAAAGAACAGCTTTTCTTGCTGCTGTGATTTCATCAGTGAAATTCAGAGGAGTGTCTGGCTTAAAAAAAATCTTGCAGCCTGGGGCCTTTGAATCAAAGCTAAATTTGGGTTGTTCAGCACTTACTAGTTCAGTGAATTTGTGAATAATCTGTCTTGAAGGCTGATACCATTTCCCTGGCCTGTGAAGCTCCTGTCCTTTTGACAGAGCTTGGCACAGTAAGCGCTGACCTGGGGAGCAGAGGCTGCGCTACACCTGTGTCTGGACCTGCTCCTTGTCCACCTTCCATTGCCCCACATACCTGTCTTAACGGGGCTGGTGTTAGGCTGGATTTGAGAGGCTCTGACCACAGACGAGCTGTTGTGAGGCGCTGCTGTCTGATGAGCAGCCTGGTGAAGCCCTGTGATGACAGGAGCCCTGTCCAGCCAGCCTGGTGGCACGGTGGCGAGGTGACACACGCCTGCCCCTGGCCATGGAGCTGCCACGCAGCCTGTGGAAAGCAGCCCTGGGTGGTGTCCTCTTGCATCCTAAGTGTAAACACTGCATGCTGGGAAGCACCCAGGGCTGGCAGGCCAACTTCCAAATCCTGCCAAGGTGCTGAAGGAAGGGGACATTGAAATACTTTGTCTGAAGTGCTGCTTTGTAGGGTGGGGCCTCCCTGCCCCACACTGTGGTGCTGTGGATGTTTGTCCAAAATGGGCTGTTCTCACTTCCATCCTTCCTCTGCAAGATTTTCCTGACAGTAATATGTGCGCTTAGCAAAATGGTCTGTTTTCCTAGGCTTACACTTAGAAGAACACTTCTAAAAAAACAAGGTAAAAAAAGAAAAGGGTTTCGCAAAACACTACAGGAGTGAAATCAAGCCCAGATTCTTTCTGAAGTATCTAGGGTGGTAAATAAGAATTTACAGAGCTTGGATATAAAGTATGTTCTCTTTGTGTAACTGTGTTTTCAAACGCAGTCGGCAGAGAATTAACTGTGCTAACAAATTTTGTAGGATTTTGTGATATGATTCTTTTTTCCTTGCCTAATTTTTGGTTTGGTATTCCCTTTTTAATGGACTGGAGTTCTTGCGAACTTCAGCTACTGAAGGATGTTTTAAGGCGAGCTAATTTACCCCCTGAAGGGAGCGATGGAAGGAGTTTAATCTCTTAGCTTGCTTTCTCCCTGAGAGTAACTTCCCAGCCACTCTGGGCTTCACTCCCAGATTCCCTTCGGTTCTGTCCTCAAGGGATGTGTTTGTCCTCGAGGCTCCTAAACTCAGTTAGCTAACATATGTTGAAGTAATTCTGAAGGCAAGGACAGCTTCGCTTTGATTCATGTTAGCATCTCATGTTCATCCCTGGACTTAATACAAAAGTTAATTTTAACTTGTTAACCTTGAGTTGTTTTGCCATTGCTTGCATTTCATTCTTAGCTTTTTAAAGGTGAGGGTAAATACTTTATCTAATACAGGTATCTGTCTTCCTGAAGGAGTTGTGGTAACTTCTTTCCTGCTGGCACAGGAGAGTGCAGCTCTCATCATCAAGGGCTCTTATTTCTTTAGTTGATTTCTGCTTCTACCCTGGAATATTGTTCCAGGACTGCCATGTAGAGGGAGGGGGGAGATAGTGGGGCAGATCTAACCTGCAGCATGGAATTTTAGGCCAAGAAAATCTTCAGGTTGGTGGTTGAGTCTATAGGGGAGTGTGCCAGCAACTGGGCATGGTTGCTTAGTGGTAACCACCACGCTATTCTCATAATTTTTGCTTGAAGATAAGTGGATTTGGGGTTGTTTTTATGTTGACATGGGATAATGGACTCTTTCACACATGCAGCTTTGCAAATGAGCAGATTGCTAAATAGGCTGGGTTAGATGTCTAGTATAAGTTAATGAAGTCAGTAATGCCAATATTTAAATTGTAATTTTCTTAAACTGCCGTTTTGCTCAAATTATCGATCTGGAAAAGCAATCAAGACTGAGCTCAAAACGTTTTTCTTAGCTTCTAATGTTTTCACAAAGTACTTATTTTCATATTTGAAAGGAGAATAGACATTGTACATTGACTTTTGGTTTTAATTTTGTAAGAGAACGAGGAGTAAAGTTAATTTGCCCTTCCATACTCTCAGCACAAATTCCATTCCTGTCTAGGTAATACTTGGTTTAACCTTGAGTTTTGGCTGCTTATAGTGTAGGATATTGCTCAAGGAAGTACTAAGCGGCCCATCTGCAAAGTGACCCTGCAGTTAACGCTGAGTGCCACAAGTTTTTGTTAAATTAAGCTTGTGGGTTTCTACACGCATTAGGAGTGAGCTGGCTTTCTCCGTGCTCTTAGTCCTGTAGTTAGGCTTTGGAATGGCTTGGCTGTTTGGGCTTGGATGTTGTTTTGGTAAAGCAAGGAACTGCCATAGCCGTTCTTTTTAAATACCATTACACGCGGTTACAAAACAGGTTGCCAATAACAAGTTGTGTCCCCCTCGTTTCTCGCATGCAAGTCACTCTAACTTATAAATAGAACTGTCCTGATAGACAGAACTTGGCCCATCCTCTTGTCCTCTTATGCGAGTTATTTTGATTTAAAAATAGAACTGTCCTAGAGCTGATATGTATCGAGGAGGTTGTGAAAGTTCACTTCTAGACACCGCTGTGATTAAGCAGCAAGTTACAGGAGCAGCGTGCGTGTTCTCATCACTAATCGAAAGATTTCAAAGCCCAGCAGCATTAACTTCACTTTTTCCAAGGAGCTGTGCAGTTTCTTAGGGTTAGATTTCTGCACATTGTTCCTTTGCTGTAGCTTATCAAATCATACACAAAATACACCAAAATATGTGCACCTCCACAAAGAAAGTAAATGCTGTGAATGTTGGAGAGGCAAAAATGCTTCTGTGAGCAAGGGCTACCTAGACAGCAGATAGTAGCTGTGATTTGTAATTTATTGAACTGCTGCTTTGATCGTAGCATTGCTGCAGTGTCTTTAAGCATGTGTTCCTTCTGAATGCCAATGCTTCCATAGCATATTTTAAGGTAATTCTGCCCTGGTATTTGCTCTTAGTTTTGTTTGCTTTTTTTCTTTAAGCTGATTTTTAAAACTTTAAATTTTCCTTGTTTTCTGTTGTTTCTTAAAAATATATAGTTTTTTTTAAGTTTAGGTTTTCTGCTTGCGACACACTTTAACGTGCATAAGAGACTTTTCTCGGGTGTTTGAAAATCTTAATTTTTCCAGGCAGCCTTGTTTGGCACTTCTCCTTCCACTTCAGTTGCCTTAGGCATTTGAATGCACAGAGTTGCACTGAGCATGCTAAAAGCCTAGGGATGGAAGAAGAATAATCTGAATAATTTCCATAGTATAAATTAGAGATGGACTAATGTCAGCAGTCGCTTGATAGTAGTTTTACTATCAAAGTTAATTTGTGGGTCTGCAGAGGAATAAAGTTGAAAGGCATGATTTGAAGAAGGAAAAATAATTTATTCTTGCTTTTTTTTCTTTCCTAAAAGCCTTTCCTAAGAAATCTGTTGTGTATTTCTATTAAGTACTCTTATATCTAGTACTTAGCTGCCTCTTCTGCCTCCTTACCTGGAATATAAGAGCTTGACAAATTTTTTGAGGCAAGGAGTAAATGAAAAACAAGACCTCATAAAAGTGTCTAAATGTTGACAGATGAATGATTATTTCAAGTGGTGGAAGAGAGATTCATTACATTTCTTTTCAGCAGGGTTGCTATGGTTAGCTGAGCAATATGGGAGGAGAGGAGTGTGAGAGCTTTTGCTACCTCTCTGAGCATCTTGTGACTATAAAATTCTTCTATTGCTTATCTAGACTTTTCCTTCGTGTTCTAAATATACCAGTGCTTGGGAGATTACTCATTTTCGTGAAAATGAGAGAGAAAACATGAAAAATTAAAGGGGTTCTGAAGTAGGGCACTGATAATTCAGTATCTTCAGTGCTACCTGAGTTATGGACAGGATGTGATGTGTCCTAAAACCTAAAAAACCAATTTCCATCTCATGGGTGGGACTTGGAGGTACCCATTGGAATAACCAAAGTTCAGTGGGAGTCTGTGATATTCCTCCATTGGCTGCCTGAGATCAGGGAATGGTTTGAATGTGTCAGCATCTGACAGCCAACAAGTTGCTCTGGGAAGAGGCCCCTTTTTTTATTTTTTTTATTCCTGAAGAAGAATCACTGGTTATAACATGTTAGTTTAAAAAGTAATACAAAATTGCTTTCTATACATGCAATTAGCTAAGCAAGCCACAGATTAGAGGCTTTCTTTTAGCTAGCTAGTGTAGGGGATCCCAGCCTGAACTTACTTTTAAGAACACACAGTTAATTGTACTTCAACTCTACCTTTTTGGACTTAATTCAGAAAACGATGTGTTGTCCAGGGGGATGTGCACATAGTAAAAAATAGCCTTGAAGAGAGGAGGTTTGCTTTGTACGTGCATTAAGGATAGGATGTTATTTTGATTGTTTAAGCATTGTTTTACCTGCAGTTAACCAGCAGAGAGCAGTTTAGTTTGTAACATAACATATAGAAAAAGTGAAATTGGGAAAGGCTGGGGTGCTTTTTCATCCTCCAAGATGGCCATTAAAAACAAACTGCCTGTGCAAATTAAATTCCTGTTTGTGCATTATCGACAGTGTTTGTGTTTTGTACCAAAATACTGGCTCTAAGCGTGAATTTCATCGGATGTCAGTGACTTAAATGAAGATTCAAGCTAAATTTTGGGTAGTGTTTTGATAGTTTTTATTTAAACTCTGCGCTGTATGAGGTGCAGCTCCTCAGAATGCCAATCTTGGCAGGCTGATGTGGGGAATTAACTCCCCGGTTTGGAGCCCCAGGGTCAGGTGATGCCAGTTTGTTTCCAGCCCATGGAGACAGGGAGCACAAGGACTTGTTGCCAGCACGCAGGAAACAGCTTCCATCTGATGGTGCTGTTGTGGTTGCTTGCTGAAAATTCGTTTGCAGGGAATGATCCAAGGAGAAAGCTTTCAGGCAAATAGCATTATGAATCAGTGCATTACATCTTCTTCTTTTCTTAGTCTGTGGTACGTGTGTTGTTTGTCGTGAGTGAAATGCTGCTGAAAAGAAGGTGGAGGGCGAGAAGATCTGAAAGAGGCAAGGCAGGAGGATCCTGACATGAACCTCAACCACCCCCAAAATGCATGTATTAATTGGTCGTTGCCTGTTTTAAGGAAAACCTCAACGTGCAAACAGCCAAATATCACCCCCACCCCCTAACCCCCCAGCAAAACAACAACACAACAAACCCTCTCATTGCCACTTCTGTCAACCTCTGGTGTGACTGATTTCACCTCAGAAACGGGCAAATTAGCGTTTTGCTGCCTCAAGTCTGCAGTATGAGTACAGGGGACATACAGGGGCTGTTGCAGGGTGGCTGATACCTGTTCCACCCTGTCGCCTTCCCTGCAGGGGATCCTGAGGGGCAGTGTAGGAATCGTGGATGTGCCTAAGGAGGGGCACAGCCTGAAATGTGGTAATGACATCATTCAGGCATGCCTCGAATGACTGCTGTCATGGCTGTTGGTACCGTGTGCGTTGTGTGTAACGTGTCTCAATGGGCACAGAGGGGAGAGAATTATTGCTCTGAAGTCTCTGGCCTCTCCTCATTTTTTTTTTTTTTTTCCATGAGACTTGTAGGGAAGTAGCTGAAGCATTCAGCGGAGTAGGTGGCAGCATGTGGAAACATGATCTGTGACTTGCCAGTCGTGCACATACATGAGGCACGTAACACTTGTGTGAGAGCTGCCTTTGCAGGGTCCGTGCAAATCCTGCTGTAGGAACAGGCGAACAAGGGAGGAGCAAGCTCGCACAGGCAGGAATAGTTGTAAATGCGTGTTTTGCTGAAATGCTGTTGCTGCTTTTATGAGATGAATAATTAATACTGCAAAGCTTATTGTTCAGAGTGGCAATTTTCAGGTCCTTTGGACGGGGATATAGAGCTGTTGGAAACGTAAACATCTCATCTAGCAATTTCTTCAGCGGCGTGTTGTGCCTTTTATTGTTTGAATCTGCCTGGGAGTGGCTTTAAGATCCAGTAACCTGATCTTTTATCACTCTTGGAGGCTTCCTTTTCTGGTATGCCCTGATGCATTCAACACATGTCGGTATTGTACGCGACCGGCAATCCGAGCGATTCGGGCTCAGTTTCTCCGTCTGCGAGAAACGGCAAATCATCGTCTGGTGAGCCCTGCCGAGAGCTGCCAGCGTCTGCAGCTAATTGCTGCCTGGCTCATCAACTCCATTCCAGAGACTGGCAGCGCGCTGGGTGACCGAGCGAGGAAGCGTGGACGCGATCTCATCTCGGGAGTAAAGACTGGTTAAGAATGAGAGAGGAAAACGCCTTTGCTTTGCTTTAGAGGGATCGGACTGATGTGAGAACAGCCCGTTTCTCGCAGGGGAAAACAGAGCAAGGCTATGAGCAAGGCTATGAAATAAATTAGGCTGTGCAGGAGGAGCAGAGGCTGCCTTTAGAAGCAGTTATTCTGTTACTTGTCTGAGAAGCGTCAGCAGATGGACTTTGGTTTCAGTGCTGTGAATACTTGAGTGGCTTTGCATGTTGGAATACAAGCAGTGATCTCTTTTATTCCCCTTCCCTTGTACATTTACCTGCTGAAAAATGAGTGAGGAAGCAAAGGAGAAAAATGCTAAACCAGCTCACAGGAAAAAGAAAGGAAAAAAGGTAACTCCGTGTTCAGACAGTCTGCTGTAATTCTGTTTTTGAGTCATTTTGTGTTCGACCTATTTGCTTCTGGGTGTGGAGTGGCTTTGGTTTGATAATTTGTTTAGAATAAGGATGGTGGTGGAATCAGGATGGTTCTGTTTATGCTAGATGCTGATGGGTGTGTTCCTTGCTGGAATCAGTATTACCATTGCAACTCGGTTGTTTTGCATTATTTTAGTACTCCTGGCTTTAAATATATGTTAGTTACAGAATTTCAATGTAATTATAGTTTTCATAGTGTGTTCCAAACACAGGATTACAAACAAACAGGTATCTGAATGAAGCCTTTTTCAAAGGAGAGGCTGATAATCAACATGTGCTCATGTAAATGAATATTATGGACATGGCTAAGAAAAACAAGTTTACAATAAGCAATAATCTTATGAAAGCTGTGGTTTTTGCTGTATGTCGCTTTGATCAGTTTTATATATTGTTGGGGCTTGAAAATATTGTGGTCAATTAAATTCTGGAATAAAATTCCAGTTTCACTGGGACTAATTTCTCTTATGGCGTAAGCCTTTTACCTGAAATGGTGCTTAAAAGACAAATTTGATTATTACCTTCTATGTTGCAGTTTTTTGCTTTCCTTATATCCATGTAATTTCTACCTCCCACTTGGAAATGGATGATTTTCATATGTTTATACTCAAAAAACCAGATTGCTAAATCTAGGAAGTACACTTCTTCAGCTTTTTCTTACTTGTTTTAAATATTAACTTGGTATCTTAATTTATAATGTGAATTCCCTTAACTACTGTAGAAAGAGACATCTGAAGGGTTTATCATTGTTGCAGAGAATATATTCAGACTCCCACCCTTTATTTTCTGAGCATGTGTTCGCCTTCCTACCCATATGAAAGTGTATGACAGCCTCATAGTTAATCCATTTCCTTGGTGAAGCATGCAGTATAGATTGTTGAAAAAGCAAATTAAACCATATTGGCCTTTCTATTCTCCCAGAATTGCAGAGAGCGGCTTTGGAAGGAGGCATGGAAAAATATAATTGAAATCACTTTTAATGGTAAATTAGGATACCTTCCTGACGTACAAAATGTTTCTGTCAGGCATGACAGGTTGCCTCAGGACTAGGAGATACATCTACACCTAAATTCGGGGGTGGGTTTTAAATTTTGACTGCTAATATTTTTACCATGTTATAGAAATTGTTTTTATGGTGTCCAACAACATAGCTATAGTATTATAGCCCACACCACTTTTAATGGCTGAAGCTCATACAGATCCATGTATTCTAGGGGACCAACCCAACAGCCAACAAGGCAGAGCAGCCCAGGGGGTTTAGGACTAAGCAAACTTTGGAGTCTGAGCTGCTATTCCAGCAATGGCTGGCCATAGTCTACATGTGTTGTCACCTGGAGAAGGTGACGTGTCTGTGGGCACAGCTGCCCTGCCCAAATCCCCCTCTGCTGACTGGAGCAGTGCCATTGGTCTCTGGGGGATGGGTGGAGGAAACCATGGGGCACGTTTACATTCGTGAGCTCCTGCTGTGGGCGCAGGAGGCCAAGGGCACAGCTCGGTGTCTCGTGAGGCGGTGGCAGAGGCTCCCCTTGGTGCCTCGAGGCTTCGCCACGCGAGCTGCAGCCAATGCCGGGGTGTGACTGCAAACCTTTGCGTTCCAACGTGGAGCGGCTGTGGCGGCTGAAACCTGCAGGAAGCGGCAGTTCCCTCCTCGGTTTGCTTCTTCCTTCGTGCTGTTGGAATCCTGGAGGCGGCTGGGATGTGCTGTGTCGGGCTGGAGCACGCCCCTCGTGACTGGTGCACATTAAGGCTGCTTCCACGCCAGGGTTAGACACGGGCTTGGCCCAGGATGGCCTGATGGGAAGGGAACTACTCTATTTTAAACAGGCAGCAATCATTCTCCTGGTCTTGGTAGATGTTTGCCATTCTCTTCACAGTGTGTTTGAGGGAAGGTTTTAAATTTATTGTTTTGACTCAGAAGATGAATCCCTGAATGGCCAGTGAAGGTGTACTAGAAGAGCATTACTGTGCTAACCAAGAAGATTTAGACAAACAAATGGTATTTGGCTGTAAACTCCTGAGGCAGGTGAAAACTTAACTGGGTCTGTGGTTCCAGTGAGTTATGCCACCTGTCCATCCTAAAGAAGGTATCCTGAAATGGGTATTTCCTGCCTTCCTGTTCTCTTTAGATACTTCCTTTCTTGGCAGCTGTGCTTTCTCCACATTTAGCCTTTCCCTTGCCTTCTGTCTCGTTTATCTCTAGAGCTGAGTGGTGGCAAGTCTTCCTTCTGCTCTTTGACTGCCATTCATATCTCATTCCCTCTTCATCCACTCTTGGTTTTCCTGTTCTTACACAATTTCTGAAATAAATATGTGGGAGGGGCAGCAAGGAAAAGGTCACACCATTTGCTACAGGGAATCAGCTGCATGTGCTCTGACTTTCCAGGGTTCTATGATTAGGTCGAACCTCAAAAATAAGCCTTAATCTGGCAAACGGGGTTGCTCTTCTGAGCATAAAGACATGCAATAGCTCTGCATTTAGAACAGATTGGCCGAAGGAATAGATTTTCCTCAAGTATGCTGAAAATATCAGTCTTGGTGGGGAGGATAAAGATAAGAAACCACCCAGGAGGTGTCACTGAGATTTGTTATGAAGGATGGACAATTTAGATGAAAGCAGAACAACACTTTGTTTTAGCACTGTGGTATTCAGTGGGGATACAGCTTTCAAAGGATGATGAAGGTATCCCATCAATATTTATTGCTGAGGCTACACTGAACAGGATTAGCTCTGATGGAATAGGAAGCCTAATTAGTTTCTCTGCTTCATCCTTCAGGGTTCCTCCCTACCAGCAGCCTGTGCCTCTTGTGCCTGAGCTTCAGTTGTCCTGCAATTTCCAGCCACACTTTTAGAGAGTCAGAGTTTTGAAACTGTCATGTCGAATCCCAAGGCGTTATGGAGGGGCTTTATCTTGTATGTTTGTGTCATCACTTTCCAGTAGATTTTGGAATCTCAATTATAGGAGAGCACTAAACTCAGCTGTCACTAGAGATGTAAGATGTGTTTTGCTTTTTAACAAAAGAGTATTCTTTCCTCTTCCCCTTCAAACTGCAGGAATGAAATTAGCCATGAAAATTGCTTGGTCCTCTGAAGCTTTAAAAGATAATCAGAAGTGCAGGAATAAAAAATAAATTAGACCATCTCAAAACTTCTGTAGTAGATTTTTTTTTCCACTTCATTTCATGGTTATTTGCTGGGCATCAGTCACTTCTGAGTAGTGGGAAATTTCACATTAAACTCTCGTACCAGAAGCTTTGCTGAAAATGCATATTTTTTGTTTTAGGGAATCTTTTGTTCCCCTCTTCCCCTGCCTTCTCCAAGATCTTTAGAAAACCCGCACAATTACCATTGCTGATGTCTCTCAATGTATGTATTGTATAAATCAGTGATGGAAACTCCTAAGACAAATGTGTAAATAGAGTTTCTTCTTAAAAGTACACAGGAGAGAGCTCATGCTGACCTCTTAAGGTCATTCTAATCTGTTTGTTAATTCACCTGTCTGCCTTGCTTAGTTGTTCACTGTAGCATGATTTCAGCATTGTGTTCCATTGCTTTCTATCAAGAATGGATGTGCTGTGCAGGGAAGAGCCAGCTGCTTATCCAGCAGGTTGAAAAATCAGCATTTGGGGTCGGGCTGCTTAGGGTAGCCAGCATTGTTTTTTGGACTAATAGGCAGTTTAGCTCAGTCCACTTTTCTTGAGCCAACACCCTGGGCTCACTGCACTGGGAACACACTTAGCAATTTCTGCCAGGGACATTTGCTCTGTCGTAGCTCCAAGGTTTGACTCAGCAGCATTAGTGGCAGTCTCCAGAGGGGACTCTTCCGCTGTGGCACACTGCTGAAAATCTGGTCAGCAGCGTGTCTTTGGATGAGAAATTTCAAGGGGCAGAAATATCAATTTGTGTGGGGAGAGGTGCTGAGAGATCAGAGGCTCCTGGGTGTGATGAGCTATTCCCCACTGCAAGATCAGTGGGGTCTGGAAGCAGAGCTGTCCATGACTCTGGTGGAGCTGGATCTGGTCCTTTATAAGCAAAGCCTGTCTCTCCTGAAATAACATCCCTGATTTCAGTGGATGAGCCAATGTCAGGGGGCCTGAGCTCTTGGCATTTCATCGTTGTGTGGTCAAATGTTCATCTCAGCGTGTATGGTGGCAGTGGATCTTCTGGTGCTCACAATTCAGCACCTGTGAGCACCAGCTTTTGTCATGACGAGAGGAGCAGTTGTGTTCTGTTTCTGAGATTCGTGGTGGTGTTGCACTTCTTTCAAAGCTGTCTTTTACCACTAGATTTGCTAATGTGGTTGCTTCAGTTTCCATGCAGGTTATTGTTGTCGCGGGAGAATGTTCCCTGCTGTTTGCTCCCGCTGGAGAAGCACTCATTGCTAATGGTAAAGCAAATGCTCATGGTAGACTTTCCTGAATAGTTTTGTAGCTTTTAATTTATTCATAAAATTAAGTTATTACGTGGAGTGTAAATTGATTTCTAAATTTGGGTTGTTCCTGACAAGCTGAGAAATGAAAATCTGCCTAGATTTGTGAAACAAAATGCAAATAGACTCTATAAGGAAACCATATCTATTCTTGTCTTGGTAAATAAGGTTTACACTATGTTGTTAATTTCAAGTTTCTATGGGTGAGAAATGGTTCTTATAGATTTAAATTTAATTATATGGGGATAGTCTTAATCCTTAGTGTGTCAATACATCCTATGCTGAAAATTGAATTTGGTGCATGATAAATAGATTCGGGTTGGCCTTGCTTGCAAATTTCTATTTCTTTAGCATCCCTTTTGTTGATGTTATGGATTTTTCACCTCACATTTTCAGCAGATATATATTAAACAGGAAACAAAGCACAAAGAGTCCCTGGAACTTCTGGAAGATACTCCTCATTTGCATGTCCAAATAGTAAATGCCCAAGAACAGTGGAATGGAGTAGTTTTCAATCATTGTGACTATTCTTAAACCTAGTTGTTTTCTAAAACTTTAGGCTTTAAAATAGTTTTCCCTTGAATCAAGCACATTTACATTTTCTTGCCATCTCAGTTTTCTGAACTGACGCAGAAAAATTTACATGTATTGATTCCTGTCACTCTGACTGGAATCATTTTGGTACATGGTAATACTTTTGTTTTTCTTTTATCATACTGGAACAAAAGAACGGATATGCAATGGAAAGTTAAAAATCTTATTGTTTTGAAAGTATCCATTTCAAACGTCCCTGTTCCCTGGAGAAAATACTCTAATTGACATTATCCAGCTTCGGTAGTATTAGTCAGCAGCTCCTAGCCCCTAGGCATATATGGTTCAGAAATTGTAGGGAGAGGTTGTTATAATCTATATGGAGTGAAACAGCATGGTGTATTATGTTACTCATGTTTTTAACATAATTCACCCTGGATAAGTGACAGAACTTGTAACCTGAGTGACAATCCTCCCATCTTGCTGCTCAATTACCACTCCTGCTGAAAAAACAGTGGTTTTTTTTAACAGAGGAATCTTGCAGTTTATGAGAGAACATGAAACCTGAGATAGATTATTGCATCCCGTGACACGAGTTCATCCTACAGTTTTGGGCTTTTCCCAGAAAATTCATGTGTGAATAGTTCTTGTCTTTCTGATGGATAGGTCCAAGAAGTTGAAGCACAACTGTGGAAAAGTGCTTCAGTTGATTTCTCTTGTCTCTCCTCTTCACCAAATTCTGCCCCTCTTGCGGCAATCTCCCCTTTGTTTTAATGAGCCACATTTCCAGCTGCTGTAGGACCACTCATTTCCCTGTGCTGCCTTCTCCCTTCTTGTTTTTCAATTTCTCTTTCAGCATCTCCTCACTGGGTTTCTGAGCTGTTCCTTCCCTTGAGTGGCCCTGTCACTGCATGTCCTCCGTGAGGAAGCTGATGGCCTCGAGTCCAGCTGTGGGTTGAACCTTCTGTTCTCTCAGCACTTCCCTCACGTTGCACTGCCCCTTTATAGTGGGTTTCTATCTCCTGAACGGAGCCCATGTGTTTTCACACCTTCTGTCCCCCCCAGGACTGAGGTCCCCTGAGGGGTCCATCTCCTTGGTGGCCCTTGCTGGGTGCAGGGTGGCAGAGCAGGAGTGCAGTGGGCAGTGTTCCAGCATGACTTGGGCTGTTGCTGGCGCCTCAGCTGGAGGACTTCCAGTGTCTCCTTCTCCACAAGCTGGGCACTTAATGTCCAGGCCAGGTTGTCTCCTTTGCAGTAAATTGCTTTAAGTACAATTAGGTTACAATTAGATTTGATTACAGAAAGTGGGTTTGAGCTGCAAGAGGCAGAGTGGATCAGCTCCAGTTTCATCCTGCAGTTCTGCAGTCTTCAGTGGGACAGGGACCCATATGAAAGTTTTTGTAGCAGTCTTTGTTAAACCCCTGTGTAAACTTCAAATTATTTTGGATGGTATAGAAACCTTTCCCAGGTTCCTTAGAACCTGAAAGGTCTCTGTTCAGTCTCCTTTTCCCAAACCCTGTGACTGATGCAGCCACAGGATTCAGTAGGTCTTAGTGATAGCGCCTAGGTAGGTCTGGTAGGTGTTGGAGTGCTTATCACAGTTATATAATGGTTGTCACTTAAGCTAAAAATGCTTTGATCAATCTGTCAATCACAGGTTGAGAAAACTAACTGCATCTGGGCATCCCCCTTTGAATTCCTAACAAGAGCCCGTATATCTGCATAACCCTGACTGAGCATGGGCTTGTTCCTCAGCCTCCTCACCTCATTTCCAGCTTGTGGAGGTGGTGTTGGAACCTGCAGCTTTCCTTCACCTCTGGCTGACTCCAAGTAGAGTAGGGGATGGGGCTGTGCTGAGTTCCATGGTGTAGAGAGCTAATACCCTGCTAGGAGGGTACTACTTTTATTCCCTCTTTCTGTTGAAAATAGCAAGGTAGCTTAGCAGGGAAGAAGTAATTACAGAAGGAGGCAATTAAGTGGTGTAAGCTGAAAAAGTAGATGTTGCTGAAGCTCCCTATCAACTTCATATGCTGAAACCAGGACACTGCGCCTGGCAGTTGGATCTTTCCCTTGTCAGAAAGTTTCACCTTCAGGTTTTAAATCTTAATGCTGTGTAAAAACATTTTATTAAATTGGTGTTATGTCCTTATTTCAAGTGATGAAGCTTTTTGGTATCTGATCAAGCCAATAATGTAATGAATTCTCATTGATCACTCTTCTAAAGTCCTCAGACTTGAAGTCTGGAGTATGCGTAATAGTAACGTATTTTTACAGAAACAGTAATAATTGCCACATAGTCTCCCTGTTATTTTCTAACTTGCTATACAAGGTGCAGGTTGTTGCATTCCATTGGCTGCCAGGTGCTGCCTCAGTCAGTTGAAAGTATCTGCTGGATAAATGGCATGAAGTTTCCTATCCTTTCAATCCCAAAACAGCACGGGGCAAACTTGGCATTTCTCCCTTAGCGTGGAAGGTGAGGAATTAATTGGCTAGGTAGGGTAAAACTGCACATGGATATTTTCTTCAGCATTTCTTTGTAATGTAATACACCCCATGTCTGACTATGCCTAAATTAAATGCATAGCTGAGTATGTTTAAGACACCTAAAGTGTTACCATCAGACTTATTTCAGGTTTGTGCTCACAAGAGATTGTGTGTGCTGAGAATTCTCTATGATGCATTAGCAATTTGTGCGTGTGAACAAGGATTGATTTGTCTGAATCAGTTTTTAAAGCATCTTGCATTGAGAAAGGGAATAATATAAAGAAATATGGTGCTTCATTTAATCCATTTCATGGCTTTGTTTAAAACTGCTGTGTGATGGAAATAACACTTTTTGGGTAATAATGGCTATATAACCATTATGTATTGCTGGGGTGTGTGTGGCCTTCTAGTTTGGTGTAAGTTTATATTTGTGTCAAACAGATCACTGCAAGCTGTGTTCTTCCTCTGGTTTTGGGTGTGTCATTCATGGAATAATTCGTAGTGAACAATTTTATCAATTTTGTTCTCAATGAAATAATATGGAGCCCGAAAGGTAAAAAGAACACCAATAGTACGGTTTGGCTCTACTACTTGGTATTTGTGTGATGTCCCCTAATGGTGTTTTTAAGGAGTCACTCTTAGTCAAGTTATGGTTGATGCTTTTAAACAAGCACTAATTTCTGTCACTCAGTTTCTCAACTAGAAAGCAAGAATCTTCCTGAAAAGCTCTTGAACATGTTGATAAGACCCTTTTAATCAGAGTGATTCTAGTGTGCTGGGAGTTTTTAATTATCTTGGAATTTGTATCAGGGGGGTGAATGGGAGAATCTGGCAAACGAGGGAGATGGTGGAGGAAGTGGAAGCAGAAGGTCCATCCATGGTGGCATTTCCTTGGGCAGCAACAGGGAGAGGACACTCATCTTCTGCCGCTCGTTCCCAGTGTTTTCCTTGGGCTGGGGCGTGCCTGGGCTTGTTTTCCTCCTGAGGGACATGGACATACTGGTCTTGCAGCCTGTGAGAATAAATGGTGTTTGCTAAAGCACTCTAGAGCAGGAGATGCTGTATGCGGTGAGGGTGAAATTCATCCTGGTGGATACAGCCCTCTCCAGGCAAAATCTCAGCTGGGCGTGAGGGATGCGAATGCAGAGTGCTTGGGATGCACAGGTGCTCTCCTCAGATGGGGCTAATGCTGATGTATAATGGTGATGCAGAGGGCTCTTCCCCTTTTCCCTGCTCCCCTAAACAGACCTGTAATTTCATTTACTTAATTACTGTTGTGTGTGCTTGCTTGGGAGGCAGTATCACTACTAATTAGTAATTAATATTTACAGTAGAATGCCAGCGTGGAGTTATCACAGGGGAAAGCCTTAGCAAATGGAGTGATGTCACTTGGAATGGTTTTCCAGCTGAAAAGTTGTTATCAGAGATGGTCTGTGTAATTCTGGCAGCTGCTTCTGCTCACATTCTATTGACTCTGAAGGACACATCCCAGAGATGGGCTTATTTAATAGTCCTTTTATTATAGAAAAACCTAAATATGGGGATGTCAGTCCACCCTAAACCATGGTGAGATGTAGCTATTTCAGTCATTCAGGCACCACTCTGTTTGGTACAGAGTGGTTTCTCAATCACTTTTCTTGTATAAATTCAATTTTCAAACGAGTTTCCTTTTGAGCATTTCTTGCTCTTCATGTGTGTTCATTACATAAATCCTGTACAGCTCCTTCAGAAGAATAAATGAACTGATGAGTGCGAGTGACAATGGAAGCAATTAACCTCTTTCATTACTACCTGTCCTGCACTGGGTCTCTTCTTGTTAGAGCCCCTTCTGCACCAGTTACGTGCAACGTCCTGGCATTCCTTGCCACTTGGTAAGAAACAATTTTCTGTCATTAGGAACATCGCCTGAAATGGTTTTGGAAGGCAAAAAAAGGAAAACTTATTTCTTAGGCAGGTGAAATGAGTAAGTAGCTTTGCTTCTGTAGCCAGAAGAGTCATTCTATCATTCATCATTCAGTCTCAACTGTAAATGAAGCTGTGTATTATTTATTTTATAATCCATCCATGGAGCATAAAAGGATATTATTGGCCTTTTTTTAAAGGAAGAAGTATTGTGAGCGTAAGTGTAATGATAGTTTAAAGTAACAAAAAACAGGCAGGTAATGTGGATAGCAAGGAAGATAGAGATCTGAAATACAGCTTGAGTTAGGTGATTCCAGCCTGCTTGTTTTGCTGATATTTTAACATGAAAAAAAAAGGTATTTCAAAGGTGGTGCTTACAATATTGTAATCACCTGCTAGCAAACTATTTGAGAGAAAAAGTTCCCAAGTAGCTATAGCAAACTTGTGTTAAATATAGTTTATAGGGTTTTCACAGTTTCGCTCTTAAAGCAGATTCCAGCAGCCACCTCTTTCTTTTTTTTTTTTTAATATACAGTATGAGACAAATATTCTAAAAATGTGAAAATTATGAGGAGTTTTAAAAAGATGTAAAAATTTTGTTATGGAGCCTTGTAACTGACTAATGCACTAAATTTAGTGCCTAAGTAACTCAATAAATGAAAGTATTTGAAGATCAACTGCTGGCAATTAAAATAAAACCAAAGAGGATGTCTGCTCATCCACAGGTATAGGTGAAACTGTGTGGAATAATGAAGTATCGTATTTGCAGTAAGGGCTGAAGGTGGTTTGTCTGAAAGCTGCTAACTTTTTGGATTGAATTTAGGAGCATAGTTTAACTCAAGAACTGCAGCTTTTTTTTTTTTTATCCAGCCCTCAGATGTACCAGTTCGAGCAGCCACATAAGTGGTGGTGTGCCCAGATTTGTGCTGAGCCTGGAAGCATTACCTCATTACTTGGCAACTTAGTATTGTAAAAAATAAAAATCAAGTAAACTATCTGGAAGCACTACAAATTATCTTTCAGGAGAGAGGTTTGAAATTTTCTTTAACTAGTTCCCAAGTCCCAGCAATAGGAGCCCACGGGTGCTGCGTGAAGACTGTGGAGCAGCCCCAGCTGGGCATTATATGCAGGACACAGGTTCCTTCTGCATTGCCCTCTAGCGTTGCCTTTGAAACGAAAACCAAAAGAACCCAAACAAGCCCTCATGCAACAAAACTGAGAAGTTATTTGCTTCCACCTTAATATTTTCTCATGCTGCGCCAAACCTCTGTACTTATTCTTGATGGCGATGTCTGTTCTGTAATGAGTTCAAATGTGTGCTTCTGTTCCCTGTTTTCCCTGTTTACTTGGATGTAAAGTAGGTGTCCACAACTACAAATATTCTACTTGTCCTTTCCGGGCATCTTTGTTATAGCCATAGCTTGACTCCCTAATACAGCGATTTCCTGTCTCTCTCCATGCCTTCTTCTTTCCTTTGTATTACACACGCACACGTATTTAGCAGAGAATGGTGTCCTTCCTACTCCTTGTCATGTCTCAGGCTCTTCATTTGTGAAAATCTATAGCTGTGTTAAATGAAAAGATGCCTTTGCAATGAAACATTTCACTCTGAGCTGTACAGCCAGCCTTTGACTTCTGTATTCACTCACAGCTCTGCTTTTAGGTGTTGGCTGCAATAAGATCTTGAAAGCAAAATTAAGATGTGGTCGCCCATCACTTTGTTTTTCACTTCTCTGCACATACATATGTATTTGTAAGGAAGCTCCATTGGGGCAGAGCTGACCCTAATGTCAAATTAAATGCAAAGCAGGCAGGGCCAGTTTGGAGGGGCAGTCAGCAGCCCTTTGCGATGACCTTGAGAGGAAGAGAGCTCCTGGGGGCTGCAGCATCCAACTCTTCCCTGTACTGGAAACCCTGAGTGAGAAGAAGGCAGCACAGATCCTGCCTAATTTCTGGAGTGGGTGTTTTTGTCATCAGATTGCAGATCCTGATATTTACACCTGATTGTAAACCAGGGCTAAGCATGGCTCACTTTCTGGAAATTACATTTAATGGAAGGGACCTATCTACTTGATACTGGTAGATTGCTTCCAGCACATACCAGCAAATGTCAGTAGCAGTAAGGAAAAGGAGGTTAGCAATCTAGAAGAGTTTGAGTACGAGGCAGGCAAGCTGGCTGCCTCTAAAAAGAGATCTGCTGCTCTGCTTTTTGGCAGGTCATGCAGTGCAGGAAGAGCGGTGCTTTCCTGACCTGTGAAGCTGCTGGCTGTGACTCCAGCTGCTGTTGAGGGCATGTGGGAAAGGAGGAACAGGCACTAGCCAGCTACCCTAGTCCTTGGGTCTTTTGAGGTCATCATCATTTATTAAAAAGACCAAGAACAACAGTTTGGTGGTCGTATGGGGCAGATGGATAAGAGCCATCTGTTCTCATAGTGCTCACCTCACTTCTTTTATTATTGCTTTCTCTTCTTTAGGTCTTGTGCATACTTTTAAGTTCTATCATTTGTTTTGTAGTACACTCCAAAACAGAAGGTGAAATCTGCTTGCAAAGGATGTGGCTAAAGAATGGTCAGCATATCTCTTACAGATATTTTTTCCTCAGTTGTATCCTAGACAGCAATAGATTTCAGATACTGCTAGATCAGTTTGCTACATTATAGTATTGTCAGAGGTTTAAAGTATATACAAAAAGTATTCACAGTAATAGTAAGGTTGCTTACAGCAAGTTTAGGAATAAATTTATGTATCACATCCTAGGTCTTTTTCTCACCTTTTAGATTTACTGTGAGCACACTGAAAAATCAAAATGACAGGGTTACCATTGATCCCAATCTTAGTGGTTCTGAAATAGTGTTCTTTTCTCATCTTGTTCAAGTCTCTGTAGGGCACCCTCAAAGGACAGTGAATTTCAGCAAACAGCAGGAGTATGTTGATTTACTAGTGTCAGCATCACTTTTGTAGTCATTTGAGCTTGATTTAGGGTTGGTATGCTTTTTTTGCCTTTTTTTTTTTTCAATCTTGACAGGAATACTGATTTTTATTTAGCAAAGTTCATAATAACAGGAGTTCATGCTCCTTTCTGAAACAGGAGCTAAGCAGGAACATGTCATCCTTTCTGTTTGTTCATTTTTCAGAAGTCCTTGTAGGTTTAGAAATAAAAAAAAGGATTTATATAGGCACAGAAAATACTTTGGGGTGTTTGTACAGTCAGTCTAATGAAGAGTGCTGGAAATATGAGGGGGGAAAACCCCACAGTACTTGAATTTAGGCATTTTCCTGTTATCCAGAATATAATCTCTTTAATTGTAAATCTGCACAATAAATACACAATAACACTTTGCCTGTGAGATTGTAAAATATAGTTTGAGGGCTTTGTCAAATGCAGTTACTGTTTTGTCTTCTGATGTTTGTTACTTGTGCTTGAAGCTATTCCACAGCTGTGAGGGACAGGACTTGTTCTAAAATAGGAAACAAAATGTTAATCTATGCAGGGCTGGGTTGTAGTGCAAAATGTCCAAAAAGACCATTAACTGCTGTTTAAGATTTGGAACTCTAAAGGGATGACAGTTGAGAAGTCTGAGGAAATGAGAGTGTACAATAATTTTTCTGAAGGTTACCTTAATGCAATGAATGAAAACATCCAGATTTGGGTAAAATCCAGGTCTGTAATACAGTTTGTTGAAAATGAGCTCCCAAATCTTTGCCCCTTACACCTGCCAGCACATTTCCCATCAAAGCTCCAGAGTTAGCACAGAACTAGAGTAGTCCTGACTCTCTTTAGTTTGCTCCTGTGGCAAGGATTAATACTGACTAGATTTTTGTCTAAAGCCAAAATTTTCAGAAGGCAAACTAGGAGAAGAGATTAGAGCGCTCCAGTTCTCAAGTGTTGAGCACTCAGCAGCTTCACTGAAGAGTGGGAGTTGCTTGTCTGTTCAGCAGTTTTAAAATCAGGCTACTTGTTTGGCCCGACTTAGCCTGTGAGGATTTTTTAAATGCATTACAGCACACTTCTGTGAATGACTATTAACAATGCCATTATGCAATTCTTTGCCATTCATAATGATAGGCATACTGGAGGGTGCATGCCGAGATAAATCCTACAAAACTAGGGACAGGTTTATAATTAGAGCAGGGGGGAAGGGGAGAGAAAGTTGTTATTTGGAACATATTTTCACTTTATGTCTTTATTTCTGAAAATGTGTGATATGTCCATCTGGAGCTACGCAATATCTGTGCTCAGTTGGTTGGGAAGAGAATGATGGAATGTTCTGACAAATCCTCTTCTCACAGCAGCTTCCATCCCAGGAGTAGCTCTTCCCTTACTTGGTTGTAGCAGTCATACTCTCATGAGCTGAATCTAGGTCTCTATTGCAGTTAAGAACTGGTCATGCAGAGGATAGAGGCTGAAATAGTCATAGTGTTGGCTTGACTTTTGTCTTCAGAAACTTTAACAATTTTTTTTAAGTATTCCATCACTATTACCTGTGGTTTTGTGTTTTACTGTTCGTCTCATCACTGGGGTGTACATTTCAGCAGAAAGGAATAGTGCCTCAAAGACCTGGATATTTAGCATGCAAAGTGTACTTTAAAAAATCTACCCCAAGTGTTGCATATCTGAACTGTTCCCTCTTTATAATCGTGGTGCTGAATGTATAATGAAATGAAACTGAAAAGAAAAAAACCCCCAGTTGGTTCTGCAGGTTAATCGGGGGTCGTGAACATAAGTGGCCACTTCATTTAGGCCCGTTCAGAAGTGAGAGGCTTTTTGTATTATTTTCACATGTTTCCTAAGTAAATAACTTCCTGATGCTGCATTAGTGACAGTTGCAAATGTGTGTGTGGTTTATACTGGGGTTGATGAGGGCTGTCAGTGTTCAGGAGAGTGCAAGTTGAACCTTTTATTGCACTGTGGTCTTTACCCCAATATTTAAAGTGATGCCACCTTGTGCTGAGTTAGTTATGGCTGTCAAAGTATAAAAGGGATGCTGGGTCAGAATGTTTGAGGGAGTATTCCTGTTGCTTTTGGGGCTGAGGTAGTGGTGAGGCGCTGATAGTGGAGTAGGGTGGACTCTGCAGGGCAACTTGGGCCTTGGGGAGATCTTCTTAAGGGCATCACAGAGAGAAATCCTGATTTCTTCCCGGGCAGAATTCCTGTTTCCCTGTAGCCACTGTGCAGAATAGCCATGTGAAGTGTTTCCAGGCACTCAACCCTCGTGTCTAAACTGAAGCCATGAAGAGATGGAAACAATGGTTACAGGATTGAGACTGTCTTGGAATCTTATGTAGTCTGATTAATTTTATCCTTGGAACATGAACACCCTGGTGGGATTTTTAAATAACCTTTAGCTTTTTTTCATTAAGTTAATGCATATTAATTCATGGCAGAATTAATCATATCTTGATTCATATTGTACACTGCTTGGATTTAGTCACTAATGCAGAAATTGAAGAGGTCCAAAAAAGAAATGTCATCTTATTCACTCAATATTGTTATACATTTCTTTTAAGGTCAGGTTTCCATATAATGGTAGTATGATGCAAATAAACACATCATTCTAAATAATTCAAAGGAGTCTTTATCCCTAACCAGGAACACATGCCTAGCATATTACACTATCAAGAATAAAAGAAATCCTGAGCCATTATTCTGTGATTCAGCAGGAGCCATGGGCAACCTGTCCTTGTTTTGCTTTCTTGGGAAAAAAAAAATCAAAATCAAAAATAAAAAAACCCACCCCCAGAAAAACTCAGAATAAGGATTGAATGGAGTAGGCACCTGGATTTCAAACTTTGCTTCAGCCTTTGCTCAGAAGGATATTGTTCGTGGAAATCACTGGATTGTGAGGAAAGTATGAAAACTGAGCCCTTACCTGCATCTGGTTGCATTGTTACCTGTGTGAAAGCATTACCAAATCCAAACCTCAGGCAGCTGCCATACTCCCATTGCAGAGCTGTGCCTGCCATTACAGCAGGGAAATGAGTGTAACATCCACAGTGTACAGGATGAGCTTAAATCACTATTGTCTGTAATACCTTTATATTTGTGCCACTGAGGCAAAAATAAAATACACTTTGGGTAATGTGTACGATGTGTAGCCTAAGGCACAGTGTTTTGTGTTTTGTCGTCCAGCTTCAGTGTTTGTCTTTGAGGCTTTTGTGGGTTTGGTGGGTTTGAGGTTTTGTGGGACATTCACACTTCACCCGAGTTGAATGGAACCTGTTACAAGTCTGTCCTTGTGAAAAATCAACGTTGAGAAGAATGTTGTCAGTGATTTGGGGAGGGAACAGAAGGGAAGGGAAAAGAGGAGATTTGGGGCATCTGCCTTGAAAGTGGGTTATCATCCATACCCGACATGTTGTCTCTCTGTCATCTATATTTATTGCAGTGAGAAGTGGATACATGCTGCTTCCAGACCCAAATTTGCCATTCATTTCCTTGGTACTCGTTCTGAATGGGTATAAACAGTTATCAAATCTACCAGGCACACAAGGGTTGGCACCTCGGTGCTGGTGTTTGCTGCCCTGATGGTGGGGCTATCAGGAAACAAGTACTCATAAAAGCAGAGGCGAGGTCCTGAGAGGGTACAGCATTTCCAGGCAAGCTCTAGTTGTTTGTAAAGTGAAAATATCTGGAAATGAAAATATGTGTGTGGGGGGGTTATTCATCACTGTAATTATATTTTCATCTCCTTTTTATAGTCATGTTCACTGGAAATTAATAGGGGCAGTAAAACTCTTTACAACTATTTTGCTGCAGTATTTATGTACCTTCACATCTGAACTGTCCGTTAAAGTTAAAAGCGAAAATTCAGCCCTGAATAGAGAACAGCCACTCGCTGTGTGCTGAGAAATGTGTGGGGTTTCCCTTGCAGCTTTTTGGTTTTCTAAACCCCCAGATAATAGTAGCTTGCTTACAGCCAGGACCTCCTATGACTTGTAAACATGATATGAGGGTGCATAACAACAGTGAGTTTAAACTCAGCTGGTAGCTCATCCGGTGAGGATTTACATTTTTGACTGATCTCCAGCACTTCCGTTGCCTCCTGGGGACAGGGGCGTGCATCTGATGCACTGCAGGCTGCAGTCAGAGGTGGTAACCAAAGGGCACAACTCAGTTGCTCTTTCCAGGTGTTATATTTTTAGTGTATTCCAATGGTTTGTCGAATATTTAAATAGCGCTAAGTGAGTTACAGTAGTTTTGGGGAATTATGTGAATCATGTACTTGCACATCCGTGTTTAGAATTGCTGTGTATTCATTCTGTCTCATAACAGTTCTTCATAACTTTTCTTAAATGACTACTTAACTGAGCCCCACGTGGCTTTTAATTTAAAACATTTTGTAACCCTAAGAGGAATTTAAGGACAGGGATCCATTTTGGTTGACTATGACAACTTTGTGTTGATTTTTGCTAGAAAATGTATGCATCTCCTCCCTGCTGAAAAAATGATTGGCACTTCGCTAATTTTAAGTAATTCAAATAATTACAGCAAGCAAATCTATTCAGTAGCATGATCCATTGCCAAGATAAGCATTAGCACTAATGGCTATCTCAGCAAAATCTTGTGTGGCAGACAGCACAAAATGGCAGTGCTGGCAGCCTTTTTTGTGATGAATTACATTGTGAGAAGTGAGGTCTGCGTGCTCACGGGGAAGCAAGAGAGGTACATTCCATTTCAGTTGAAACGTAGGAATCAAACCCCAGGTGTATGAAACAATCTCTGTCTAACGGTGGAATGCGTTGGCTGGACCTCAGTAATGCCTTCTGCGAATGTGCAGAGCCGTGTAGGGCCACGGTGCTGGGGGCAAGCTGTGGCCAGAGGGGCTTGGCCTTGGTCTGAGGCCTCCGCATGGGATTTGTAGCGTGCAAACGATCTCGTCTCCTGGAACAGCCGGGAAGTCTGATGGTGGGTCCCTGGGGTTTGTTTCCCTCCTCTGGCACGGCACAGAGAGGATGATCCTGAGTGATCTTTTCCGTGCTTTGTAGCAGGGGATTGTTGTACAGCTACTCACATGTGTATGTCCTCACATTGGCTGACTTTAGTACAGCCGAAGAACTGTAAATGAAAAATAGAGCAGGGTTGGTTTTTTTTTTAGGCATTCGAAGTATATTAGGGGAATGTACAGATGGAAGCCTGGTCCCTTTGACATGGTGGTATCAGCAAAATAATCCGTGTGAGCTGCCGGAAAGATGCAAGCTGGAGGGTGTGATTGAAGCCTGACCTTCCAGAGAGAGCTTAAAGGAGTATGTTCAACACAGAGTATAAACATAGCAGTTACCACTCTTATCTGCTCAACTTGCTCTATATTGAAAACTTACCATAAAGCTTGAAAAGAATAATTTAAAAAAAAAACAAACTTGTGTATTCATTGTAATTTATCTGTTTGTTTGTTTTGGCTACTAGCTGTTGATTATTTATGTACATTTCAAGTACAAGAACTTTGGGGAAATAGTATTTCAGTATGATACCTAAATATAGATGAGTGTTTTTGCTAGAATTAATAGCTACCAAAATAAACAATCTCATTGCACACAAATACAGAAATATCTGTGATGTGTGATGGAATGAAAGATCTGTAATGTTCAGAGTAGCACATATCTTGTTATTAAGATATCTGTATAGTGAGAAGGCTTTACTGTGTGAAGAAACCATGTTACAGAACTCTCAGCTTTCTCTCTCCCTTTGCTCTGTATATATATTTTAAAAGGAGGACATTTCCTTTAGGTTTTGATTATTTTTTTTCAGCTTTTCGAAGTCTTTCATCCAATTGCAAATTATGTGTTGCAGAAATGGAGGAAAACGCTCTCAGATATAAATGCCCTCGCTAACAGGCACAGACGGTTTGGCTATCCTGGTTACTATGGTGAGAGCTGGGGAGGATGCCTGTAGCACATCAGGCAGTCTCTGTGTTGTTCAGGCAGGCTGTTTTTAATTTCCTAGGATTGCTTACGAGCTGTAATATTAATCTATTTGTATCCTCTTTCAGCACTTCCTTTGCTTTGCGGTGTAAGCCCCTTAATATAGATTGACTGGAGAAGAGCAGCTTTGCCCTCCTTGCTGCCTGTCTGAGGTGCCCGGCGTGGCTGAGAGCAGGGAACGATGACCTAATGTGCCGCAGGCAGGAAGCAGAGCTGATTAGTCTGCCTCGAGAGATGCCAGTGCAGGGTGTGACTGGCCTGTTATAAATCTGCTGAGGAACATTGGCTTCTCGGGAAGAGATGACCACAGAAACCTGTATAGGACAAAAAAAAATAAAATATCTGAGCGCATATTCATCAGTGTTTGGTTACTTATTGGTATGAGCACGTGATAATTCCTTCCACATAACGTGATTGGGGTTCTCCATTCTATTCTGGATTCCCTAAGTCAAATGACATCTGCTCCCCATCCTTCCCCCCACCGTGTTGAGATGTTTTTCACAAAACAGAATAATCCTAACAACAGCTCTCCAAAGGAACCCACCTCAAGATAGTGTTAAAATTCTGTGCTTAATCCGCAATCTGCTGGTTTAGGACAGAGATTTGAAGCTTTTGGCTGGTGACTGGGAGATGTGGGGGTTCACATCCTTTCATGGAGAGGAGAATGAGTGCTTGTGTTTCTCAAATCCATACAAGTAGGATGTGGAGCTGTAAGGCCAAAGGCAGACAAGGCAGGAAGAGCATGTCAGTATGGCATGATGATTATTTTCCCAGCTGAATTGCTTGTCAAATTTGAAACCCATCTGTAATCAGGCTGAAACAGCCTTTTCAAATAAAGTTGCTGTGTATTGGATAAATAGTTGCATAAATTATTTCTGATGACATGGTATATATGGCATTACTGCCTCTGTGCAAATAAGCATATTTAGTATTACTGAATTAATGTTATTAAAGTCTGATCTTCTGAGTGCTTCCATGGCACTACTTTCTTCAATTTACTTTTTAGCAAATTCACCAAGGAAGGAGCATTTTATTTTAGTTGCCAAATGCAGTAATGACAGCAAAAGCAGCTAACATCAAAGCGAAAAAGAAGTGACTTGGTTATTTGTTGAATAAGATCTTAAATATCACAGATTTGAATGAGCTAGCTTGCCATCTTGAGTCTCCTAGCACAAATCTGTGCTTGCAAGATTGGACTGTCAGATAGAGGTGACAGGGCACAGAAATGGAAATATGGCAGATCTCCTAGGAGAACAGAGGAAGGAAAAATGACAACAGGGCAGAACACAGGAAGCCTAAAGTAGCAGGGCATAGACAGGGTTCGAGAATCAGGGGAATGCAGGAGTGACAAGAGGGCTCTGATCAGCCAAGAGGAAGCTTAGGGATGATGTGGTAGCAATAAAAACAGTCCAGTTTGCAATCAAAACAAGAGAGGCGAAGCAGTGGGCAATACAAACAAAAGTTTATAAATGATTAACAGATTTTTCATTCTACCTACCTTACTGTGAAATGTAGGATGCTGCCTGCTGTCTTACTGAGTGTAGTACACATCATGCATAGGATTTACTGATTGGCTACCACAGTGTTGTGAAGGGGCCACTGATAATTGTCCCTGTACTGCCACAGCAAAAGGCACGTTTCAATGTGTTTGACTTAACCTGCATTGCCTGACTGAGATTTACACAGTAACAAATTGCCAGGAGAGCTAAAATCAGTTTTTTCTGCAATTCCCAGCACTCCACAGTTTTGAGTACCTTGCTGGGTCTCTGTCCTCAAAGCCTTGTGTAGTTCAGAGTTGCTGTAGTACTCCTTGTTTCACTGCAAATCACAAATAAAGCTGGGAATAAACCCAAGAAGGATCAATTTGTAGTCTTGTGCTGTAACTTCTGAACCACTTCCATACACAATATAACCAGCCAGCAGAGATGCTCCATGATTGGCAGCTTCAGAGGTAGTACGGAATGTTGTAGGTGATGTATTTCAGAGCTTGTAGTGAAATTGTTTCCTGTATTGGAGGTCTTCATCTGATGTTTTTAATGCAGTTTACTGACCTCAAGGTAAACTGGTAAAACGTAAAACGTTTTTCCAAAGTGTTTAGTCTTTAATAGGGTTGCAGGGGTGTACTCTGAAAGTAGTTGATGGTGTATTTGCACTCTAGCGAGAATACAATTTTACCAGTTGCAAACCCCTTGTAATTTCGATGTCACCGTTTTGATCCAGTGAAGTCTGCGATAAACAGGCTGAGTTGGGTAAGTGAAAGGGTAACAGAGTGGAAAGAAAGCTGGTCAGGGGCATTTCTGGCTGTTATCTAACCGCAGCAACACGGGGTGAGGCCAGCCAGGAAGACTTTTCAAGCACTGATGTGTTTCATAGCATGAGCTATCAAAAACTGACACCATCTCAGGATTAGCAGCCAAAAAAAGCTGCTGCCTGCGCTCAGGGGTGTATTTAGTTACCTTGCGGTATCCCTGCTATGGCAGGTTAATTCTTGAATTCTTGCTGCCTGGCTTTGCCTCTGCTGTCTTCTCTCGTGGGTTCCACCATTTGTAAGACAGCGGCACTGATGGGGTTAAGCCTGGATGTTGGTTATCTCCCCTCACTGGCATCTCACAAATCAACCTGGAAATGCTAGAAGATGATCTTTTCAGAGGAGAGAAAAATAAAAGTTAAATGAAAAGTGTGAAACTCCTCAATTTGTTCAGCACACTCCTTCCCTTTGCATTTTCTCTTTCAATGGAATTTTCAAGGGGAAAAATAACATATTTAAACCAACTTCAGGATAATCTGTGCTCACCTCTTGAGGATGAGACAATGATCACATTTTCCTCAGGACCGTGGTGAGATAGGTCTGTTTTGCTGCTGAAAAATGGCAGTGCTGGAAAAACTGATTATTGAGGGAGTTACTCTTAGAGCTCCTTTATTCATGAGTTCGAACTTATGCAAATAGGGACTTAGGACTGGAAGCTTCTGCATGAAATCACTGATGACAAGTCATCAGGGCTTGTTTTGTCCTTTTTAAGACTGTGCATCGTGTATCTGTCATTGAGTTTTATACTGGAAGTATGGGAAAAGCATAGCTGATGGTAAACATGTTTATCTGATGAGCTAGATCAATGGCATCCACTTAAACTGGCACAGATGTGCTAATAAGCATGGCTTGCTGTGGATTTTGCAGATTTTATGTGTAGTTCTGAAGCTTTTTATGTGACTAATACATATGTATTTTCTTATTTAAAAGAATTGGGTATATTAACACTGGAAACACTCTGGAAATGACTGGAGATGTGTAAGTGTGGAAATATGGGAGAGGATGGAAAGTCATTTTGTTCTCTCTGACTGATAATTTGTCAGATGCAGAGGCTTCAAAGAAGACCCTGCTCACTGGAAGCGGAATCTGCTGCTCTCTCTTTACAATGAGGAGCCCCTAGTGTGAAAACTTTCACGCTATGTTGTTCTGTATGCCGTGAACTTGATACAGGGAGAAACACTCTTGATTAACAACTTGGCAGTGTTTATGTGCTCAGTAGCAATTTGCCCATCTTCTCACTCCTCTGCCTCGCTCCTTCCGTTCGTCGCTCTCCAGCACTGCGCACGATTTCAATGAAGTCTTAATCTAACACCTCTCTTCCTTCAATGTAAAGGTACTGGTTTTCAGTGCAGTTCCTAGAAGAGGTTTGAGAGCTTAAATAGCGACTTGGCCTCTTTTTCCATTGCCAGTCTGAGTGCGTGCCATTCAATCCGAGAGGCAGGCATTTGGGTGCAGGAAGCTAATCTTAGCCTTCCTGTTTAGGGGAAGTGGCTCCTCTCTCGGGCCATATGTGGCTTCTGAGCAGTCCCCAAGTGGCTGACGAGCCAGAGCTCCAAAGCACGTGATGCTGCAGGCGTGAAGGCTGCTGAGGAGCAGGGATTACCAAGTCTGAGCTGCAGACCTCGCTGGGGCTCTCTGAGGCACCGGTGTGAGGTGGGGAGGGCTGGCAGGGCAGCTGGTGCTGCTGTGCGGTCAGCAGTAGTGGCTGCCTGCCCAAAGATCTTCCTGCTCTTGTGTTGGTTAGCTTTGGAAGGGCCCAGCTGTTTGCTGCCACTTATTCCATAAATTGAGCTGGGCAGTGCGGGCAGAATTGCGGGAATATTCAGTGTTAGAGATACACTTCCCGCCCAACTCAATCCCACTGTGGCCTTGTGTGGTCTCACTGGGTTTGGGGCTCCAGAATGGGAAGAAGATGGGAGATTCTGTGGTATTTAGTCAGTTACATGGTCTTCTGCTGGTGTTTCTGACATGGGTTTGTAAAAGATCAAGATGACTCACACGTGCTCTCCCTCTGTTGGTCCCACAAGCCACTAGGATTTGGGAATGGGTTTCTCTGTCTTTGCTGTGCAGTAGGGTGAGGGGAGATGAGGGATTTGCAGCCACGTAGAAGAAGGGCTGTGTTCCTGCCTGAGATGGAAATGAAAGCATTTTTTGTCTCCACTTTCAGTATGAGGGGATGACAGGCAGAGAGGGAATGCAGACTTCCAGCTAACACTGGCAAATGTTCCTAGTAGAGAGGAGGAACATTTCCATTTTGTGTTCCAGTTAATTTTCAATCATGTCCAGGCAAAATGAAGGAAGCTCAGAGAGGGTACAGCAGTGAAAAAGCAATTGATGACAATCTAGGAAATTGAAAAATCCAATTCAGTTTTTGTCACCAGTTAAAGCTGAAACCGTTTAATTTGAAAAAGAAATAAAACATAGCTCTGACTTATCACTCCAATTACTTTTGCATTATTTCAGTTGATTTTAAAGCTAAGTGAAAAGGGAGGGGGCGTGGGGCACTGTCTCTGTTTACTGCACAGAAACTCTTAGTTCTCTTAATGTGTTTAAATAAGCAATTACACTGTAGGGAAGGAATACAATGGTTTAATGGAAGATGTCTTAGAGCTCCTTCAGTCTTTTCCTTTGTCTCTTGTGAGGAGATGAATTGCTGTTTTCTTTGCAGGAGGCATTCAGCCAGCCAAAACCTGCTAATTGTTTGTTGTCTTGGCTATCTTTTGCATACATACCACTCACTGGACAGTCATCATGAAATATTAAATGTCAATGCAGGATGGTCGTAGGATGCTTTTGGGAGGAAAGGATGGCATGCTTATAGTGAGAAAACTCAAGAAAGGAAAGACAGTCTGAAAAATAACAGCCTTCAGTTTCAGCTGCTGTTTTGAGATGCTGAAGAGCCTGAGCTGAGAAATTCCTGTGTAGTAAAGTATAATCATAAGTTGGTTTTTAATAGTAGTAAAGAATCCACAATTATCTTCAGAGGCCTTTTATGCTGCATTCTGCATGAGGTAAGAACCTGGTCCTTGTCTTCAACCTTTTTACCATCTAAATGATAAGAAACTGGGGCGCAAATTATGTGTTTAAGGAGAACATAACAACTGTGATTGTTCCATTTTGTCTCTAAATTTTATTTTTTAAATATTTGTCTTTTACACAGAAGGCACAAATTTGGAAGGCCTGTTGGGATGGAGGCAGTAACAAAAAGAAAACCTGTCTATGGAGCTTCCAGGGGTCAGGAGGAGCAAATGGTCGACCAGCTGCTGGAAGGGCAGGCTTGGAGTTCAGCATTAACTGAGCATGGTAGCACTGATACTGTCCTGGTGTTTTGAGAGGCTGAGAGCAGTTCTGTTTCCTCCAAAAGGCTGAGGGTCTTTGAAGGGTCAGGGTCTTTGAAGGGAATCTGGAGGATGAAGAGGCTCACTAGCTATTTTTATTTTTTCTCCTGATCTTTTATGCAGTTTCTAGGCAAACGCATGCTCCTGCTTACCCAGCAGACCTTGACCTGATGTCCAGAGCCCCTGGGGGAGCTCTAACCTCTCTGTCAACAGTGAGGATGGAAATAAATGGGAGACAGAAACTTTGCCCATATTGTCATCGCTGTAGCCTTTCATCTGAAATCTTACATTACCCCTAGTTGAATTGCATTCTGGCTATAAGCTGGGAAGCAAGCTGTTTCACAAGCTGTGATCAGTGAACCAGTGGCTGTTAGGAGAATGGAAGTAAGTTCTTAAAGCAGTGACGCTTTCTTCTTTCCTGTAAATAATTGGGGTTGACTGCTGCAGTGGTGTCCTGGTGCGTGTGTTTCTATGCAAGCCTTTTGCCAGGTCTCTCTAGAAGCAGCACAGGCTGGGTTTGATGTGTACAGCCATACTTCTTGAGCATGCTGTGGAGTTTCCCAAATAGTCTTTGCAACTTTCCAAAGAACAGCGTGACATGGGGGACTGAATCTGTGTGGCTCAATGATTTTTCTCAACTTTCACTATCTTCCTGTTCTTCTACTCTGAAATAATTCATCTTTTAGGATTCCGTGTGTGTGTGTGTCTGCACAGAGTGGGGCAGGCAGCTCTGTTCAGGCTGACCTGGCTGCTGAAGTTGTAGCGTGGAAGTTCTGCAGCTGTGTCGGTGACCTGCTGCACCTGGAAACTTTGTGTAACTTCTGACTGTAACTTCCTGTTTCACCACACCTTCTACTGCTCGCTTCAAACCATACTTTTGGCAAAATCTTTTCTCAGAGATGCCTGGTAGGTGAAGGTGATGTGCCTTTTCTTCAGGTGGAGATCACTTGATTTGTGCAGAGCTCTTAATTGACTCACTCAAAAACATTTGCTAGTGACACTGCACTATGTGTCACCTTTTATTAGTAGTGCCAATAATATAAATCTCACCTGCAGAATGTTTGTATTGCTGAACTTGAATTGCTTGCTGCTCTTGCATGAAAAAAACAAAGCATGGTAACAGTCTAAGTAACCTGGAGAAAGAAACTAGGTAACCTAGCTGAGAACTGAGAGATGTAAAGATGCAATTCCCTGTTCATCTACACAGAACCAATAACAGCAAACTGATACAAAAAAAATTCTGCAGTGCTTTCCTAGCATGTGGGAATGTACATCATAGTTGAAAATAGGAGACCTAGATAAGTTGTTTTTCACAGTGGGTTGCAAACACTGGTTTATTTTCAAAGGACTTTCCTGGCAAAGGTGTGGTAAAGGTACTCCAAGTGACAGAAATTAAAATCTTAGTAAATTGCAGAGCTTTTCCAGAATTGCATTTTTCATTGCTGTGTGTTCTGCTTCCATTAATAGTAAAGGTCAGTTCTCTGAAAAACTCTTTAGCAGGTTTGGTTTTGGCTTTTTTTCCCACAAGTCTTCCCAAAGCAACTTCCAGAGTCCTCATATAATACTCTTATTAGTCTAGTTCATCAATATTGAATATTACCCTCCTAGGTTTCCTACAGCATCAAAATAAATACTTGCTTTCCTGTAGCTCACAAATCCAGGTAACCATGGCAAAATACAGTCAATAAATGGGTCGTCCTGCTCCGAGTGTGCTGCACAATTGCCTTTGTGCATTTGACAATAGCACAAGGGCTTTATTACTTCATAACACCTCAGCAGGACTGTTGATGTGAATAAATGTTCAGAGCTGAATTCACCTTTTGGGGAACATTTAGCAGGAAGATTCTTATAAAGTCAGGTACAGAGATGTCCAAGTCCAATTTGCAGGATTCTTAGACTGTTGCCCGCCTGAATTCAGCCTGCTCTTTCTGTCTGAAGCCTTTGTGTTCAAAATTTCTGAGATGGGTACAGCAGCTGCCTGGGCTCCAGCTGGTTTCAGATATTAGGGAGATCACCTGGCAAGCGTTTCAGTCTGTTCCAGGATCTGTAAAGCACACTTAACTTACCTGAAATTCATAAATTCGTAGCACACAGAGCGGGGAAGAAACATGGTGATTGAACTCTTCCACAGCATGAGGCAGAGAATTTCACTTTGATTTCTTTAGTCAGCTCCATAATTTGTAGTTCAACAGAAGTATATTTCTTCTAGAAGGGTGACTGATTTTGATTTTAAAATACTGAAAGTATGTATTATACTTTTTAATCATTCTCTTCTACTAAATAATGCCCTGAAGTGTCTGCTGGGGGGGAGGGGGGGTTGTGTTCTGGCATTACTGTAATTCATTATGATGTGCTTGTGTTTGCTGTTTAATGAGGTTGACTTGGTATTTATTGAAATAATTGTGGGATACATAACGCTTGTGAATGCCAGTTCCATGGGGTGAAATTTGGTACTTCTGGATAAAGTGCCAAGAGTTGGTTGGATGCCAAATAAGGTATGGTACTTCACTGTCTGTGTTGTGATGAAAGGGTATTTCCTTTCATGAAATAAATAGTGGATCAAAAGCAATCTCTTTGATTTTTTTTTTCCCAGCTGTGGAATTTGCTGTAATTGTACCAAAAGCAATAGGAATTATTTTAGTGAAGAAAGCATTAAACTACTATAGAGCCACTTACTGTTTTTCTGAAAAAACAAGTAAGAGAGAAAGTGTAGGAGGGAAAACTTTGACAAATGTGCAAAATTTATTCTTTTCATCAAATTTTGAGCTGTGTTTTCTATCAGCCTTCTCAGGTAAGTGTTGCTGTCAGTATGTGCAGCACTTGCCTGTGATTTTTGGAGAGCCCTTGATAATCCTTGCACTGTGTTTTCGGTCTTTGCCTTTTCAAACTGTCCTTAAGAGTTGTATAGTGAAAAAATATCAGGTTTGCTCAGGGACCTTTTGGGATTCAGGCCATATATGCAGGGATCATGTGGAAAATCTGATTCCAGCCACAGCTTTCTCTTCACTCTTTCCATTTAATACAACCCTCGCAACTGCTTCCTTTTTTTTCAAACATTTTTTTTTTTCAGAATTCTGACCTAAAGATACCCAGCAAAGGGAAGAGAGAGACTGTGCGTGGGGGAAATCTCTGATATGGTCAGATGATGAATTTCTGCTAAAATGCAAATTAATGCTCATTGTGTCAGAGACTTCACTGTGAAATAAATTTTCTTTCTTCCCAATTTCTCATAGTTTCAGCTTGTCACAACCTTGCATAAACTAAAGTTGGAACCATTTGCAATTGCTGAAAAAATAAAACTCCAGGAGATAACACTACATTGGTTTTGTTTGTACATCTGTTCTTGTGGTGTGCCTTCACAGGATTTTGGGCAGAAAAAGTATTTCATTTTAGCCAAAGAGTAAGGACAGGCACTTTCCTGCCCTTGTTGGTTACTGTGAATTGGAATGAGTGCATTTCCCTCTAGAAAAGCACTTGCTGACTTTTTTCTTTTTTCCTGCCAATGGAGTTATATATATGGAGTGAGTTTCTGTTTGCAGGAATTATTCAAGGTCTTCTCTGGTTCTGTTGTTTTTGGGTTCTTTGCTATGTTGTTGTTAGGGTTTTTTTGTTGGGTGTTCTTGAGGCGTTATGCCTTTACCATGACTGTGGCACTCATGACCTACCTGTCCCTCTTCTGAGAGGATAAAACATCATGTCAGGTTTTGTTAATGGAGCCTTTGAATTTTGTCTTGGCTCTGCGTGAACATGTTCATGTGTGATTGAAAATAATACATATGCAGTAGATACATGTTTTAACTGCAGCTTATCTTAACTGTTAAACAGCGTGAGACCAGTTAACTATGGATGGAATTTTTTATTAAAACAGCTGCCTTGGTAGTTTTCAGTTTAGTTGCTTTTATCTGATTGCAACACAATGGTTTAGAGATTGTATTTTTTGTGCTTCCAGCAGTTGTGGTCAGGAGTGACTTACGTGACCCCCAAGTTACTTTGGTGAGGTGAATAGTGTTCATGTTCTGTAGATAACCCTGCTCCTAAAAGAAGAATGGATTTTTCTTTTCAAGCAAATGCAAATCTTCCTCTACTGACAGAAGGTTTCTCAAAAAAAAAGTCATGGGCCATTTTAAACACTAAAAGTTTGGAGGTCTTGAAGTCTTCTAGACATCCCTTGTTTCTCAACAGTCTTTGTTAACAGTGAATTGCAGGTCATGGAAAATATGCCTGAAAGGTGCAATAGATCCTTTTATAAAGTTTGAAATATAAATGGAGCAAAGGGAGACTTCACAATACTAGTATTCACTTTTGTATAGACAAAACCTTCCCAGATTTGTTTCTTCACCGACTGCAGACAGTAAAAACTGGAATCATACTGTGTTGATGTCATCAAATCAGGAGTGAACAGAAGGAAACCTAAATTATTTGGGAGAGATCAGATCCCAAATCTACTTAATGAATCAACAGTTTTGTTCATTTTTACTGAAGCCTGTGACAAATTTTCTGGGAGAGTTACTGCTTCAAGGCATTCTTACAGCTTGCCCTGCCCGAGGAACCCCCAGGCTGCTGTGGAGCAGCAGGAGCTGGTGCACAGGGACGTGGATTCACTGGTTGTTGCTGAGATCAGGACCAGGGGGTCTGAGGTGTCTGCAGCCTCGGCTGAAGTGCTCATACCAACCTCTGTTGACACTTTCCCTGCACACCAGAGAGCCTCACAGTCCTTTTCAGACCGTTTGGTTTAGACACAAGGTGTGGAATTACTGGTTTGCTGATGAGATTCTTACTGTGTGTAGTGCAATGATTCCTTTCAGTTTTCTCCTCCTTATGTGTGAGAGAATGTTATTTATTTTTTAAAATAAAGATAACCTTTTAGAAGCAGAAAGTAACAATATCATCTGGAAAACAGGGTTACAACGTTAAAGCTGAGTAGAACTGATGCCTAGTTTGACTGCTCATGTATGGACTGGGAACTGTTGTGTTCCCCTAAAGTGTGTCTAATTTTAATTTGCAGTATTGGATGTTTTTTTCTTGTTCCAGAGAATGTCATGTCTGTCTATGCCAGCATCTGTTTATCTTGCCAGAAGTCCCAGTTTTCAGAATCCTGCACACTTTTAGAGAAGCTACCATGCCATTGGCATCATTTTGACTTTTGGATGCCACACCTAAGTGGAACTGGAAGTTGTGCTGGTCCTTCACTGAACGTTGATATGACTTTGTCACTTGACCAGACTTTTTCATGCTGCTTTTACATTCTATTCAAAATCTTCCTCACTTATATCCTTCCTACCTCATACCCTACCCTAGTCTATAGAAATTGTTTACTATAGCTTCAAATCCCGTATTTGGTTTGTGTTCTTACTTGCCCTCCTAGATTTCCTCCTATTCTGGTGCTGTTTTTTCCTTACCTATATTCTGATTAGTGCTTTTCTTCTTTCTACTCCTTATATAACTGTGCTTTCCCTCTGCAGGTGTGGCTTTTCTTGCCTTCTTAATATCACCTCGCTGTAAAATAGTGGGTTGCTCTTAAGTGGAGGGGGAAAAATAATGTCTTCCTATTTCACACAGATCCTCTGCTAACCTTGAGTGTGCTCTGGGAAGTCTTCCTTTTCCTTCTCCCATCGTCTCTTGGCTTGGCTTTTCGTACTGCGGAGTTCTAAAATCTGTCACTATCTGTTCACTTCCACTGATGTAAAGTTGGCTTATGCCATGGTTTTCTCTTGGCTAGGTTTGTTGTAAGCTCATCCCTCTTCTGTCAGCTCTGACTACCCTATTTCCCTCAGACTTGTGTGTGTTTGGCATGTGGTTTTGTCATGCTGCTCTTTTAATCTCTGTCTTTCCGTACGAACTTAATATTCTGCATCCTGATTTCTAAGACTTTTGACCAGCTCAGACACTGCTTCCATCCCATTCTCTGTCTTTTCAGATGATGCAATATCTTTTATTCTGCTTTTCACACCTTTAGAGATTTTAGCATTGGTCTCCTGCATAATTTTTAGCTGATTAGGTTTTGCTTCTTGTTCTCTTAATCTTGCCTGGCTGTGGTTCAGAACAGGGGCCAGCTCTTCTGGTGGTTCTCCCATCTCCTTTACAGAACACATTCAGGCAGGTGGAAGCATATGAAAACCTTGGAGTAATTTTTCACTGTCTTCTTGCTATGGAAAATTGGGCATTGAAAGGCAAATGAAAATTCTTGGTTTGTCTCTTGTGGCAAGTCTGCTCATTTATCCCGTGGTAACTTGTTTGCAGCTGAAGGAATAACGTGAGCCCTTGGTTTTTATAATTCCCTACTAGCAATGAAGCCCTGGAATTGCAACAGTTGTAAATAACTTAATTACTAGTCCCTTTAATGAGACACATAAGTTCTGTTCATAAATTTCTCCTTGAATTAATGAGTACATTTTCTTCTGTTCTTTAGTACAATTCTTTGTCTTTTGACAATGGTCTATTTCTCTGCATGTTTGGTTTGTGAAGTTTTTTTACCTAAACGGTATTTCTGGTTTCCTCAGTTAGCAGAAATTTGATGGCAAGGAACAACTTCCCATTCCTAAATTTTTGTGGGCTTGTCACAGGCACTTGGTCTTAAACACTGGAGAAATGTGGTGTGATTTCTTTGGGTAGCTGCTCTTCTGTCCAGTCTAATAACACATTGCAAAGATTGTTTTGGTTTTTGTGCTTCAGCCTTCCTTGCTGGCATTGCCTCCTCAAAGGGGCATAGGGAATATATGTACACCTTGTCCTTTTCTTAGCTATTGCTGTTGATTGTAAGGACTTGCATCAAGTCTGTAATTCTTCTGCAGAAATACCTGCAAAATTGCTGTCAACCACCTTGTGCACCTGAGGCCAAGCTTTTAAATCCTTTAATCATTGCTTTGGTCCAGCTGAGACCTTTTGTAGGATCCCTTCCAAGTCAATGGGCACTGGCTGCTGCCATTCCTTTCAACCTGCCTGGATCCTTCGTGTGATCAGCAGCGGTGGAAGCTTTCAGATGAGATGTTAAACAGAGATAAACTCTGGTGTGTTGACCCCAGACTACAAAGAGAAGGTAGTTTTCGTGGAAAGGGAGGAAATCGCCTCGTGGGACATTTGTTGCCTCATCAGCTGAGTTGCTGCTTGCTCACTAACGAATGTAACTCGTTTGCTCGCACGAAGATGAGCCTCCAAATGCTCAACACTTCCATCTGAGGAACAGTCAAAAGACAGAGCGTATCTACTCAGACTGGATCCCCAGCTTGGCAGCTGAGCATTATAAGGCAGTTTAATTCCAAATACGCTGCCCCTCTGCAGGCTGCGCACCCTGCGTTGGCAGAGGTTGAGTGGGATAATCCAGTGGATCGCTTTGGCTGTGTCTGTGTGACACAATACAACATTATGCAGACGTATCAGAAAGATCTCTGCGAGTTATCTCAGAAGCAATGCCGCTGAAAAGTAGATTGGACTGAGCTTGGGTTTGAGTGATGTCCCTGGGCTGTGTCTGATACTCAGGCCAGCTCGTGTACACCTTCATTTCTGTCTTCGTCATGTCAACTGCATATAATGAGTCCCTTTTGAATGACACGTCTTTGTAACTCTAATTAGAAAGATAAATATGTTCCAAGTTCTGGCAAAACTCTGTACTTAGCTTAAACAAGACATTTTAAGACTTTTTTTTATATGGTGAAACCTTTACAGACTTGAAAAGCTGCTTCAAGTTTTCAAATTGAACTAAGTGTTTATTCAAGTAAAAAGTATTAAATTGTGTACAATTGTGACATGTATTACATAGATTTGTAGAATACCAAGTTAGAAGGGGACCTCAAGGATCATTTGGTCCAACCAACCTTGAACAAAGCATTGTACTTTGTGTCTGTTTATAAAGGTGTCTGTATGACTGATGTGTTTACTTATACATTTCTTTGGTATTTTCTCTGTTAAGAGATTGCAGGAGGCTTTAAAATTAATTTTGACCTTGTTTATGACACTGATATTAGTTAGTGACGTGCAATTTTCTTATCTTTTGGTTGTGCTTACTTTGCTGGGGAGTCTATGCCTGGTGTTATCTGACACATGCACTCTGTGTTTAAGTAACTCGGGGAACACATTTTCCTGAAAGCATCCACATTTTATATTGAAATATATTTTAAAATTCATTTGATTTGCCAGGATTAATTTTAATCCATTCCTAGAAGATGGTTAATTTTATCTGTAAAATATTATGAAGTTCTATCTTCGTTTCCTATGTATTTATATAAGGTAGAAAGTATTTATATTAGGTAGAAAGCTATAATAATTATTTTGTAATACTAATACTTTTTTTAATTAAAGAAAATACCCTTTTTAGACTAATGAAAAATTCTTTTTATACCAAGAAAAATGCAGAAGAAATTAACACATATTTAATGAGCAAGCATGAATGATTAATTGCTTTTCTTGGAGAGATGCAGTTAAATAATATATGAAGTGGTTATTCAGAACAGCTGACAGCAAACTACTCTTTCTAGGTTTTTGTTTGCTATTTATTGTCTTAGTATATAAAATGCATGGGTGACCTACATTTAATAAATTTATGCTTGTATTGTGGGCTAAGCAGAAATAAGTAATCATATTAAGTCAGTTTAATAAATCTTAAAAATAGATGAGAATAAATTCTCATTTTCTCCGACGCTTGAGGAGCCCAAACGAGCACCTTGTATAACTGAAAAATCTGTGTGAGCACTGCACTGTTGTTAATTAAGATTTTCCTTGGAAAATGGATCATCTTGGAAACCTCTTTAAAATAATTCATCCAGTTATTTTGTCATAACTGGTGGACAAATCAGGTTGCTATTCCCACATCTGTGGCTGTAGCATGTTAAGAGAGGGAGTGCGTGCTCTTTTGAGCACCCTGCCTTTGGAGGATGTAGATTTCCTTGCTCGGTGAACGTTAGAAGTGCAAACTGCTTTGAGACTGAAATCGGGAGTGGGGTTTACTGCTTCTATTTGTGGCTCCTTTGAGCAGCCAGTTGCCAGGGAGATCACTGGCAAAACCCCAGCAACTCCCTGTACCACGTTAGCCTATAAAGCAAGCGCTGCAACAGATCCAGTGACAATCATTAGACACTTCCTGAGAAAACACCCTGGAGGTTTTAGGAGGGTTTATATTTCCACCACCTGTTTCATTGTCACATCTGCTCTTCAGCAAACAGAAAGGGAAATGTTTATGATCTCTATGGATAAATACATTATTTGTTTCTTTCCCCAATATAACCAATCAATGTCTATTAAAAACATTTCTATATCTATTTAAAAAACCCATTTCTCTGCCTGCCTCGTGTAATCCTTCTTTGTGTCAGAGATAATTAGTAGCCATCTAATAAGATTAGCCAGCTAGTGTGATTAGTGAGCTCAAACCCTGTCCTTTTCCTTTTGCAGGTAAGTGAATGTGGCATTCAGCATCCCCATCTACATTATTATCACTTTCTTTGGCTCTTATTTCTGATGCCAATTTATGGAGTGAAAACAATAAAGGCAATAGGAGAATACTGACATGCAGGTACTGTGGATGCTGTCGGAGTGTATATTCTGAGAGAGATGGTAAGTGGGATGTTTTCCATCTTTACCTACATCATGATAGCATTTTGATTAATTTGCCGCTGACACGTAGCAGCAGCCTGTTGTGCTCTTGGAAACCAGCTCTCTGTGGCGTTGCTGGAAGGAGGAAAAAAATGGGAGCTGTTTTGTTAGATTGGTGGATACCAGTTTTCTGCGGATTTGTTTTTTTTTTCCTGGATCGCAGGGGGTTTGGACGTGCTCTCTCTGAAAGGTTATTAGCATTTTCCTTTGGGTTTGGATGTTTCAGCTTGGAAACCAGATACCATTTGAGGAGATGTGCCAGGGTGGTGTAATTAACCAGATGATCAAACTGGAAGGGGAGCGACACAACCAGAAATGGACGTCGTGTTCCCTGTTGAAAATGATGGCAGTTTTCAGCTGAGTGTGTATAAAAAAATATTCTTAGACCACTCAGAGGCTTTGTAATTAAATCTAATTTGAACAAGATAATTGCATTACTTTTTATAAATTGGAAATTAGTCAGGTTTTATAGGTATACTTTAATTGTGCTCCAGGAGATGCAGAACGCTAGAGAGATTTTTGGTGGAGTGGAAATGTACCAATGTGAACTGGTATTTAAAGGAAAAATAAAAGAGAATGAGCTGTTCATCTCAGTGTTAAGGCAGATGGAGTTCCAAGTGAGCTCAGTATTTTGCTGCATTTTGAGAGCAGGCAATCATGTATTTTGCTATCTACAGCAGCACCTATTCATAGCCTGACATGTGAATGCCTTTGAGCAGGTCTACTTAAATCCTTATAAACGAGGGCTGTTACCAGGATGGGTTTTTAAATGCCATGTTTTACATTAAGTATCTCTGGAAGCAGTAATACTGAGTGAGTGCCTTTAAAAGCTAATGTCCCCTTTGAAGGTCCCTGTTTTGCTCAGAGGAGTTTATGCTTTCAGAGGGACAAATTACTCCCCCTCTTCCTCTAGGGATAAAAATTCCTGGCTCCTCTTTGCCTTTCACACTTGCAGAGGCCAGTCTGCCCACTGCTGTGATGCTTCCTCCACAGTCTAGTGGCAATGGCAAAGGGGGAGTTTTCGTGGGATCTTCAGGAGGTTAAAAGGAACTCCTGCAATGCTGATACATCAGTGCTTGTCAAAATATTGTGCAGCCTCAGCAGTCACAACCGCACAAACCCGTTTTTCTACCAATTAACTGAGAAGAAGTTTGTCTCTTGAATGAGAATTTTGATGATGGGAAGAGTCCGTGAGTTGTGCTGCATGGAGCTGCTAGTTAATTCAGTGCAACTGTTTTCTGATTAAACAGTTCATTCTGGGAGACAGCCAAAATGATTTCCTACCCTTAGAGCATAAAACCCTATGAATTCTTTGTGAATGAATTTCATCACTTGTTGTAACATCTTCTGTCATCTTTAACATATGGTAAAATAGTTGAAAACCTGTTTACAACATGAGTTAAAACTACTTACATAACCATTTGCCAGAGTCATTATGGGAGATAAAATACCAGAGTATCAAATACAATATAAAATAGATTTGTAAGAAAAGAAGTAGAGGAACTAAATACCTGGGTTCATTGTGCCTAAATGCCTTACTGCAGTTCTTATAGGGTAATTATTTGTTCATAAGCCTATTGTTTTACAGATTTTTTTTTATTGTCAATACACATATATGTGTGAGTATATTTGCATAATATAGTCTTTTCTGTACAAATGTGGGTTTTAACCCATCCCCTGGGATATAAATGAAATAATATTTATAGGTTTGGAATATTTAATCATATCATCTACATCTGTTGAATAGGTGGTTTACATTATGTGGAAGGCTTTGGCATTCGCTATTATAATCTCTCCTTGTTTAAAACCAGTATGATTCACAAAATGCTATAAAATGTTTAGGGCTTTGTTTTTAGTACATGCACAAGTCATGTCTGTGGCAGGATTTTGAGAACAGTTAAGGTTTAGAGATTGATTGTAAAAGTTAATTTTTTCACTTTTGTAAGGCTACCTTGATTTTTCTTTTTTCCTGGAGCTTGGATTGTTCACACTTATTTAATATTTTGAGGGTGAGTGAAAGAAACAAGAGGTCCCAAACATAGCTAGGGGCAATTACTCTCCTGCCCTCTCCTGTAACATGTCAGGAAGTTGTGTAGCTGTCCTTTGATGTGTACATCATGCCAAGGGAAGGGTTTGTAACGAAACATGGGCTGTGAGGCTGTCACGAGTGACATCCAGCTGGAAACACTGGATGGAGTAAAACAATTGGAGGGTGCGTGTGGGAAGAAAACTAGCTGGCTTGATCAACAGGAGCATGGCAGAGGCAGTACTGAAAACAGGGAGAGAAGCCAGTGGAGGAGATGGTGGAGGCTGTGATGAGGTCCAGTCTGTTCTCGGGCACCACCGTCAGTGTCTGTTTGGCCAGGCTGACACGGCTGGTTCACAGCTTGCAGAGATTGGTGCCTCGGTGTTTGTGTTTCAGTAACTTAGGCTGGTGAGCCTCTCTGGCTCACCGGCCCAGCTGTCACGTTAGAAATTCAGGTCGTCACCAGTCTGAACTGCTCCCTGCTTTTCTTATGAGAGGACATGGCAAAGTGGCAAATCCCTGGAACCAAAATGGATAAATATATTGAGTATTTTCTGGATGTTGTCGTTGGTTACCTCTAGAACAGTGTTCACAATTCTGGGAATAAGTCTGCTGATAATCTGCTCTGGTCATGGTAACTTGGCATACAGATTTGCTTTTTGACTATATATGTAAATGTGCTTGAAATACATGTCTTTAGTACTAAATATATGATCAAGCAGACTATTTAGATTTGAAATTAGCCTGTATTCATCCTCTTTGGCTTGTTTTGTGCTTGTAAAATGTATTAATTTATTGGCTTAGCATTAATTTTTACTAAGTAACATGAGTTTAGTAGAAGCTACTATTTGCATTAAGAATTGTAAATGAACACTTATTTTTGAGGCTCTGCCTGCTCTTTATCTCTGTCCCTTTTTTGTTCTTATGTATGCAGAGTTCTATTTGTGAATGACTGATAACTGTGTACTGGATACCCATTAACTGACTGGCAGATTTATTCGGAAGTCTATTTTTTAAGGATGCTTATCTGATAGATAAAATGTACGAACACACAGACTCAGCAGTTGTTGGTAGAATAAGACCCTGAGAAGCTGTCCTCAATAAAGGTGTCAAAACTGAGTTTGTATTATCTTGATTTGTGGTTTAGATTTTTGGTTGGTTGGTTCCCGCCCACCCNTTGTATAATGTGTTCTGTTAACTCCATAGCTAATTTCCAGTGAAAATGGAAAGATTCTTTCAATGGTAAATGTTCTTTTGATTGTTGTTGTCTGCCTCAGGAGTGGAAACTTCACTGAGGCCACCTGTTTCCTTGCTGAGATTTTTGGTGGTGTAGCTTGTAAATTACTGTGGCTGTGTGGTCATGCATGTCCTTTAAGGCTAGGCTGAGATTTTGTGTGACTCATTATTTTTCTCTTTTGCTATTTTCAATTTGGAGCTCCAGAACAAAATTTGCAGACTGAGAACCAGACCCCGCAGATGCTGATCTTTCAAGGATAAATGAATAAATCAGTAGTTAAATTTCATTCTAGAAAAATAACACCCAGCTCTCTCTAGGTGTAAATGGCTGGTTAGGTAATTTGCAAGTGTTCCATTTAGCTAAATTTCACTCTAAGCTTATTTTTGAAAGTGTCTCTGCAGTTGGTTACTTCATGATTCTTTTCCACTATATTAATGGTATTTCCATATACAAAATTACCATTATTTATGATCACATATAGCTACCAGTTTATATCCTTGCTATTTCATTAGAGGGATGCCCATATGAAAAATGGACACCGTATCCTTTTGTTTTCTGTAGGGTAAAAGCAGGAGGTAGCCAATTTAGGATGTTTTCCAGTAAACTTCTAGCCTTCAGTGAAAATACTGGCAAATCCTTGTTTGGGAATCATGTGGGTGTTTGCTAAAGTTGTTGAGGTGGGAAAATCTCAGCTATAAACTTAACATTATGATTATATGACTTGTGTATTCTCAGCAACTTGTGTGTGTGTATTCTGCTTATTTGGGCGATAATTTTAAAAACAGAAAAGTAGATCTAAAAAAAAGTACCTTTTTTTTTTTTTTTCTTAGAGATAGGACTACCTTCATCCACCAAAGTGGCCAAACCCTTACAGCCTTACCCTTTAGCCCTGTGAGATTGGGGAGAGGATAAGGTGAGCACTGCGCTGTGTAGGTTGGGGATTGGGGTAAGTTCAGGGCCAGGCTTGGAAGACACATTAATCTGATCTTTGCCGCTGAGACTCTGTCTTGTTCAAGTTTTACCCCTCATTCCCAAGGCACAGTGTTAATGGCTTCCTTGCTGTAAGGACAAGTGGGACTGAAAATGCATTTCAGGGCGGGAGGATTGACGCTCAGTCTTTGCTTTTAGCGGGAAGAGCGGTGCATTATCTGCTTGTGCTCTGTCACACTCACTTTTCTGGGCACAGCTGTGTCCCCAGGTGTGCACTCAGGAGGTGCCCTGGTGGGTCCCCACAGGGGGAGAGAACCCCCCGCGTGGCATTGCAGGGACTCCCTCGCAGAGCTTCAGAAAATCCTGTCAATTCACGTTTCAATGTGTGAAGAGCATCCAGCTCCAGTACTGGAGGCAGTTATGACTCTCACCCTGTTTTTGTGGAATTTTGCCTCACCTTTAACTTTTTAATTAACACAGTTCTTGTCTTGCTACCATATCACACCATCTTAACTTTGTGATTTAACTTGGTGTAAGACACTGGCAATGGATTGATTTTTAATTAGCGCAACTGCAGGCTGCAACTGGTTTTGTCTTTTCTTAAATCATTTCTGACTGTGAGAAGAATATAATTTTTTAATGATGGCATAGCATTTTCCATGGTGGTGACATAAAAACACAATGATTTTAAAATGAAATGTGCATTTGCATTTAGGTACTATTGGTAGAAAATAGCCTCTGTGGCTAAGAAAATTTTATATTGATTATACACTGTCTAATCTTGTTTGCAATGAGGTGGAGGAGGCATATCCTTACAGATGTTTTATTTTTAGTACTACCGTGGTTTGTATGTGTTATTGTTATTCCAGTAATACACTTTAGCTTAGCTAGAAAAATGTAAGTTCAAGGAACTGTTCCTTTAAGGCACTGTTTTCATGACAGCACTAATTCTTAATTTTTGCTAGAAAGTAAGAGCAGCAAAACATGGGAATCAATAGCCATGGAAGAGGCATAACTACCTTTACTGACCTCTTACCAAGAGGAAGTCCTTTCCAAGAAGATGCTGGAAATATGCTTGTTGTCGGCTCTGCTTTTGGGCTGCTAAAATTAATCTCCTGGTCAGACATGGGGAAAACTGTAGAGGAAGAAGGCACAGGGTGTTCAGACTGATGGGACAGTGTTGTTGTCACTACTAAAGTTGTAATGGGCAAGATGTACGGTGAGGTTTGGAGGGCTCTCATACAGGGTTATGGAGGTTTATGCAAAGCTAGAAGGAACTTTGTGTTTTCTGAAATTTCCTCAGCTTTGGGAGTGAGTTATAAATACTGTAAAAGGTTCGTTCTCAAAGAGGTGCAAATGCAGTGAATGTGAAAATGGCCCTTTTGCCAAGAAGGTGCAGTGCAATGAATCTTTACTGAAGGGATCAATGTTTATGAACGCTGAGGTCTAAATCCTCCCAAAAGAATACTGCTGGGCTTCCCGGGGTGCTGAGAACTTTATTTGTGCTTTTCGTCATAAATTGCACAGCTTTCCTGTGATGGAGGGAAGGCCACTGAACTTTTAAACCTGACATGGAAAGACGTGTAAGGTTGAAAACCAGGTGGGCAGTGGTTCACAGCAGACAGAAGGAAGGCAACAGTAAAAGGACCATCTACTATCACTGCAAAATCTGTAGTTCAGCACCTCATGTTGGAAAACAGATGTGGCATTTTTACATAAGATTAAGCAAGATTGCTGTATTCAGCCTGTTTTGGTTTCTCTACAAAAGAGAACATAACAGCTGTACATAGAGCTGGTTAAATGGCCACACAATTGTTACCAAGTCTTAACTTGCATTTGAAGTTTCAAGTGACAGAGTTCACCGCATGGTTTGGCAAACCATCTTGTCAAAGAAATACCCTCGCTGCTATTGTTTTGCCAGGTATGTATGACCTGAATTGAGACATCTACAAGATGTTTCATTAATGGAAATTATCCAAAGGCTTTTGACTGTCTTCAGTGCTTTATAACTCTGGAAACAAAAGTAGTGTGTGCGTGTTGGGAAGGTTGGTCTTCAGGGAAAAAAGAACAAGGGAAATTTAAATGTTCACCACCTCAGAGGTATTACCTTACTCAAATATCTGCTCTAGTGTTAAATATTCAGTTAATTCCTTCCCGGTTTTTATCATGCTGAAGAAGGTACGTTTATTGGCAGGATTTGGCTTTATTATTTTAGTTCTCTAGAGCTTTAGGTCTCCTCTGTGAGTATGAACTCACAAAGAGATTTTCTCACTCTTAAAAACAGTCTTCTGTTTCAGAAAGCAGAATTCCTCCCTCAGAGATGCCATTGTGCTCCATTTGTGCTCAGAAAAGATTTGAAAAATCTCAGATACAAGTGGCATATGCTGCTTGCCTTTGAAAAAGCATGGATTCAAAATGGATAGAGGCAGAAATTATTCTCATCTGTCTGTAATGGCTCCCCCAACAGGTTCAGGAGATTCGTGCTTTTCATCATAAATTGCACAGCCTTCCTGTGATGGAGGGACTGGGACGGAGGTTCGGGAGATGTTTGGGTTTAAAACCAGTGCAAGCCCAGTGCAGGCAGTGGATCAAAGATAACTCTACAGCAGTTGAGAAGCTGTCCTAGGATTTTATTCTTCCCTTTGGTACTGCATGAAGCTACTTTTTAAACCCATTCAACTGTGCTCGTCACGACTCTTCTCCTGCTCACACTCTCACAGTTCAGACTGAAAAGTGTCTGCAGGAGAAAACTTTCCTTGTCAACCAAACTTTGGCAACATGCAGCAGGTCCCTCTTGCGTGTGCACACGTGGGGTAAGAAGACCCCAGGGTTGCTTTCATGGTAGTCAGTGCTAAGTTCCACGCACATGTATTTCAGATATCTCCAGTATCTGTGTCCCGTGTATGTGTTTCAGCTGTAACTGCAGGGTGTTGTGCTGCACACAACAGGCTGTGTCGCTGCCTCCCTTTGTCACTGCAACACAAACCTGCCGTGTGTGACTCACCTGCTTGTTACTGGCAGAAGGAAGATGGACAAGCTCATTTGCTGTGGAACTGCAAAACTAAACACAGCCTGGGCTTTGCCTATGGTAATTTCTCCCATTTAGGTGGCTGAGTGGGACATTCTCTTTGTGACCTTAAGGGACATAGAAAATACACAAGGCTTTCTGCATTTCTTCTTAATCCTTTCTGCTAAGGATGCCAGCACATGTTGCTTCGTGCAGCCTGGCTTTAAGCTATTTTTGTCTGCATCTCTCGGCAAAAACAATCAGTCTAACAGGACAAGTTAATTGGGTCAGGATGATCCACTCTTAAAATTTGCCAGCAGATCAGAGGCAATGTCCTTTATTTAGCCTATAGAACATAACTCCATGTAATTCCTGGGCTGAGTGGCTTAGACAAAGCACCTTAATTATTGCAGACAAATAAAGTGAAAAAGAATCAACAAAGCAATATTTGTTAGAGCATGTGAATGTGGCCTGTCTGGCTTATTTAATCGAGGCAGTGAAACAACATTTCAGTGATTACCTCCCTTTGAAAGTACAAATTGTTTGGATATAACTTTAACGTAGGCAATTAGGTGCGAACATTATAGGCTATACATTAAAAACCTGTTCGGTTTAGTGTTCTTTTTCCCCACAGTGTCCTGGAGTTGTGAGATGGGATGACTCATATTCTTCATTTAAGCCAGGGCATTTTAATAGAGATCTGTGCTTTATTTGTAGTTTGACGTGAAAGCAGATGTTTCTGTATGTATATTTGATTTGTGTGTTGCTGTGATCTGGTTTAGAGTTTTTGATTTCATGGTACATTTCCCACTACTCTCAATCCAGTCTGGCAATTTATAAATGCTGAACTCTGATGTCTTTGTGCCAACTGGAACTGGGTGACTGCAGTTCTTTGCCAGCAAGGCTTGGTCTGAGTGACTTCGAGGTATTCTTGCTCTTGATCTATAAAACCTTTGGCAACCTTTCAACTTTCTCTTTTGTCTTGTAGCCCTGTGTATTTCTGAGCCCTGAGGTATTTATCACCTTTCGATGCAGTAGAAAAACACCGTGGTTCTTAGAAGAAAAAAAAAAAGTGGATTTCTTTTTAGAAGTGTTTCTAGTTGCTCCCTGTAAGTTTATTGTGGCGAGTTCTGTACTTAATCGCTTTGCTGTATTTCTAACTCCTTAATTCTCTGAAAACTGTCCCATAGTTGATTACTTCTGCATGGTGTTGAGAGAGAGGGTGGTTTTTAACATTTTATTTATAGGTATCCAATTAAAAAGAAAAAGTTCAAGAAAAATGTCAGCGGAGATCTGTAAATCTGAATAATGTAACTATAGAATGATTCTTCTGCGACGAATAGAGTCAAGAAGAAAATCGCTAAATCATTGTCGTGCTGGTGTTCTGTGGTACTCCTTTGAAAATGAAATTATTGTAACACCTTGTACTCGCGTTATCCTTGGGCTGGGTGCTGTGCATCCTGATTGGGAGCTTTGTATAGCAGTGACCTCACTCGCCACAAAAATGTAACAACTGCTGTCACTGTGTGGCACGGAACATGTTAACCTCAAGCAAGGAGGGGAGAAGATTATTATACTTCAATGAAACTTCAGTGAATACGTATGAAAAATAAGTTGGATTTTCCTAAGCTGGGATTTAGCTTGGCTACTGAAAGTGGCATTCAGGTATTGTGGGATCACAGGTGGTCAGGACCTTGTCTTGTGTTTCATTCACAGCTGCAGCAGGGTAGTTGTGCTGACGTTGCACTGAGGAATTGCCTCAGACTTTGTTCTCCTGAGTGTCCAGGTGTTCCTCCAGGCCACACCAAGAGCTAACCCAGCACAGCCCTGCTGGGGGAACAGGGTCACAGCACACGCTACTATGCTGTTAAGCATGTTTGACCAATCATTACTTCTGGCTTTCGAGTGCTGCTGTGGCTTTAATCTTCAGCTTCCTGATTCAGTCATTCTGGATGAGGATGTTATTTCTGAATAGACAAATTATCCAGAAATAATTTTTTCATTATAGAAACCAGACACACCATATGTATGACCGGTTGAAGAGAAAAAAACCTGAGGTCACTCTCTGACATTACCATGACTCATTCCTGCTTAACATTTTGATTGTACTGTGGCTATTGTATTTGCAGATTCTGACAAATAAAGTTTGACAAGCAGTAAACCCTGATGTATAGGAGTGAGTCACAGTTGAAGCACCTGATGCTTTCAATACATGTCTGAAAACTGTAGTCTTGGAGACACTGATGTAAAGAAACTCCTGTGATTTGTGTTTTTGCAGGCCAGTGTTACGCTGTTATTATTATTCGATGTGTTTTGGTAAAGGCTCCTGAAGAGACGTTTTCAGGGCTGTAACGTTGGCTAATGTGCTTTGTAGCAGCAACAGAAGCTTCAAACTGCTCCAGTTACAGAGCTATTTTACTGAAACTTTCTACAGGACAAAACTAAAGGAAGTATGCTTATTATAGTGGGATTTCAGAAGTTCTTTCTCTCCTCCTCCAGTCAGTAGGATGTGGTTGTGGAGCAGACAGTTCTGCTGGTATTTTTGCTGCTCTCCAGTTGCCGTACACTACTGCCTTACAGCAGTTGCTTGTTCAGCTCACACAATGTACTTTTGGGGAGGATCGTGTTAAGATATTGTTCTAGATTTAGAAATTTTGCTCTGCAGTGTATCGTGTCAAAGCCCCTGGCAGCTGTTCCAGCCCTTCTTGTTGTGTGTACACACCACAGAGACTTGGGCAGCAGCTTCTAACGGGAGTCAGTAAAGAGCCTTTTGTTCTCTGAAAAACCAGACCAGCTAAGTATTTGACTCATCCCTTAGAGAGCTGTACCTGAAAGAAAAGTAACGTTTGTTCTACCATTGTTTCACTTTAGATACCCTTCTTTAGATTTCAGTAACATAATGCTGTGGTTACAATGATAAATACCATTAGTCAGCTTTCCAGAAGTAAAAAATGGTTTTGGTTCTTTATCCCTCTGGGATCTTACAGAGAAGTGCTTGGGCTTCAAGAGTCCTAGTCTACCACCACCTCGATAAGCTGCTGCTTTTCCATCTCCTACATGATTTCCAGTACAGACCTGTCATAGCAATGTACAGAGCAGCACAATACGAATAATAATTTTCCTAAATATCCGAAGTGTTAATATATACAGACAATATTTGAAAAGTCTTATTATTGGGGGGCCAAAAATCCCACAATGTAAATTAAATTAAAGATATCTGACATCTTTAAGTAGACAGGAGATCTTTGCAGACATTTAAGTAGATATTTTCAAAAATGGAGTATGTTCTCCATTAGAGCTAGAGAGAGAATAAGGCAATTGGTAGCGTTTGTGAGAAATTATTGTGAACACTCTGTTCCACATTCTGACATCATCTTGAACGTCAAGTTATTTTCTGTAGCAATTACTACATAAATTGTTTCCTGTCCTGATTTCTTTTGTGCAGAAAATGTATGAATAGCCATTTGAAATAGGTATGTTAGCACTCGTATTTATCCCTCCCATCTTTACCTGCATCATTTTTATTGATAGATGTGAATGCCACTGTCTGAGTTTAAGCTTAGACTATGAATATCTTGATTAAAAAAAAAAAAATCAAAGCTTTGTCTCTCACCAAAATCCGCTCGGTTAAAATAAATGCCATCGGCTGAGTAAGCCTCACTTTCAGAGTTGTGAAGTGGAGAATGAATGGTATGCAGGAATTGTTACAGGTCCAAAGGATTTCTCTTCCAGCAGTGATGACTCCAGTTTAAAACTGAAGTAGGTATCCTTAAAACACATGCCTTTTTTCAGCAGGTCTAAGATACGGATATTATTTCTTTTGTAATATTCTTTATTTTGACTTCTTAAAAAATAATCTTTTTCTTTAGTAGACCTAATAAAACAATCCGTACTTGAATATTAGTGTAGGAAGAATCTAGGATCTTTTGCCCACAGAGGGCCACACAAAAGGATGTAGAAATTAATATTTTGTGAAAATATCACCACATCTAGGGGAGCAGCACTGTGCTACGGCCATCATTCCTTTTCTGGAGGTAAAACTCTGAGGTGAAATCTTATCCAAGCCAGCATTTCAGTCTCTGGCTTCCAGAACATCCCCAGTGTGTGGGGATGTTTTGCTGCTCTTGTGGGTTTCTCTTTTTCTTTGGCAGATAATCCTGGCTGTAGACTTTCTCTGCACCCTGCCACCCTGGGCCAAAGCAGATGCTGGTTTATGTCCGTGTATCTCACTGAAACAGCTTCGTTTTAATTGTGTGGGATTTCTTTCCTTCTAAGCCCCACCAGTACTGATAATCATTCAGTCAAGTTTAGATAAGGTATGGAATTAGCTGCTTTTTCACTCCTAAGAATCCTCCATTCAGGCAAGGGCTTGCTTTGGTTCTCTGCTGTTGTCTGATACAGGCATGGGATACCGTGCATGTAATGAAGATCCCCTTGAAGCGGAATTGTTTGGATTTAAATGACCAAGTCTTTCAAATACCTTTAAGTCGTTCAGCTGCATGTTACTACACTGCTAAATGTATTACGTTCATTGTCACCAGGGATCTTGTGACAGTGCACAGCCAACCTGAAATGGGGAGCAGGGGATTCTTCCTGCCATTGGCAGAGTCATTTATTCTGTGTTTTGTACCCCTCTCCGTGGGCAGCTGCGTGTGTGTCCCTGACACGTCAGTGCCCATGGAGATAGGACTGCCAGTACCTTTCAGATGGCCAGTGAGTACTGGACTGCCTGGTTTGGTTTGGTTTGTTTATTTAAATCCTGAGAATCCTATTTTCATGAGAGATCCTTAGAAACTCTGGGAGCTTAATTTGAAGGTGGTGATCTCAGTGATTTAATTGGAGAGCTGGTTGGGGTGAGCTGGTAGTGGATCTCCCTGGCAGGTGAGGTTTTTAACCTTTTACAAAGTTTTATTTAACATTTCTTTGGTACAAAAGCTCTAACCTGTGTGTCCTTAGACTGGTAATTGCAGCTTGTCCATTTCTGCGGGATGTTTCTGCTTTTGGTGAATTTGATTATTTTGTTTTAAAGGGAAGAGCCCTACAGAACAAATGCATGAGACGAATGTGACCTGTGTCCCGGGTTTGCAAATGGCACCCAAAATTAAGGCAGCAATGCTTTAACTGGATAATCACACTTCTTGTTTTTGTAAAATTTGCAGTAGGCTAATCTGGTTTTAATCTCTCACAGATTTTTTTTTGTTGTTTATTTTACTTTTAGGAAGCGTTAGGCCCTGAAACAACGTAGAGCTTTACTAAATAGCATGAAACAGAACAACATGATTTTCGTAGAAGAAATCAGTTAATGTCTTCTTTTAGCATTGTTTGTGGGGTTGGGGTTTTTTTAGGTGCAGCTTTTTTGTTTGGTTTTTTGTTTATTTTGTTGTTTTGGGTTTTTTTCCTAAATAATGTGAAGACACGAGAAAGCAGTGTTATACCAGTTGGTAAGGTGACAGTAGAGTTTTGTTCAGTAAATAGCTGGCTCCATTTAACATTTGACACTTACTATTAGCATGGCAATTGTTTTAAAAGGTTTTCTGTAAGCCTTGGATTCTGATTTTCAGAATAGATTTGAATTAATTTGTGCTTTAGGGATAACTGAAAACTGCTTTTTAGATTCAGGAGAGCAAAAAAGAGCTGTTCCTTGAAATACCCAGAATCCTAGTATGTCAAAGGATATACACAGGCAGCAGAAAATAAATGTGCAGATGGGGAGGCCTGAAAAAAACATCAAGTGCAGATCCTGAATTTATGCACATTTCTGACATTGTTGGATGAAAAACGCTGCTTTTATCTTCTATGGGTAACCATGGCTACCGTGTGATGTGATTTTATTTTTTTCAACACGAAATTATACACAAGTGCAGGAGAGTGGTCTTGTCTCAGCTCGCGCCATATGTATTTGGGTGATAAGGATTATAAGTCAGTGAATGTGCTTATCAGTGTGGCACATTTGCTTCTTTAAAATAGGTCCCGATTTATGTCTTCATGTCTCCATTAGTCTGTAGAGGGTAAATGGTACGGGATTTTCTCAAGTACTGCTACATGAGGTTTAGGCCATCTCCTTTTGTGTTAAAATGTGTCTGTTACCTCCTTGAATCTGAGTCACAGGCTAACATAATTTGGGGAGGGGGAGTTGGAAAAGCACCACAAACATAGATACAAAATGTTATTGCTGAAATTTTGTGCTGGTTCCGTGCCATAGTCTTAATTATTAAATGCTTACTCCCGGAAGACTTACATACATTTTAGATTAATACTCCTCCCTGCTTGATGTGGTTCTGTTTCCATTCGCATTTTCAGCATCCTCATGAACTTTGAGGGATGCAGAGACGAGGTGGGAATTCCTAACCCCTGAAATCCCTGTAACGTTGGGACGGTTTGCACGGAACTCGTGCACGGAGCTAAGAATACATTTCTGTTCACCTCCACAAGTGCCTGAGTGGTACTCCAGGGATGGTGAGTGTGAATCAAAAGCTTGCCTGGTGTGGGTGGTGAGGGATCCCGCTGGATCCCCTGCGCTGTCCCTGGGGCTGCTCACATGGTGCCACATCGCTCCCAGGGCGCCTGCCCACAGCAGGGAGAGCTGTCACACGGACCAACGCCCCGAAATTGCAATTTACCGCCTTTAAACCTTTACGAAGAGTTAGCTCAGCAGTGGGAATCGTTTGCTTAGAAACATAATCGTGTGGATTAGGGGTGCAACTGCTCAAACCTATGGCAACGTTGCTTTGGCTGTGATTTGAAAACATCTGAATTTGTATTCGTGTACTAATACTCTTGCAGTTGTTGCCACTTTGGAGGATTTTATAACAAACAGCAGCAGAAAGGCAAAACATTCTTTGAAATATTGCTAAAAACCTTTCTTGTTGCAAACTTTCTGCTACAGCACAGCAAATGCTCTTTTTAGCCGTGACTTGGCTCCCAAAAGAGGCCTGGGAAATGAAAAAATGATAATTTGGCAAAACTTATCAATGAAATTGATACAGGCAGCAAGTTGTAGGTCAGACCCAGATAGCTAAGCGAGGAATACAAACCACAAGAACAATGAACTGCTGGTGGATTGGGAGAAGGAATAAGAACAGTTTGCTAGTTGAGACGGATTAAAGTCAGTGTGCGATTCACAAGCAGTAACCTGGGAAAAGCCTTACAAAATTCAGGAAGCTTTCTGCAAATGTCTTAATATTAGAAAGATATTATGTTCGAAGAGCCTGGTAGTAGAAAAACTGGGACAAAATACGCACTCCTATGTAAATGTATACGAGAGGCACCTTCTGAACTGTTGCAATCCACAAATGAAAAATAGAGCACTGTGCTCCCTACCCCGGGTAGGGTGGCTGCTTTAGGCAATTATGTCTTCATCAAAATTAAGCTAATTCATGGGAAGTTGTAGCAAGGATGAAAAATTCACGAACGTGGCTGAGAAAGCAAACAAAAGTCATGCTAAAGGTCCTGAGAAGCTCCAGGTGAAGGCGATGTGCTTAAGCTGTAGCCAGAGACAATGGGGACAGCAAGCACAAAGTAAATGTGGCAGACAGGAATTTCACCAGGTGCTTCAGGATGAGGATGAAAATGCTGCTGCAGGACTTACTTTCTTTGTAAAAGTACGAGTACAGAGCAAAAGAGACAAAGGAAACATGAAAGTTGGAACCTGGGTCCAGCAGAGAAAAACAACATAATTGAAGATAGCCCTCAGAGTAGCAGAGTAGAGTAATTGTAGCAGAAGAAATCATTACACTGAGAAGTGCATTATTTTCAGGAGGCAGGCAGTGGTGACTCATGAGGATGAGATAGCATATATGCGACATGAAAGCAGTTCAAAACAGAAAAAATTAAATTACTTTTCAAGCTCAGATAAGCATCAGATGCAATGACAAGTCAGTGACACACAAGCAAACAGGAAATTGAATGCCAGAGATGTGGTGGGGCATCCGTGACTGTGCTGGGGTACAAAGTCTTCCTCAGCAGTAGGCAAGAAAAGAAAGCAAAATTGCAAGCAAAATCAGGCCAATTAAAAATGTCATGGCTTCCTTCTGCTGAGGCAGTGGCTAGGAGCAGTGCTAACTGGTATGGCAATAGAACAGGGGCACCTCTGAGCTGAAAATGGTGTCTGGGCCTGAAAATCAAGGACAGTGATTCTGCCAGATAGGAGGAGAAAAAAGCTGATGTTGGAAGCTGATATTGCTCATGCCCCTGAATGCTGAGGTGGCCACGTGCTTGTCTTCATGTGGCCTGAGCCGTCCCTATAGAAGCACTGTGACTCAGAGGCACTTCTGGGAAACATTGCCAGACAGTGACCCTGAACGCCAAAAATCGGGCAGACGAGCAAACTGGCTGGCAGGAAGCTGGTCTGTGAATTTGGGCATGTTGCAACATCAGCTCGCTATGACCAGTCAAACAGTTCAGTAATTATCAATGTTGTTTCTTGGTCTTCCTCAAGAAATTGTCAGAAAGCAGAGAAACTACATTGCAACCAGTTCATGCAACACTCCCTTGGGAGGTTTTGTGAGTAATGCTGTAGGGAAAGCTTCATGTGAATAGAGAGCGAGGATTCTGCCTCTGGCACCTGACGGTGACTGATTGCCAAAGATGAAAAACTGCCATTGGCTACCTTCAGGAAACTTTTATCTTTCCAGATGACACCCGAAAGATGCCTTTTGGATCACATTGTTACTTCCAAATCTAGAAGGAAGTCTTATACGTATAACAAGTAACTCTCAGTTAATTTTAGACAACTTCAGATAGTTGCACTTACTAAGTCTACCTGCTACAGATAGAAGAGCTGCAGATGAAATTTGTGGAAGAGTGATGAAATATTCTAGTTCGGTGAAAATTCTTCTCTGCTGAATGTGGTAATCAGAAAACCAGAGAATGTCTGGTGAAAATAAACTTACAGGACTCAGTGAAAGATTTAAAAAAACCCACCACACACAAAATTTACATACCCAGAACCACTAGCATGTAGCCGTGTCCTTTTCACAAGAAAACATTTGCTTTTGGAGTTAACCACAAATAAACCAAAATGCATACAAGTTATTTCGTGCAACAGAAAGGCAGGACAAAACAGATCTCTCCAACTCAAGGGAAAATATTCAAGTTCTCATTTTAGAATTTGTAACTTTTATTTATATATATGTAATGATGATTGATACTTTAAGATTGTATAACAGAATATAAAATATGTAAGAAGATTATGCTTTTCATGATTAATTTGGCAAAGTCAATTAAATATCAGTGAAGGGACAATACAATAGATGGCTTCATAATGGAGGACACAGCAGGATATATAAGGGGAGATTGATGTGTAGAATCTTGAAAGATGTGGTGTGTTCAGTAAGAGAAGAGTATATTCCTAAAGGAAGAAGTACTACCTGCTTCAATACTGACCACTTGCCTTGCCTGTCTCCCTCTGATCCTAATTTATCTTCAGTTTTGGAAAATCCCCTCCCATATCACGTGCTTAGGGTTCTCTTCTTTCCTATCTGTGTCCTTTAAAATCCAGGTCTGCTTTGGAAGGCGTGGTGGATTTTTTTTTCCTTTCTGCTAAAATTGAATTATCTTTTCTTCCTCACTGTGGTTTAGGCAAGCCCCACCCTGCTTTCTCTCTGTTTTGTAATAGCCTCAGGCTTCTCTCTTGTACTCCTTTCTAGATGCAAATCCCTTAGCTCTTCTTTTCTCCTTCTTTGCAGTATTTGTCTTTCCTCTTGTTCCCCTTCTTTATCGAGGTTTATTTCCCAGATGTCTAGTGTTCTACATCAGAGTTGTTTTCAGAAATGCACACCACGTGTTTGAGGCCTTCTGTTCGCCTTTTTCTAGTTCCTTTTATCTGGGGGGTTTTGAGCCTCTGCTTGTAATATAAGTACTTTCTTTTCTGCAGTGACTGAGTTGGAATGAATGATTTTCAGGGGCTGGTAAGTGTTTTTCCTCTTTGAAAATGACTCAGGGCTTGGGAAACTTTGTGGATCTGTGCTCTGATAAGTGCTTGTGCAAATAAAATGGAGTTTTCAACTTTTAACTTGGGTGAGAATTTGTTAAAATTTCCTGAGGAAGGGAAAAAAGACGTCAAAGATTTGAATAATATGAAGATAGGTCATCATATTGGAATATTTTTTGTGTTCCTTAGCACCAGCTAACCCACCTTCACCTTCCCCATGATGATTCTACAGCTCATGAAGTCATATATTCTTTTTATCTGGCCCAGTCCAGTAGCTTTAAGGAAACAGTTTGTGTTATAATGGACATGGATTTGGGAGAGCAGAGTGTGTGCTAGCAAGCACTTGGGACATCTTAAATGGTAAAGAATACTCGACTGACACAATACTGTCAAGAGAACAGTTTCCTTGATCTTTGCCTAATGTTTTGGCTGTGGAGAAAGTCAGAAGACAAAGTTCTACAGTCAATGATGAAGCAGTTTCTGGGTGTTCTGCCTGTTGAAGCCTACTTGGTAATAGGCTTTAGAGTGTAGAGGAGCTGATGTATGTGGGATATTGTGGGAGGTACTGTTTGACATCTGCCAAGGGAATATTATGCTTTGCCTCTAGGTTTTGTGAATGGCATTCAGCTTCTGGAGGCGGGACTGTGAGATACACTCAGCGATTGCCACTGTTAAACCTGAAGGCTCAGTGAGGGGGAAAGAGGCCACAGCTGAGATTGGCACATCCCCACGGAGCGAAGTTGTCTCCTGTAGCTCCGTGTGACTGTGCATTTCTTCCTTGCAGCTATCCCAGGTACAGAACCTGGAGCCTTGTTCTGCCTTCAGGTGTGCTCAGGTCGGAGTTTCAGCACCATTTTAATGAGATCTGGCTACTGCTGAAAACAGCAGTTCTGCCCTTACTCTTCTTCCACTCTCTGGTCCCTCACTCCTGCCTTCCTTATGCTGGTATCACTGTGTGTTGTTTGGCTTATCAGGAAGGAAATGACCAGGCAGAAAGATTACATCTCTCTTTAATTCTGAGTTGATCAATTTGTTTTTCTGATCAACTGCACACCTCAGGCTGGGAATAGAGGGCAGGAACAAAGACAAAGCCCTTCGTTGGTTTTCTTGGGTTTTTTCTTGTTTTTTGAGGGAATGAGGGGAGTATGGAGGGGGACAAATGTTCAGTCAAATTTAGAATACTTGCAACATCTTGACATCGTTCTTTCTTCTTTCCTGACGGTGAAATCATGAGGGTTCCTTTTGGGTTTTTTCCTTTGGAGCTTCCTAAGTGACAGCTTAGTACAACAGACCACTGCAGTCAGTTTGACACGGATGGCGATATGTGCAATGTACTAGACCCAGAATTTCTGATTGCTTCAAAAAGCTTGTTTGAGGTGGTAGAGGATTTCTGAGTCTACCCCAATCAAAGGCAGTGGAAGAGCACCAGGATGATTCTTTCTCCTGCAAAAAGGATAGCTGTTATCAGTGTCTCAAGTAATCAAGTACTTTAGTAGCACCCAACCCAATATAAAATAGCATTAATAATAAAAATGTCTGAAGCTCTTAGATTAAATTTTTCCTACCCTTCACATTTGTATATTCTGAATATAAAGAGAAGCCACAATATTATAAAAGAAATACTGCAGGCCAGTAACTATCAAAGAGACGTCAGCTGTGATGCAGTAAATACCATTATCTGTGAGTTAAGGTTAGTAAATTTCCTGTCATATGTGATGTGTGGCTTCCATTATGTATCTATTTAGTAAATGCCACCTGTCTCCCAGAGCTACTCCTATATGAAGAAGATGTAGTGACTGTAAAATAAGCACATTTTTTTTTAGTATGGGTACAGATGAATGTATTTATGTAAGAGGAGTAAATATAATGTATAATATTTAATGTCTGTAAATATATTGTGTATCACATTTATATTCCCATGCCCCTTCTCTCTCCCTGTGGAAAGGACCCTGTGAAACTGGTCCTGCAAATTACTGTTGGTCCTGTGCAGTGTTGGCACACATGAAATATTCTTTTGTTGTTCCTGCATAGGAAGTTCATGTCTTCTTTTAGTGCTGAAAATGCATTTTCTTCTGTTCCAATCCAGGGTAGTTAATTTCTGCCTTTTCAATTTGTAATTATTTTTTTTTTTTGCTTATAGCTTCACTTAATAAATTGCATAGAAGCAGTATTTGTTAACATACCTAGCCTAAGTCTGTTTAATCATATTTGAATAATCTGCTTCAAAATGGCAAATGTACTAATTGTTTTTTTAGGTGTTCCTGAACTGTGTTTACATTAGAAAAGACTAAAGCAAAAATACATTAAATGATCCCATTCTGCCAGTTTGTGATTATTACAAAATGTGAATTTGAAGCAGTTGAGGTATTTATTTTTGTGAACAGGTTTTGAGCATCACTGTTCAGTGGTGTTTTTTTAATAATGTTGACTTTCCACTAAGCAGGTGTATTCACAGCAAGGCTTCACCAGTGAGGTGGCCACACTGTGGAAATGGTTTTACCAAGTCACAGTTTTGTGAGGAACTTAAAGAAAGGTAAACGTTAAATCTCATCGATGCTGGTGGTCCCCTCTGTCCAGTGTTGGATGAAAGATAACTACCTTCATGCCTTTTTTAGGAAAATATTGATGGATTTTATGGAAGGAAAATAAAAATACCTGTTGTTAAGAGGTTGAACAGGGAGCCTTTGTATTGTCTTGCACTGTGTATTTGTAAGGCTCAGCTCCCTGGTGATTTTTCCTGGTCACTGCAGGGCTGTGTTTGGCTTCTTGCTCAAGGAAACCTTCATCTCTCTATATTGCACTTCTTTTTCCAAGATCAGGGATGTTTAGACATGACAAGAGACTGAACTGAGCTGCCATTCTGAAACTGGTATGTGATTTGCAAAGGGAAGCTCTAACTGTGGAGGTCAGGCTCCATGCTTCTGTCTTCTTTCTCCCTCTAGCCAAATACTTTTGTCGGGGGACAATCTGTCCTGCTTAGACTGGGAGCACTTCTAGCCCTCTGACTAGCTGGTATCAGTGTGTGTAGCCTGTGTTGGATAAAGATTCCAAATGGCATAGAAGGTTTTACTCTTTGAGGTATCATCCATTTTTTTCAGGTACTCTGTTAAGGGGAGAGATCAGAAGTACTGGCAAAGCTTCAGCTAAGTTGCAACTCAAGAATTGTTATAACTCAGATGTGTTTTATTGATATCCAGGATAGACAAGAGAGTACCATTTGGAGGAAGGATTAGTCCAAATGCTGTAATGACTATTTTGTAGCTTTGCTAGTATCACAGCTACACAGTTTAATCTGACTGTAGGATCCAGTTAATTATGTAATGCTGTGGTGCAAAGTGAGAGTTAATGGCTTATGTGCTAGACATAAAATGGAGTTACAAAACAAGAGTAATTCCTTCACTCTTATGAAATGGGGAAAAGATTCTCAACCCTGAATTGCTAAGGAGCAAAAACCAGCAAAGGCAACTTGGCAAAGGCGAGTCACTGGACGGCAGTGTGGTTTTGGTGTACAGTGATGCCTTAGCTCACTTCAGTGGAACAGCATTTAAAATGTTTCAGTCACAAACTGTTCTGGGAAAAGGGTACATGTCATACTTTTCAAGAGAACCAGACCCTGAAGATAAGGTTTTTATAGCAAAGAGGAGGAAGCCTGAGTGAACAAGGCTGATGGTGGATCCCTGTGCTTTGACAGATATGTTCCTTGGGAAACACACTTTATATTCCCTGTAGACTTCACTCCTATGAACACTTAAGGGGATGTGCAAGTCCCACTGGTTTCCAAGTGCAGCATTTCCACATGAAATGCTCCATATGAGTAACTCTTTACAGGCCTAGGTTCTGCAGAACAGCTGCTACTCTTCTGTGGCTTGGGTGCAGAGAAGATCTAGACTTGACATCTGATCGAAACTTGAGATTTGCTCTAGACTTGCAGTCTTAAGTGCTTGTTCTCAGTTGTACTTCAAAATACCAGTATTTTTATGGGACTTGAAAGAACCTGCATGCTTAAGGTGAGCTTAGTCTCATCTTGATGTCTCAGTTGTGTTTGCTTTGAGATTTACAGCTGAAGTGTTGTTATTCTGCTAGTGCTAAATCTCATTTCTACTAAGCTTTGCAACGGACAGTCAAAATGCTGTTGGAGATGTCTCAGCTAAGTGCATTTCTTTTGTATATAGAGAAATTTCTTGAAAATAGATATTGAATAATCCAGTAAAATTAATGGTTGCACATCATGTAAAAGTGATCTAGATGCAACTTGATCGGAGAAGTCACTATGAAGATCAAGCTTTTTTTCTTGAAGCAAATTCAGGGGAAAGATGCCTTGAACAAATACAATGGTTACATAGCTCTGGGTCTTCAGGGAAAAAGGCCACACGCTTGTTATAACTGATGTTTCTGTGAGTGTGCTTTTTTTGCCTGAAGACTTCTTTTGGCTAGCCAGAAATGTCAGTGAAAATGATGTGAATTGACAGGATGCATCAGTGTACCCTGTAGTTTACTGAGATGATGATTAGGATAATACATCTTCATGTTTCACTGTGAGCCCCAGTACAATGAAATATTACTGGCTGCATTAATGGTGACTGCAGATGGGTTTAAAACTCAGTCTTAGGAAAAACACCTCAATTCTTGTTCGGCGTTTCAGTGCCACCAAAGAGCACTGTGGGATCACCAGTGCTGGCCTGGAGATCTGTGTGGTGGGCATCCACGGGCTTGGCGGGGATAGTTTTGTCTGAGTCCTTGCTGCTGAATTTCTGGTATCTCCACAAATATCCCAGGAGATGTGGGTGGTGTCAACCCAGGAGGATTTACTTGTCCAGGGAGTGGCCAAGGTCAGTCAGAGGAAGGGCTTTTGCGTTGTGGACAGTCACTGGTGATGCAGGCTGGCTCTGTATGGGGATGAGGACTCACGGCAGGAGGGTATTTCAGCTGGTTTTGAGTTTGAATTCCAGTGTTCGTGCTTCTCCTTCAAAGCAGTGTCTAATTTTAGGGCCGTTGCTCAACTTTTGGGCTGGACACCAGGTTAGCACCTGGTGGAGTGGTCAAGCAGTTGGTGCAGCCTTTGACAGGTGATATGGGTTTTGAATGCTAAGGTCACTGTCTTGGGAGAAAGGAATATTTTCTTCCCTTTCTTCAGATTGCTTTGCTGTAATTCTCTAACCTGTCATGAATAGAGCACCCTTAGTCTCCCAGTGTGACAACATCTGCTGTTAAATAGGTCCTAGCTTGCAGACAAGCTCACTTCTGGCTCTCACCTTCCTTCCCTGAACTGAAAAGCACAGTCCTGTGGGAAGAGACTGGAATTCTGCTCTGCTTTTTGTCAGAACCTGACTGTTTTCTTTCCAGCTAGTGGCTTTCAGTGCATTGTAATTTTCACCTGTGAATAGGCAAGCTGCTGTTTGTCCAATTAGGATTTTTCTGCTCTTCTTTTCACTTTGCAGTGTGTTTTGTGGCTTGAGATGTTTGGACAGCATCCTTTGCTAAAGGCCACAGCTTTGTGAACAGTTAACACATTGTACCTAGTGCTGTGTAGTACAGAGTGAGCCTCAGGTAGCAGTGTGCAGTGGAAAACATGAGTGTCTTGAAATTCAGCCAGCTTTTGGTTCTCTATCTTAGCATCAACAGCAAATTTTTACAAATTTGTAAGGAATACTTAGTAAATATGTTCTTGAGAAACTTCTTTCATATCTATGAGTGGAGAGTAATCAGCAAGGCCGGTAGATCAGTTCTAACTCTGATAGCTAGGAGACAAGCTGTTTTATTTTATGTGCAGCTATAAATCTGTGATTAAACCTCAAAGATGAATCTTCAAAAAGAAAGAAAAAAAATATCCTGAAAGTAAACACCAAGGGAGAAGTATTCTTAACAGTCTTTAAACTCTGTAAACATAATGTGCAATTTATTGAACTGGATTTCAAGATATATGGTGATACAAGTAAGTCCAGTGTATTTTTGTAAGCTATGCCTGAAAATTATGTGTACGTTTAGGTTGTGTTGTTCTGTTACTGGGTAATTAAAGCCTTCCACAAACACATCTTGTTGCTAAAGCGCTTCACAGACAGCTTGAGGAAACCATTTTTGCCCTTCTTCCATGAACTATTAGGTCACAGAACTTAGAGGAACAAGCAAAAAGGGAAGATTTAGCTTCGTGAGGAGTAAAGGAAAGGAACACTTGAATTAGTTAAAGTAGCTTGATGAGAATATTATCAGATTGTTATATGTAATATTAAAGAGCTAAGGGTGATTTGGAAAATTGGATAATATATTCTCCTGATTAGAAATAAGGAAATAAAACAAGGGGTGGCAAACTGCGTGCAATTACCTGTTTGGTTGGAAAGGGAAGGGTTTTGACAAGAGCGGCCCCTTTCTGCCCCCCTGTGGACAGAAAATTTTTCTTATTTTTCCAAAACGTGGGAGAGGCTGAAATCACTGAAAATATAAGTTATGTCCACAAATTGTGAGCCACAGGCTCTGTAGCATCTTCAGATCGCTCCTTTTGTGTGGCTGATTACAATCCCTGCCTTGTGCACGTACATTTTCCTGGCTTTGCTCCTGTGGAACGGGCACAGACTTTGCCCCAGCTTCCCCTAATGCTCCTATACTGCAGCTTTTTTGTTTTACAGCAACACTGTTTTTCCTCCTTCCCTGATATCTGCAGGGTGTTCGAGTTGATGTTTGTGCGTGAAAACCAGACTCACTCTGAGGAAGTCTCAGCTGTCTGCCTGGCTTTGTGGGCATGAGACAAATATGAAGGTGGTGGTTGGGCTTGAGGTTCAGAAATCCCAAAGCATTGCGTGCTGTAAACATGTTTCTGCATTGACACATTTCTGCCTTCTCTCCAGACCCCTGCCACAGCAACAAGAAAAATTTTCTTTATTCGTAACTTTGTCCATTCTTCTCCAGTCATTGGATTGCTATCCCTTTACAGAGTTGTTTCTCAAACTGACAGGGGAGTGTTGTTGCAAATTTTGTCCTGACAGATGTCTCTGGTTTTTTTTCTTATAATCATCACCAGATAGGATTCCAGTTTTGTGTCTTGCCTGAGAGCAAAGAGGCCTTGGATAACAAAGCAAAGATGCATCCTGCTTTTGTTCGTTCTTTTTCTGAAGTGTGGAAAAACGGTGACACAAATCAGGGAGAGCGAAGCAGGGGTTCTGGGGAAATGTTGCATTTCTTTTCTGGTGTAATTCCCATTTGTTTATAAGGGTGTTGAGAATACTGAAGTTTGGGTGGATGCTATTTGAGGTACGTATTCTCTCAGCCCAATCTGAATGATGAGAAAACGGTGCTTTTTGTGATTATTTATCTGTATTGATCCACTTAAACTACTCGACTGCATCAGCAGGTTTGAAGGGAAGAGCACTGTTCAATTACCAATGAGGTATGTGCAGTTAAAGCTGTATCCACCTTGTCTCAATTCATTAAATTTAATGTTTGCAAGCTTGATGGTTATAGCCATTTTTGTAGTTTTGGATAGGTGTTTAGTATTTCACCATGATAATTATGTATATTCCCATAATAAACCAAAGGTTGTTCAAGTTCTTTCCATGCACTGTTCAGATTTTGACCTCTGCTATTGCTGTATCACAGCACCTGTATCAGGATCTCCTGAAATGAAAGTGCTGCTGGCCATTCTTTTTGGTTTTTGCTTCCTGCTTCCTTCTTGTGCATGATTCATTCCCATGAAGGCAGTGTGGTAAGGTAGTGAAACGTGCTGTGTGAGCGATGCCATTTGTCTTGGGATGATGACTTATGGCTGATAGGAAGAGAAAGAAAAACTGTAGCTCTAGCCCAGTATACGGATAAAAATGGAATTAAAATTAAGTGGGAAAATGCGTTGTGCCAGACGGCATCTCCAGTTCAGCTCTTTTGCACATGTTTTTTTAATACCTGTAATACAAAGAGGGATTGTGTTGAGAATGATATTTTTTATCAATCTGTCCCAGCAAGAATTTACAGTTACAAATGCAGCTTCAGTTGTAGTCCTAGCCAGAGCAAAAAATATTGTAGGACACGTGCCCATTTTGCATAGGTTGTTTAGGTCAGCCAGGAGCACAGGATTTCTTTCCCACAGGCAATTTGGGAGCTGGGAGGCTGAGGTGGGGATAAGAAATTCAGCAGCAATTTCGAAATGCAAAAGCAGAGCTCAAAGGGAGATGTCTTTAGTCCTCTGAGACCCTGGAGCTCAAGCCCTAGCAGGCAGCCACAGCTGGTGGAACTGGCTTGCAAACAGCTTGAGGAGGGTTAGCAGACTTTCAGGGTAAAAAGAACCCAACCAGGCTTCAAAATGTGGCCAGCACAAAGTATTCCAGCTGGATCAAGAAGTCCCCTCCTCACAGGCAATCAGAACAATAAAAGAACAGTTGAGCCAATGGGTGTGCTCCTGAGATGCTTGTAATTGTTTAGTTCTGCACAGCTCTCTGGACTGAGTGGCATTCTTATGCAGTGTCTCACGCAGAAATCTGCATAAACCAGAGCTCAGGAACGTTCAGAAGCAGAATGGTGTGGTAATGTATGTATGATGTGTTGCTCCAAAGTAGATTTTGGTGTTCAGACGCTGCCTTTTGCTCCTGGTGGTGTCTAAGCCCAAAGGGCTGTTCCCTGGCCCGCGGAGGGCTCGTGCTCAGAGTGCACGCTGACACCGTCTCAGCACCCTCTGGGTTAAACCAGCCAGCTAGGGAGCGTGGACACTGCTCTCCTTCCAATGTCACACTGTCCCAGAGTGACTGTCAGACGTACTTCACTCGTCAAGCTGTTGTTCAGGCAGTTATTTATCTAAATGATGCTTCGTTCCCATCCAGACATCAGCAAGTCTGGCAGTAGTTTCAGATCCCGCAGCTACTCCTCTCCAGTGAAGATATCAACAACAGGGAGAGTTGCAGCATGCAGTCTGGTGTCTATGCTCTGCGTAGCAAACAGTCATATTATTTATCAAAAGGATTCTTTTCTAATATTACTAAAGGGAAGTTCTGTGTGACCGTTATTACAGGAAAAAAAAAATCAACATGCAGAAACGTGTTAGCAGCTGAAATATCTGACAGTAGGCAGAGGTGAGCAGTGACAGCATCATTTTAAGACAATCTGTGCACATCACCTTTGTCCCCCTGTGCCATCTATGTGCTCTGTAACAGTGAGATACCTTTAGATGTTTTGCCTGGCTGCCTGTAGCTGAAATTAGCAGGTAGCTCCCAGAAACAGGGAAAAATAATGTGGGAGTTACAAACAATTGCTGAGGGATTAAATCTGTTATTTTTGTGAGGATTTTTCTTCTTCAAAAATACTGACCCTTGCTGCCCAAAACAAAACCTTTTGTATGATCAGCATTCAGATTTGACCTTATGTGTGAAGATCCATAAAATAAACATACAATCCTTTAGATAACTAACTCGCTCTGAAAAGTTAATTTTTAATATTCCAGTCTCATGAATCCCAAGTACAGCAAAGTAATAGGCTTAAAACGTGCTTATTTTATTTTGAGGTACTTGCAGAGAAAGTGAGTCTCTCTAGAAATGGACACAAATTCTTGATTCATCTGGTTTATCTTGCATTATTTCCATAGTTTCTCACCCTTCAATGCAATGAGCTGTGACACAGCCTGCTCTGCAAACAGAGAGGGGTGTAGGAATCTAGATCTTCAATTTTAAGGGCTAGAAGGAAAGTCAAAGCCCACGATTGCATTCAGTCATCCATTTTGTAGCTTTTTCCTTTTCTCAGCTTAGCCGGTGACCTTTCTGTTTGGAAAGGAATGAATAAATTCAGCTGCATCTCTCTGCTGTTTATTAGTTGCCCTTAGGTGCCACACAGACTTTGCTCCCTCCCCTTTCTCATTAATAGGTTCAGAATAGATTTTCTTGTAAACTAGGGTTTCAGATGCTTAATCTGTTTAGACTCTCTGAAACGTTTTCTGGTTGCTATTGTAAGCTTGCAATGCCTTTCTTGAGAGGCAGGGGTGTGAAATGACGTTTTTGTTTAAATCCTGCTCAATATGAAGTTGAACATATTTATGGATATAAATATAGAGACAACATTTGTGAAAATTACCCAAGATGAATGTGAAGGTGCGTTTTCAGCATCTTTCTGTCGTTTGTAGTTAAAGGTTCTAAAAATGTGCAACTATTACATTGTTTGTGATTGTAGAAATTATTCCCTTCACCCTGGATTTTTTCAACCTTTTCTTTGTAGTTTCTCATGTTCTGTCTTGTATTTAATGTCGGCATTGTTTTATCCATGCTTCCCTCCTGTTTTCCCCATGTGTGTTTGGTTTTTTTTTTTACTTTCAGTGTTTGATTGTGATTGCAGTGACTTAGTTTTGGAGCAACACATCAAATATTGCAGTTGGTTGGATTTTTTTTTGTTTTGTTTTAATCAGATGATTTCTTTTATGTGAGTGGGATAGTTTATTTATAAAAATATAACCTTAAATTTAAATATGTTGTCTTTCAGTTATGCCAGTGGCTTAGGTCCTTGTTCATCAGCTTGGAAGTTGATAAATAGACTTTGCTCTTGAATGAAGCAAGTGTTAATTCCTCCTGCCACCTGCCCCCACAAACATTTGGCTCCAACACTACAGCAAAGCCCAGGAGGCCATGGGCCAGCCCTTCTGTCTGTGCTCTGAAGGCAGAAACCATGCCACTAACATCTTGTGAACCTGATGACTGCACTCGGCTGTCCTCTCTGATGCTTTAATGAAAAAGAGAAAGCTTTCATTGCAGCCTAGCCAGCCTTTAAAAAGAAAATAAAGCAGTAGAAACTGACTTTCCACATTTTTTTTGTAGATGAACATGAATCACTTCTGTCTTGCTTCTTAACAGCCCTTGCCAATATTTATATTTAACTGTGTTTTTCATGTTTCAGTCTACTGAGTTTCTTGTTTTCTCGCAATTTCTTTTAGCTGTGCTCACTCGAATGCTGATTATTTCTTATTGATCAATTGCTTTTATCTCTACTCCTTTGTAGAAAGAAATATTAAATGAGATTGAACACGATAAAAATAGTTGATTTCATCTATGCCAGTTTCTGGAACTGGCTTCCAGATTTTCTCAGTTCACTTCCTTTCTTCCCCTGGTGTGTATTTAAAATACATATGTGGCTCATAATGTTAAAAAAATAAAGTTCTGATAGGCTTTACAGACATTGTAGCCAATGACAGTGGCTTTTGTAGCTGCCCCTTTAGCATTTTTGAAAAACATCAGGTATAACTGGCAAACCTAGATTACTTCATACATATAACGTTCAAAAATACACTCATATCCAAGACAAGTTAAAAAATAAAAGTTGATTGGGTTCTCGCTTTGCATTGCCACATACTTTTCTCCATAGCTGTTTCAGCACAAGCCAGTGACAATTCTGTGAGAAAAACCCCACACCTGATGAATGTGCCTTAGTAGGCATAAATAAATGCCCAGGTTAAAAATAACCAGGTGTTTACAGGTTAGTGAGGCTTGTCATGAAATCTCAGTGGATTGCCATTTTCCTCAGTTAATAACAACCTCTTATCTGAAAAATTTTATAGATTACATCAAGTATTAAATACTGCTGGTAAAAAACCAGTTTGCTAAAACTGACAACTAATAATTCCATGTATGAATACTTTGCACAGAGCTCCAAAAATGTTCTTACTTGACATATTGCCATTAATTATTCTTTATGCATGCTGGGTTTTGTATCTATATATGAAAATGAAGTGGAGGTTAGGTTTTTCCCCTCCTTTCTTCCTCTCCAGTGTGTTAGATGTTTTTTTACCTAATTTCAATCCTATCTAGAAGTAACAGTGAAAGATTATCTCCTTTTTTTTTGTGCAGTTCAAACCAAACACCCTGAATGTTGCTGTTTATTGTAGCTACCTGATGCATCCCCTTAACAGGTTCTCATGCCTTCAGATTGAGCTCGGTACACTGTAAATGTATCTCAAAACATTTAACTGAATAAATGGTGGAAAATAACATGGTTGAGTGCAGCAGTTTAGTGAAGTGATAAAGCAAATGTTAACCAGGTTCAGGAACAAAAAAAAAAACCCAACAAACCACTTTCATTTTACCTGTCACCGTAACAGTGGGTTGGTTCTTCTCTCAGAACCCCTCAGCCAGTACTCAGCTTTCTGATTTGGGGAGTCTACTTCAAATTGAAATGACAGCTCAGTCTGTTTTTAATTCCCCTTTGCTACCCCAAAATGACTGAGCATCTTCCTTCTCCCTCCTTCATCCCTGCTCCCCGGGGTTATGTTGCACTCTTCGAGTACTGCATCCACAAAGGTTGTGTGCTCAGGAGCGCTCCTCCTTTTTTTGAATGGTGTTATCATAGAATGCTTTGATTTAATAGGGACCTTTAAAGTCCTTCCAGTCCAAACCCCCTGCAGTGAGCAGGGACATTTGCAACTAGATCAGGCTGCTCAGAGCCCTGTCCGTGAATGTTTCCAGGGATGGGGCATCCACCACCTCTCTGGACAGCCTGCTGGCTTTTCACCACTCTCTTTGTGAAAAATATCTTCCTTATACCTAGTCTAAATCTGACTTCTTTTAGTTTAAAACCGTCACCTTTTCTCCTACCACTGCAGGCCCTTCTAAAAAGGATTTCTTATAAGCCCTTTTTAAGTGTTGGAAAACTGCAGTGCAGTCTTACGGTTGGCTTTGTGTAAATCTTGTTGAATACGGAGATGATTGCATGGATTAAACTTTTCAGAAATACTTGTACCTCATGAATTTTCCCACTTCAGATCCCCCACTCTTCGCAGGGCTGTGGCTCTGCTGGAAGCTCCACGTGCTAGTTAGCCTTTGCTGCTGCTGAGTTTGCCAGAACTTGCAGCTGGGAGTTCTCCCTGGTTCCTAGCCTTGGGGTGCTGTTCAGGTTACTCAGGTACTCACTCACCTTCTCAGCAGTGTAAATTTCACCGAATTTAGTTCCTGTTTCAATAGGCCACATGTTCATCCTAACAGCAGGACTGCACGGGAGGGAAATGAGACTCAGAAGCAAATAGTTAGAAATTTGAGGAGGAATATATCGTGCTGTCCCCAAAGTGGAAGCTGCCTTGCCTTTCCCTTGGCCATGGGCCACCTATCACCTTAGACCTGTTAGAATAATGTCAGCCCTTGCTGACATTTGGCTGTTCCCGAACCCCTCTCAGTGTCTGTCTTACATGATTTGTTCTCAGAAGCCAAAGCCTAAACCTAAACCTGCTGGGAGTAGTGCCTCAGTTCTCAGAAAAGAGTCGTTTTGGTGAAGAAAATGCCTGTATTTTGAGAGGCAATTTTGACTTGACTGTACGTGATCTGTGACATAGCCTGAATGATCTTCTGTAAGTGCTCTGAGCAGCGCTGCTCCTGTATTAAATCTGCCAGTATGGTTCCACTGAAAAACTGACGTGAAGAGTTGGTGTGTGCAGGTGCTGTAGCCTGTTCCCCAGCCTCAGAGGGGATGTACCTCTGCCTGCCTGCTCTGTGACCCGGTGTCTCTCCCTGCCCTGGGGCTGCTCTTCCAGATGTTCATCTGCTGGAGATGGCAGCAGAGGTGTCCCTCCTCCTTTTTCTTCTGAGGAAGGATTTGAAAGCTCCTGCCAAATACAAGTTTTGGAGTTCCATCTACAAACCCTGGCACTAAACCACTGGTCAGTGCATGACCCCCAACCGCCTGGAGAGCAGTTCCTGCAGTCCTGGGGTTTGTGCCTGCCCTCAGCACTCAGATGTGGCCAAGCCACCCCAAACTTGTCAGTGCTTTGGTTCTCAGGTCGTTTGCAGTTCCGTCCTGCTAAAGGGCTGTCTGTGTGAGCTCGCCTTGTTTGTTTTCCCGGGCAGAGAAATGAGAAGGTGAGCTGCTTAGAGCTCTCTTGAGCTGTTATCCATGTTTACTGCCTGCTCTGATGTTCACTTTGGTTTTCAGATCTAGGGCTAAAGCCAGGCTGCTGTTAGGACATCATGTCTTTTTGAACACAAAAGAGTGGAAATGGTAGAAAGTCAGTCATCCAACTACTGTTAAAAAACAACCATGCAATCAGCAACAACCTAATGATTGAGCCTGGTTAACTCGGTAAATCCTGTAATGGAATTTCTGCTTTTGCAAATACTTAGCTGCCACTCTATATAGAGTCAAAAGTATTGAAATCACCTGGAGTCTAAACCAAGACAGTCTCCCTTGCTCTAGAGAATGCACGCTGTCTGCCAGCTTAGTTATTTGGAGAGCTTGAAGGGAAATAATCGCCCTGAATATAAATTAAAAATGCAGTACATATGTGGCTCCACAAAATCATTGAAATAGTTGAGTCATACAGGAGCATTTTATTATTCAACAGTTACATCAATAATTTCTGTTTAAGACACAGAACAACTGCACCCTCTAGTGACAGATGGCAGCTGTGCCAGGGGATCAGAGCAGCCTTTGCTCTGTGGTGAGGCACGAGAGAAATAGAGATTTCATGTTTCAGAACAGACCACCTTTGATGGGAAAAGAGCATTAGTTATTTTTTAAAGTGCATTGATGAGCTTCTCAGAGCATCGCTTTTGCTTTTATGGACGGCTTAGTTTGTCACTGGGTGTCAGACCATGAATTGCTATTTACGTTGAGTACATTTGATTAGAAAGGAGCTGTCACATTACTCGTCAATGTGTCATGTCATGCTTTTGGTTACTGCAAAAAGAGCTTGCTTCTTGTTAGGAATATCATTAATAACCCGCTGTATGTTTGAATGGTGTAATGTGACAGTGTGTCAAGCGTGCCATAAGCAACAGCGATTTTTCCTGTAGGGAAACAAGCCATGTTTGAGTTATTTGCATGCATTAGAAATGCAGTTTCCTCTCTGAACCTATGCTCTCTGTGAGCCTGCTGCTATAATGCTGCCATAGTGAAGGTTTCACTGGAATGCTCCCAAGAAATCAGTAATTAGTTAAATGTAGTTGCTGGTAGGGCTTACAGGGTGAAGGCTGAAATTCATGTGTTGATATACAAGAATATTGTTAAAATATGTAGCTAACCCAAAGCAGAGTAATACAGACTTGGTGACTCCGTTCAAAGCAGCTTTGAATCAGCCAATATTTTGGCTTTAGGTGTTTAGTAGAATGTAGGTTTTAGCTGGACTCTCCCCTCCTGTAACTCCTCCTGTGATTTTGATTTTTCTTGGAAGCACTGCTGACAGTGTGCTGATGTTGCTGTGCTTGTCACCTGCTGATTCAGCAGTGTCACTTCCTGCCATCCCTGCTCATGGCCACTGGTTTCCCTCTGGAAACCATCCCTCTCCCTCAGCACCTGAGAGCTCATTTTCCTGGGAAAGGGGAGCCGTGTTTTCATCAGGGAGCGAGGTTCTGTGTTGTGTTGGCTCGAGTGGTTGTCAGATGTCAGGATGTGTTTGCCATATGCACTTCCTGTGATCTTCCTGCTTGTTACTCGACTGAGTTTTGGAGTAGCCATTAATTGGCAATGGGATGTTTTGTGGTTTTCAACAGAGAGATAATATCACCATAAAAATAATTTTCACATGAAAGTGATTTCATTTTTTTTATTGTTGTTGTCTACTAACAAGCCCATTTCTTTTGGGGAGTATTAAGTTACTGTTGCTCGCACTAGTCAACAGTTATTTTTTCCTTTCTAAAGACAGATATTACAAAAAAATTACGTAAATGTACTATCAGATGTCTTAACTAAATATTGACATTGTGATACATTCATGACAAAACCCCTTAAAAGTCCAAGTACTTAAACTCTCAAAGGTATGTTTTAAAAATGTTTCTAAAAGGAAACCATTACAAGTACACATCAACTCTAAATATAAACTTCAACCATTTTGTTTGAATGTCAGAACACCAAAGGAGCTGAGCTCTTGGAAAACTGTTAAATGTCTTCACATCTATATTTGCCTCTAGTTAATGGTGACAAATATCTGTGCTCTGGAGCCCATAATACTGATAGCCTCTATTAAGTATAGATACATAAATGATGAACTTGTGAAATTTTATACTTGAAAATTTTCTTTCCTGTAAGTATCATTAGATAATACTTACTGTAAGCTCTGGGGTGGAAGACCTCACTCGCAATTGGATTTCTATTTATTTAAAATACAGTAAATAATAATAAAAAAGCTTTTAAAAATATTTATGAGAACATACTTAATTCATCAATTATGTTTTGCAAAAAGCAGGAAGTTGCAGATGGCAAATTTTAGCAGCTGTTAAAGAAAAAAAAACTAAACAAGAAAAAGGTTGGTTTGTTGCGGTTTTTTGGGGTTTTTTTTGGTTTTTTTTCAGAATCACAGAAAAATTAGGGTTGGAAGGGACCTCTGGAGATAATCCAGCCCAACCCCCCTGCCAAGGCAGGCTCACTTGAGCAGGTGACACAGGAGTGTATCCAGGTGGGTTTGGAATGTCCCCAGAGAGGGAGACTCCATGACCTTCCTGGGCAGCCTGTTCCAGTGCTCTGCCACCCTCAGTCAAAAGAAGTTCTTCCTCACGTTGAGGTGGAACTTCTTGTGGTTTAGTTTATGGACTTTTCTAAATAAAATACTTTAATAGAAGGACTATTTGTTCGTATTAAAAAAAAAATTCTTATTGTCAAGAAAATTCCAAGGCTCCCCGCTTTATGGGACATGTTGGAATTGCTGTGTCAGTATAAAAGGGATTAGATTAACTACTGAGATGAATGTATTCTACTTCAGTTAATTGTTTCTGTTGTTCAAGGGCATTTCTATTAACAGAGCTCAGCAGAACAGCATCAAAATCTGAAATCAGATCAAGCCACTGGTTCGAATCCCAAACTAAAATTTACATGTAATTTTCTCATTAGATACAAATATAAATTCTAGTGGCATTTCCCATCACCTCTGCAGCTCAATCGAATTTAGTGACTCCGGGCTTCTCTTGGGCACTCTCACGTTGGTCACTGGCTGTAGCACACTTCGCTGCAGGACAGGGATCACTTCCATTGCAGTAACTCTCATGTCAGGGATAGTTCAGGGTGCCCTTAAGCAACCCTTATTTTTATAAATTCAGAAACCTTTTCAAAAAGCAGGCGTGTTGTTAGCTCTGCATTAATGAGTGAGCCGTGAAAACTGCTTTCAAAGGAGGGTATTTTTTAGCCGCCCACATCCGTGATAGAAACCCCCATAAGAGTGTGGGTTTATGAAATGCCATGAAATATTCCCAGTCAGCAGTGCTGTAAACATGGGCAAGAGCAAACCAGGGCTTTGGGATTGGCTTGTGCTGCCTTGCTGACTCACAGAACAGATCCAGGACATGCAGCAGCAGTGAAGGCTCCCATGGGCTGCCCAGCATTTCTCTGCCCCTGCTAACACATAGGTCCATATCCCTCTTTGGAGCAGGTATAAAACTGCCGACAGGAACTGGAATTTCATTTCAGTTTGGGTGAAAACCAGGCTGACTAGATGAGTCAGGCTGGTTTTGTTGTCTTCATGTCTGATTTTCAGTCTGGAGAGCAGGTTATCTTTTCCAGTCTTTATCTGTAGGTGCTGTAGGCACTTGTTCATTAAGAGGTGGATTTGAGCTCCTCCCACCCTTTCTCCTTTAATCTCATTATTCAAGTATTAATTTATGTTGATTACCACTGTTTTATCTGCCTTGGGTAAGTTTTAGGAATGAAGCTGTACTTTTTCCCCATAACAATATTGTTATCTCAAGTATTTTGAAAAGTTTCCTCTTCCACAAAAATTCAAACAATTGAAGCATCTTCTAACTTGCAATGGAATAGATTCTTCTGGTGGTGGTTGCATTGTGAATTGTTACTGTGTTTCCCTGCAAATAAAGTGAAATACCAACAGGATAGTGCAAAGTTTTGATCTGTGATTTCAGTCTGGCCTTTAGCACTGATTGGTGCCCAGCAGATCCCTAAAAGCAGAAGGCCACACTTGTGTGTTAGCATTTGTAGCAGTACCTTGATCACAAATGGTGACTCCCATCAATATCATCTACAGCAGTACCTTAGGGACAGATGGTGACCCCTGTAAATATTTGATCAGTTGTAGGACTTGTCAGATGGCTCATTACCCTTGCTAACCCTAGAAGAATTTTTGCTTGCTGTGGAAGGGCTGCCAGGTATGTTTTCAATTCCTGGCCTTGAGAAACATTTCTACAATGTGGTTTAAATGTCATTTTGAGAACAATTGCATTTGCTCTGAAATAATTTTTTCTTTTTTTTTGGTATTTTTGGTGATCACATTATGTTGATGCAGTGTCATGTTTCTTTACAAGTATTTTAACTTTTTTTTCTGACGACTTTAACTCTGCTTAATGCTCATTTCTTTCTTACTAAACTATGCTATTTATGATTTTCTTTTTTAGATAATCTGAAAGGATGCAAGTCTGGGAAAGCTCTCCTTACAGAGAGAGGTGGTGTTACACCTCCCTCTCACACCTTTCTGTTCAGGGACTCTTAATCAGAATTTGTTCTCTTTGAAGAGATTTATTGTGACTTAAAGGGGTCTGTCTGAAAGCTATAGGAAAATGGTGCTGCTGCAGCAGGTGATTGGATTTTTGAAGGAGAACATTTTGGGTTAGGTTTTGTTTTGTTTTTTGTGTATGCTCCAATTCTGAGTGTTCCTAGAGCTATAGGTTAAGGTGTCCTCGTCACCAGCTTGATAAAACTCACAATGAAAAGTCTGTTGTACTTTATTGATTAATGTAAGTTATGTAGGTCAACAGTTTGAAGGTTTTGCTTGTTTTCAAGCTCAGTATGTCCTCTTCTCCTGAAACAGGGCTGGGGGAAAGGGAGGGCTGGTCGTGGGTTCCAGGGAACAATGTGATCATGGCAAGTAGGATGACGGAGCACTGGCAATGGACTTTTTAGAAATAAAGTGAGAGGGAAGCCAGAGTATTTCTTAAAAACTGATGATGGTCTCAACAGTGATTCTTAGAATGGTGAGAAAGTTGGATTTGGGAGTTATCGTGAAGGGATAAAGGATTAGGATATCACCTTTATACTGGGGAAAGAAATAGTGTTGTCTCTGTTAAATCCCCAAATGTGATAGTTTGGTTGTTAAGGCCACTGGGTTGGGAGCAGGCTGTTGGTAGTGAATGTAACCAGGCAATCAACCGAAAGTCTGATGTGGGTTTGTTCTTTATATACTTATTTCATTACACGGAGTTAAATTCTTAGATCATGTCATTCTTCACAGTTTAAAATTTGTTAGCATATTTCTGGATGCTCCCAAGAAATACCTTATGAGAGGGAGATGCAGAAGAGTGAATCACCATGGAAGTTTGACTGTATTGCAGAGAACACCCACAATAATGAGTTCCAGAAGGCAATTTATCATATTTCAAGTGTTTACAATATGTATGTGTGTGTTTACACGCACACAACGTTTGTATACATACACACATGTAAATAATGTCTTAAAATGCATTTTCACAAATACAGCATATATACATTCATGTGTTTATACACAAAAATGTGTCGTCAAACATTGCTAACTTAACCAACCTAAGCAAACTCCCAGCACTGGCATTGAGTACCAGGCTATGATTTTATTCTTCAGGCCACAAAGTGCAGCTGCATCTATGGGGGAACTCCCACACGTGTGCAGGTGAGAGCCTGGAATTGTGCAGCAGAGGATTGGAGCCAGCACAGTATTTAACTGATCTTCTGCAGCTGCTCTGTGTAATGTTGCAGTTTTGGTGAGAGCCTTCTCCCAGGAAAGGCTGGTGACACCACACGTTGGTGCTAAGCTGTCAAAAAAAAGTTTGGTACAATCTGTCAAGCCCTAAGAAGTCAAAGAACCATTCCGAGTTCTATGTAGTAACTACCCAACGCAGTTTTAGAGCTCTTTTCAGATTAGTGCATAGGCTCTGAATGTGAACTGGCTGTATATATAAAACTCCACTTATTGTTTTTCCTAGATAGTCCACAAGATGGTAGTGCACCAAAGTCATGTCTCTGTATATCATGCTGCGTAAGAATTTTATTTAAAACTCATATCAGTTTACTGGCAATTCAACACACACACACAAAAAAATAGATTGTGGGTTCAGCTAGGTTAAGTAAAGTATTTTGAAAGTAGATATGCTGGAATTTATCTGGGTAACTCCTATTAATGCTTGTTATGCAGTTAAATACATCAACTCAAAAGGCTCTGTGCATCTCTGAGATTGATTTCTATTCTGTGCCTTTGGGAGAGAAGTTTACAGTTAAGAATTAAGCTTCAGGCACCTGGTGGGACTTTGGGTAGTTACTGCCTAATTTCACTTTCTTTGCTCTTGCACACTCTGTGTGTCTGAACTTTAATTGGTAAATATTTGTGTTGATAATCTTTTACTTGATTTCTTTTAAAGTTCATCAAAAGTATTAACTTTCACGATATTCATAAAATTCCCTGATAACAAGATGAGTATGAAAGATTTCATAGGGAATAACTTTGCTAATTTCTATTGACTGCAGCTTCCACTTGTTGGGGAAACACTATTGATCCCTCTGTGTGCTTACAACATAGTTTCCTAGAAATTGTTGCTCTGGGGTGGAGGGAATGGACAGATGTAAACCCCTCTGCTTTCTCTTGTTCTTCTAAACTTCCATTCCTGTGGCTGCTCCAGCTGATTCTGGCTTTCTCACGTGGTTCCAGTGAAGTCAGCCAACATTTTTCATTGGTGTTAGGGTTGTGCCCCATGCCTGGTTGCTGTAACTGTGCCACACTGGTTTCCTGATCCTTAGTGCAGCTCTCCTGACAGATCCATGCATGTGCCTCTGGCTGGTGGTTATGCTTCGGGTTGTCATTAGAAGGAAGGAGCCATTCTTTTCTTCACAGTCTGTACCTCTTTGGTCTTCAGGAAAACAAGGATCGATCCTTGAGACTGTTCACAGGTGGAGAAGGAGTCCTGTGATACCAGGAATGGTGATATGGAGAACAATTCCTGAATAACTAGAAATGCAAGTTACAGATGCTCTTGGACTTGCGGCGCCTCTCTCCCTTTCTAGGCCTCCACAGGGTCTAAGGGGCATTGGATTCTGCCTAACCCAGATATGGAGAAAAGGAATCCCATCTTATTAGTGACTGCAGTTGCCTTCTGCAGCAGCTTTGATTCAGGGAGAAGCACGGCAATGGGTGCTGTTCGTGCGAATGGCCCCTGCTCTCAGCTCCCAGGCTGCCAGCTCCATTGCTGAGCTGTCAAATCCGGTTGTCCTGCAGCAGCAGGTCCTGCTGAGCCTTGCTAGTGTTCCCCCTGGGGTGCTCACGGGCATTGCCTCCCTCTCAGCGACTTGCATTTATCTCAATTCCTCCAAGCAGCTGAGCTTGCAGCTGTCCCCTGCAACAAGAAGAGGATTTGTATGGGTTGGACAGGGATATTTGGCTGTAGGGGAGCTTCTCCACACCCTTTCTTGGAGCTGCATGGGAGCAGCAGGAGGCTGTGCTCCACAGGCCATTCAGTGGCAGCAAGGTTTCAAGTCTTTAAAGTGCTGGAGTTGCAGGTTTGGGGAGATGAAGTGCCTTCATGAGCCCAAAGCCTCTGGACATGCTGTTGAAAGGATGTAATGATTTTACATATTACTACCTGAAGAAGAATGCTGATTTCTAGACCTGCCAGAATGTTTATAATTTTAAGGAAAAATCAGTAGATTGCTGACGGATAGTGTAGCAGTGAGACAGTAAAACTGGTTAATAAATACCAGTTTGTGTCTCTCTAAATAGGTGATAGGTGGATTAAATGTCAACTTTGTGGATCGGTGTCAGATACTGTGTAAGCTTCCTTACATTTCTTTTTATTTGTTAGATGTTTTTCACTTTGACAAATCTATTAACCCACATGTTTGGCTACAGCATTTGCCTGCCAAGTCTAGTTTTAAAGTAAAATCGTTTTTTCCAGCAATTGAGGCATGAAATAGCCTTTAATGAAAATAGCAACAGACACTTAACTCTAGCCCTTCCAGCCAGATGTCACAATGCTGTGAACCATCAAAGTGAAAAGTCACTTTTCACAGGTATCTTAAAATCTGTATTGACAGAAGATAGTTGGTATGTTGTGTAATTTCACCATATCCTTAGTACATCTTTTTGAAGACTGTATGGTAAAACCAGCTTGGTTTGGTTGGGACTTTTTTTAAGAGCTTTGCTCCTAAATTGGGCGGCGTTCCTTACTTTTGGTTAATTTACAGTGCCAACTAGAAATATTTTGTTGATGTTGTTGTTCAGTGAGTATGCCCCTGAGGCGTATTTTGACATGCTTGACTCCCTCTGCTGCCTCTTCTTGCATGGCCTTGACTGTTGGGCTTCATCTGTGCCAGGTATGACACAACCCTTTGCACTTGCCAATGTGAACAGCATGTCCTGAAAGCAGCGTGATCCAAAAGGGGAGGAAATGTTCTGCTCGAGGCCAGGTTTTGAGTGGCTTTGTTGAAATCCAGTCTCTGTTCTTGCAATGGTTTTGCACAAGCATTCAGTATATGTATATATGTTTGTTTTTTTTTTTTTTTAGAGACCTTTGCCTCACTTTTATTTATTTATTCATTTACTTATTTTAAGGTGCCCAGTGCTTGCCTTCTGATCCTAGGAGCTGTATTTTCATCACCTGAAAATTCAAATACTCCATAGGATTGGGTGAAGTCAGCCTTTGCCATTATCATATGTATATAAGATAGTGGTAGTCACTGGGCTGCCTGGATTTGTACTTGTGCTATGACTTTATCCCCTGCCAAAAAGAGGATGATAAATGTTGCTTTGGGTTATTCCCAACTTCCTTGAGAAAGATTTAAAATATGAGTGAAACATGAAACTGTTCCTCATCCAAGTTGGGTGAGTTTGTTTTAATAATAACAAAGCAAAAAACCCAACCAAATCTATTGCCTTGAAATTTGAGCTGGAGAGAACTGGGTTTATTCACTTCTTGCTACAGTGCTCTTTTATGAAAAGAGTTGGAAATCCCAGTGATGAAAATAACTTTATTTCTTGCTTTGATGAAGCAAATAAATCCTGAGTTGGATTTATTAAGTCCAAATACAGAGCTGGAGTTTGCTGTGTCTTGTCATCCATAATGGCTGAAGTTAGGCTTGTGGGAAGGATTCATAGTGGAGAAGGCTGAAGTGAAGCACATGGGTTTAAAGAGATTGGAGTGGAATTGCAAGGTTCTCTTTTGCACCAGAGGGAAGAGCTAAGGTGTAACCTCAGCAATGACCTACTCAGTTATGCTGTGCTATTTTTTCCCAATAATTAGTCTCAGCTCACTTCTATTTTCACACTTCTTTTTTGTTGATTTGGGGTTTTTTTAATGTTATTGGCATCAGGTAGCTTTTGCAATTATGAAAAGAAAGGTCTTAAACCTTAAGTGAATGGCTGGTCATTATTATAAAACTGCAGCACCTTACCATAAGTCTCTGGAAGCAACTCAGAGCAATTTTACGCTCAGTCATCCAGAAGTCAGAAAGAGATAGTTCATAGGATAGGGGCCAAAATGTATCACTTTGCCTTTGGAAATGCTTAAACCCCCTTCCCTTTAGACATGTTGCACCCTGCTGCCTCTTTCAGCAGATCATTGGGAAAGCCTTTTAAACTTTATGGTGACTTTCCAGCTGGGTTGTATTTAACTGATGGTTTTAACAATACAGGCAGGTTTCAGCCCCTTACTGGGATGCTGCCAGACCCCTGGATGAGGGAATATCTTGTTGCTCTTGCCTCTGCCAATCTGTTACTAGCTCCTGTTACGTCATTTCCAGAAACTCTAACTCAGTCTTGTCCTGAAATAAATGAGCATTCATTTGTCTGTTGCTCACTCTTTCTTCTGTAATGCCATTTGCAAATGGCTTTCTTCACTTGGTGGCATTTCTGGGAACATGCTTTTAGGCTTGCCTTGCTTTGCTTTGTGTCAGTTACTCAGCTATTACTTCATTTGCCTCAGTAGAATGACTCCTGATTTGTGCACCCATAGAGTGAGATCAGAATTGCATCCTTTGTCCATAAAAGCATTTTAGGATTTCCAGTGATTTCAAATCCTCTGTGAAGTTTAACTGCAACTGAAAAATACATTGTACGCTTGGGGAAAAGATGAGGATCAGTCAGTTAAATCAGAATTGGACAAAGCAGATGAAGTGTAAACATATATGTATAAACTCTTCTTTCCTGGAGGGGAAACGGGGCAAGATTAATGCCTGTCTTCCTTCATCTGGAACATTTCAGTATTTGAACGGAGCCTTGGTGTTCTGGAATTCTTTACTTCTTTGTTTAGTAACCACAATTTAGAACATGCAAGTATCTCCTTGATGTGTCTGCTCACAGTCCAGCAGTATGATCAAAAAGACAGGTAAATGACACTGGGAATAGTTTGGAAGAAAACAGAAAACAAAACAAAGTTATATTCCTTTGTTTCTTTTATTGAGAAGAGCTTCTGTTTCTCCACTACCCCACATCCTACTTACTAAAAGAATGTAAAATGAGAATAGGTTTAAAGAATAGCAAAAGGATCACTTCTTGTGTGAGGGGAAATTAAATAGAGTAGATCTGTACAGCTTGAAGAGGAATGAATGAAGGGGAATACGATAAAGGTGAATAAAGTCATGCCTGATGTGGAGAAAATGAGCAGGAATGAATCGCTGGTGTTTTTATACAGTGTAAAGGAAATAGCATTTCCATGTGCAAGGTGCAGTTAAATTGTGGAGCTTTCTGCTGGATGGGTGTGAATGCAGAAAGTGCACCCACCCCAGCCTCAAACCCCAACCTTTTTTTGCCTTTTTTGTAGCTTATGCTCTTCAGATTAAGTAGAAATGGACCAAAGGTCATTTTCAGAGAGGCAAAATCCTGTTCCGAGTCCCTGAACATAGTGTGGTCGCCTGGCCAGGCCTTTCTGAAGGGCAGGACACACTAGGTGCAGGCATGTGGATGGAATTTAAACCGTGTGAACGTGGCTCCTATTTCCTTTCTTGGAAAGGAATTTTAGACAAAAGTGTTATCTAGCTATTTCTTGCTCTCCTTGATTTAAGGGTCTAGTTTATGCACAAAGAGATAGCCCAGGCCTCAAAATTTGCTGCTCATCAAAACCATCTGTTATGACAAGTATATCACTTAGCTAAAATTTTTTGACTGTCATGTTGATATTAATTTTCCAAAATTTTGAATAGTTCTCCAAAACTGCATTCTTTCACTCAGCAGATTTTTGCATAAGGTTTGAAAAACTGTCCGGAGAAGCATGGCTTTGGGAAATATGTTTTTCCCCTAGCAAATTATTTTCAATGCTGAGAAATATGAAAGAAGCAAAAGTATTTTGGCACTTTGGAAATGAAAGTTCTGGAGAATTTTAGGTTTATGCTGCTGGGTCAGATTGCTGTGGTAATAAACTGTGTCCTCATCCATAATTTTAAAAATATATGTTAAGTAATGTGATCAGTACACTTGAGTATATTGATTGCCGCATCTGGGTCTATGAGTCTCATGTTTTCCTTAGCAGACTTGATAACAAAGGTGAAGAGCATCTTTGATTTGTGCTTGGGGTTTAAAAAAGAAAAAAAGTTAAAACTTACTCAGTGCACCACTGTGCAGCTTTCAAGATTCTTTAAATAGGACACCTTTTCACAATGGGGTCTCTGATATATTCTTTCTCTTTCTTTCTCTCCCTTTCTCTCCCTTTCTCTCTCTCTCTTCCTCTTTCTCTCCCTTTCTCTCTCTTTCTCTCCCTTTCTCTCCCTTTCTCCCTCTTTCTCTCTCTTTCTCTCTCTTTCTCTCTCTTTCTCTCTCTTTCTCTCTGTCTTCCTCTTTCTTTCTTTCTCTTTCTCTTTCTCTTTCTCTTTCTCTTTCTCTTTCTCTTTCTCTTTCTCTTTCTCTTTCTCTTTCTCTTTCTCTTTCTCTTTCTCTTTCTCTTTCTCTTTCTCTTTCTCTTTCTCTTTCTCTTTCTCTTTCTCTTTCTCTCTCTCTCTCTCTTTCTCTTTCTCTTTCTCTTTCTCTTTCTCTTTCTCTTTCTCTTTCTCTTTCTCTTTCTCTTTCTCTTTCTCTTTCTCTTTCTCTTTCTCTTTCTCTTTCTCTTTCTCTTTCTCTTTCTCTTTCTCTTTCTCTTTCTCTTTCTCTTTCTCTTTCTCTTTCTCTTTCTCTTTCTCTTTCTCTTTCTCTTTCTCTTTCTCTTTCTCTTTCTCTTTCTCTTTCTCTTTCTCTTTCTCTTTCTCTTTCTCTTTCTCTTTCTCTTTCTCTTTCTCTTTCTCTTTCTCTTTCTCTTTCTCTTTCTCTTTCTCTTTCTCTTTCTCTTTCTCTTTCTCTTTCTCTTTCTCTTTCTCTTTCTCTTTCTCTTTCTCTTTCTCTTTCTCTTTCTCTTTCTCTTTCTCTTTCTCTTTCTCTTTCTCTTTCTCTTTCTCTTTCTCTTTCTCTTTCTCTTTCTCTTTCTCTTTCTCTTTCTCTTTCTCTTTCTCTTTCTCTTTCTCTTTCTCTTTCTCTTTCTCTTTCTCTTTCTCTTTCTCTTTCTCTTTCTCTTTCTCTTTCTCTTTCTCTTTTTCTCTTTCTCTCTTTCTCCCTGTCTTTCTCTCTCTCTCTCTCTTTCTCTCTCTCTTTCTCTCTCTTTCTCTCTCTTCTCTCTCTTTCTCTCTCTTTCTCTCACTTTCTCTCTCTTTCTCTCTCTTCTCTCTCTTTCTCTCTCTTTCCCTCTCTCTCTTTCTTTCTCAATTGCTTGTAATTGGAACTTCTTAAAATGGTTTTGATGTGTCAAAACATCACATGGAAAAACATCACAAGAAGCAATGTAGAAGGCTGTTATTATTTTCCTCTTGTGGGTCAGGCAGAGATGTCTTGCCGGTTCTGGTTGATAAATCCTTGCTTCATTTGTCTTAATTGACTTTGTTGCACTTTTTGCTGGTGTACTTTAAGTCAGTAATTATCTCTGTTTCCACAACTTCCATTTGGAGAGCAGTAGAATATGGAAGGAGTGCCCTATGTAGGTAGGCTTAATTTTTCTTATCAGGTTCTTTGTATTATCTGGTAATATTGGCTGTATCAATAAATTGGGTTTTTCCTGTACAGGAGAGATTGCATTATTCTGAATCTCCACCAGTTTTGACTTCAAAATCCCCTTTGGGCCTTTGCAGTTTTGTCATCATGTAAGATTTTTTTATTTTTAAAAGCCTCAATAAGTTGTCCCCGTGAGAGAATAAAGATCTGTCCAAAAATCTGCCAACTGAAGGAGAACATCTAGGGCTTCAGCCTTACTTGCTGTGATCTTTTCTAGATGCCCTGAAGATTACCCAAGCACGAAATTGAAAATTCATCTTCCTGTTTACCTATTACTGGGCTAATTAATTTTAAGCAAAGTTTAAAAAGTGCAGAGAGCCATTACTCCGCAAACCCTCCCTGATGTTGCTGTTGTTGTGCCTTGTGGCTGGAAGGGGCTGGCAGGGGAGCTGTGGCCAGAGCCTGGAAGAAAAGGTGGGGACCTAAAGCTGTCGTGCAGTGAGTGCTGTGGAGGCACATCATGCACAGGGATATGGAAAATCAGACTTCATCAGCTCTGCTTTTCAGGAAGCAGCTTGTTTGAATTTGAGACATTATGTGGGATTTTGGACAGCTCACCTGTGGTACAGGTGGAATAAATTCACGTGCACTTCGGACTGATTATGCCGTTTGTGGCGCAGTGGTTTATTTTTTCTTTGGAATTAAAGCGTGTCCTTCAGAGCGGCTTCTATTCATATCTTTCATGTCCTGGCAGGCCGGCCCCTACTCCAGGCAGCACGACAACAAACTGCCAGAGAGCTTTTCTTTTTTCCTGTCTACAGCAGTAGCCAGGCTTTGTCAGGGAGGTCGGGCTGTCCCGGAGCTGGCTCCAGCAGCATTCCAGGAACTGGCACACACTGGTGCTGTGGCAGCTGCTCTCTTCTGCGCTGAGGCTGGGGCTGTTGAGACCTCCCGTGCTGTAAAAACTAAAAAGGATAGACATACTTCTGTGAATTTTGGAGGGTGACACCATGTATCCGGTGCTTAAAACAGGTGGGAATGAGACTGGAGGAGTCTGTAGGGTGGAAATCCAGCTGGCAGCAGTCCACAGCCTTCCCTGACACTAGTTTGTGCTGATGATAAATCTTGGCTGGTGCTTTTAAGTTGTTGCAAGTGCTTCTCTCTCCCTTGACCTATCCTTGTGTGTGAACCCAGTTGCTTCGCCACTAAACACATTAATATCTTACTAAGGCAAGCATAGAGGTGCTTCAGTTCTGTGGGTGGGCTGCTTGTAATACCTGTGTCATGGGAGCAGAAGTTCCTGCCCTTTCCAGGAGAGACAGCGACAGCTCACGTGTCAGGACACAGAGAAGACACTGCAGCAAGGCTGCTCTTCCTGCCTGTCCATCAGGAACGGAAATCTCTCGTCTGATGTTCTTTTTCCCACCTTGGCTTTTTCCATGGGTGCTGTTGATGGAACCCTGATGAATGCTCCCTTCCTTTTTGCCCGAGTTTATGTGCTTAACCGGACCTGTGCCTGGTGCTAATTTTCACTGCTTTGTTAACCCAGAGAAAACAACATAACTATGCTTAAAAACAGATGCTGCCACACCTCCAGTAAGAGAGGAGGGAAGGGGAAGTGGTGGCAAAAGGCATGTTTTATGCCTTGGTCTCAGTGCAAAATAGACTGGAAGCTGCTACCTTTGTGAAGCAGAAATTAGATGGAGAAAATGAACTGCAGAACATAAAGTTGCATCTCAATTTTTATTTTATTTATCAGGTGCATACTGCTAGTTTTTATTACTGCTGATAACTCTGCTCTTTGTTTTGAATTAATGGTGGAATGGGAGATGTCTTCATAACAATAGGAATTCTAGTCTGTGCTATTCTGTCTGCAAAGGAAATCTATAGGTTTTGTGGCTTGAAAGCAAAGGCATGAAAAATAACAAGATTACACCCTGCCTGCATTAACAGCCAAGGGTTGGAGCTGCAGAGTAGGATTTTCGTCAGATGCAAAGAGCCAGTGTGCCTCGTTGTGGGTGTGAGAGTACCAGCAGCATTTTGGATCTTTGAGTGCACTGGTGAGATCATGGTTATCATAAAGGCTATTATCATGATGAGACAATTATTCAGCCTACGCACTGGGAGCCTGTGAGAGCTGGCTGATTCGTATTAGTGCTTCTCTCTTTTTTTTTTCTTTTTCTGCTGAATAGTATGTAAGTTGTTCATTTACTGTTCACAAACGCAGTTTTTGTGATGCAGTCCAAAATCTGATTTTCATTATCGCTGTATCTGTAGCCTCTGCCAAATGACACAGCTACTCAGACTGCAGTTGTACTGGATTGTGGCCTCTGTAACTTGAATGTTTGTTAGTCTGTCTTTATGCAGCCTGTGAATACCCTTCAGAATATATACTGTAACTCTAGAAAGCAGCTCTAAGGTTAAAAAATTGAATTTTAATATTTTTCCTGCTTGCATAAGCTATGTAATGTATGTTTAGAAGAGATGCATTATCAAATACTCTGATTTCTCTAAATAGCTGTAATTTTATGTAGTGGTTTTGCAAGTTAACACCAAAAATGTTGCAAAGTCCCTAAAGAGTCCATGTAAAGTCTTGATTTTGTGTGTGCTGTATAACAGAGCATCTTAATGTGTAGGAATAAAACGGTGCCTAGGACTCCATAGGATCATAAAATGGTTTGAATTGGGTCGGAATGGACCTTAAAGACCATCTCGCTCTGACCCTCCTACAGTGGCAGGCACTGAGAGGAGACTGATGGCTTCCCTGGGTCTTCCTTTCAAAAAATGGGGGTTATGCTTCCCTTTTCCCAGTCAGTGGGAGCTCCACCAGCCTACCACAGCTTCTGGAATATGGTGGATGATGGCCTAGGAGCTTCAGCTGCCAGTTCCCCCAGGACCTGCAGCTGCATCGCATCAGGTCCCACGGACTCGTGCACCTTCAGGCTCCTGGGATGGTCTCGGACGAGATCTGCTGTAGTGGGCAGTCCCTCATTCTCCAGCCCCTGCCTTTGCCTCCTGGGGCTTGTGCAGTGCAGCTGGAGCATTGTTGGTGAAGGCTGAGGCAAAAACCTTGTCGAGTACCTCAGTCTTCTCCGTACCCTGGGTAACCTGGTTTCCTGTTTCCTTCCAGGGAAGGCCCACATTTTCCTAAGTCTTCCTTTTATCACCAACGTACCTGTAGAGGCTTTTCCTGTCACACTTGATGTTCCTGGCCAGGCTTAATTCTATCAGGGCTTTAAATTTCCTGACCTGGTCCCTGGCTGCTTGAACAATTTCTCTGTATCCTTCCCAGGCCGCCTGTGCTTGCTTCCACCCTCTCTAGGCTTCGTTTTTGTGTTTGATTTAATCCAGGAACTCCTTGTTCATCCACTCAGACCTCCTGGTGGTTTTGCCTGGCTTCCTCTTGTTGGGATGCATCGCTTCTGGGCCTGGAGGAGCTGATCCTTGAATATCAACCAGCTTTCCTGGGTCCCTCTTCCCTCTGGAGGCTTTATCCCATGGCTCTCTACCATGCAGATCCCTGAAGAAGCCAAAGTCTGCTCTCCTGAAGAGGGTAGCGAGCTTTCTGTGCCTCTCCTCACTGGCCTAAGGGTCTTGAACTGCATTTTCTTTAGAGTTCTTTAAGGTGCCTGTAATTTAGAGCAGACTTCTCAGACTACTGTGTGGTTCTATATGGTTTATTGCATTTTATTCCTCTCAATTTTTAAACTTACGTAACAAAAGTAGATTTTTAAAATTCTATTTTTGATACACGGAGAAGTGCCTTTTTAAGACTTTCAAACTTGCCATAGTAATTCAAACACATCACTGTTCTCTTTTGGTTTGGGTCTTCGTTTGGAGCCCTGCTTCTGATAACGTGAAGCAGCTAATGGTCATAGATTTTTACATTAAGAAAGTATATTTCTAACTGTTGACCTTTCTAAAGTATACGACACTGAAATCAATAGTTTTGTACTGTCTCAGTAAGGTTGAATTAAGAAGGGACTTTTAGAAGCTGGGATACCTCTTGGTACAGTGCTCATAGGATGGTCATGAGCAGCACAGCTGTAAGGATGACCAAGTGGATCCTAATACGTATTTTATAGGGGAAAGTTGTGAAGTTTCCATTCTGGTCCTTTGCATGCTGTTGCAGAATTTCCTTATTAAAAATTCTCATAGCATCTCACCCAAATCTGGTTGCTGCAATTGAAACTTTCTACTCCTATTGCTATCCATAGTAGAACATAGGAGAACAGACTATTTTCTTCTGCGTTTTGTCAGGTTTTGATGGACTTGAGGACTGTTGCCATGTTCCATCAGTCCTCTTTTCTTTAGGGCAAAAGAGGATGTGTTTTACAGACTTGTGATTGCTCTTGCTGTTTCCCAAATATTCCTATCTTCCTGGCAGCAGAAGAGCAGAAGTCAGTCTCAGTATACCTGCGGCTCTGCAAATGCTAAATAGAAGAGAAAGATGATTTCACTGTGCAGGCTGTACTTCTGCACTCTGCTCTGCTGCTTCTCTGTTGTCCTGCGTTGAACCTGCAAGGTTTTATACCCCGCAGATAATGCTGAAGAACAGTCCTCACTTGTTTTCTAGCCTGTGAAAAACATTTTTTCCTCCTTATTTTCACTGAAATTTGTCTGTTTTGATTGGTTTTTTTTCCCCCCCACCATTCCTCTGGTCTTACGTATCATTTTGATCTAAAGTTTCACTCTTTAACATGCACATGCTTCTTGTAGTTTCATGTTTGCATTGGTAATAAACTTTTCCTATTGCCCAAATCATTAATAAAACATTGGAGAGAAGCAAATCCAGGACAGACTCTTGCAGAACATCCATCCTTTTTGACAATGAATGTTAATATCTTGTTCCTGAGTTCAGTTACCAGATCCCTCTTGGATTAATCTAACAATCTTTTCATCAACACCACGTTACTTACCTTGCTTATGAGAATGTCAGGTACAAGTATTGCTTTTCTCCAGTCTCAAACGCCTGTCACCTTTCTGTGAAATAAAATTAAATTAATTTTATGCAGTTTCCTCAGACTGATTGCAGTTCATCCCAATAACTTCCAGGTGGTGACAGATACAGGAGATCTCTAGGACTGGAAGTTTAACCAGACTGGGGTACAATTTTATTATCTCCTGGTTTTTTGAGTTTTCTTTCCCCACCCTGTTCTTTCAAGTTTAGTACTAATTTGCTCTTCAACAGTCTTTTGCTATCCTGCCTATTTTCCAGGAAGTCTCAAAAAAACCCCGCCAAAACCAAACCCAGAACATCAAAAGACTCTAGTGGGTGGAATTTTATCTTAAGTCCATGTAATTCCTGTGTCCTAGCATGAACTGCATGGAGTTATTGTTGTTATGTACCCTTGTTGTTAGCACCCATTTGTGTACCCTTGGAGCTGTCCTGGGCAACAGTTCTTGTATGTTTTCTTCTCTTCTGCTATGTGAAGTATTGATTATTTAAAGTTTAGGTTTGTTAAACGTTTTAGTCAGAATTTATCTTTAAAAGAGGAGCAGTGCCTTTATCCCTGAACAGAATTTCCCTCCAATGTTCCTCTTCCTCAGCCGCTCCACAAACCAGTTTAAAATAAAACAAATCATAGGAACATAAATTTAAAAAAAAAAAATTAAAAGAGAGTAATCTTTAGTTTTTATGTAGGTTTGCCTCCAATCATATGGGTTTGCCTATTTTGGGGGGAAGAATGAGAAGCCAGGAGAGCTGTTGGGGGGAGGCAGGCAAATGAGCAAGGTTGCAGTGCTGGCTGGTGTTTGGTTTTGCTGAGAGTGTGTGGATATGCATGTCCAAAGCTATTTATTACTAACCACAGATTCAGAGGAGCATTCAGCATTGTTTTCTGAAGACGAGCGATCTCAGAGTTAAAGCAATAAATTCTTCACATCTCCAGCTGACAACTTTTTTCCTAGAAATTTGGTGCCTGAAATAGGACACAGTGTTCCAGATGAGACCCAAGCAAAGCCGTGTAGGAGAGAAAGATTTCTTTCCTGTGTCTTCCAGGCTGTTACTTTGGTGTTCACGTCCCCAGTACATAAACTTGTGTTGATGTGTGGTGTTTGCCATGCAGTACAAACTGAACAACTCCCCCTCCAACTTCATCCTCTGCTGTTTGCAGTCGGCCCCTCTGAAGCAGGAGGGATAAATTCCCTCCCACCCCCTGCGTACTGTGAGTGCAGCTTACAGGCAGATCTGGGCAGGAGTTGCCTCTCACTCTGCTGTTCTGAATAGGGCTCTAACATTCCCTGGGCTTTCAGGCATCACATCAATGCACCTATTCTGTGCTAATTATAATTATTATACCGGTAAGTGGGTTTTTCGTATGCCCACTTGCTCTTGCTAGGCCAAGAAAGAGCTTGGCCTCCTGTGAATATTAATAGTTTTATGTGAAATTTATGAAGAAACAAAACATTTCTGACTTTTTCTAGTGGCAGTGATTTTTTTTTATGAATCCTTCATAGTTGCCTGTCTTGCTCCAAGGGTTTCTTCCAGCAGGATTTTAGTATCAAAGTAGTAATAGCTGGACTTTGTTGTTTGGTTTGGGACTTTTAGGTTTTGAATGGGGGTTTTTCTCAGGTAAAATATACGTCTCTATTTCTAAAATTACCCTAAGGGGAGTTTTATAATATTGGTTGTTTTTTAAGGAAACTGAGAATTTTCACATACAATTGTTTTAAGCGTAAACTTGTAGATTTTATGATTGGTGTATGAATTTACTTAAGAGAAAGTGAGAAAAATGTCACCTGAAAAATATGCCATTTGCTACCCTTCTGCCTCTTGTTATTGATTGCTAATGATTCTGCTTTTTTGCTTTTTCTTTTTTTCTATAAAAGTCAACTTACTGCTGCATGGAGCATGCAGAACACTTAAAGCACTAAAATCTCACTTGGGCAGCATGTTGAGATTTTAATGATTCCCTGACTTAATTATGGAGACAATCCTTAGGGAATGAGGCAAAGATGGTCATTTCGACATAGGAAAAGGAATAATGAATAATTAAGGAATCTAATTAAATGAGTTTCTTATGCTGGAGTGGGTTGGAGATTTCTTTTTTATATTTTCATTACAAATGTTTCCTTAAAGGTTGAGAAATTGTGTGTATACTGGCAGGACTGTCTTCACTGAACATTCTGCTCTTAATTTGGCTAAAATGGGAAGTCTGCAGTGAAAGTCAGAGTAAATATGTCCTCAGTACTTGCTGAGGGAGCCTTGGTCCAGCACTCAAATGTGGCAGTGATCAGGGAGGGAACTGGAACTGCAGCTTTCCTCATTGGCTCACGTGTACCTGCTTTCCTTGTCTTAGGAATACTGCATGTTAGTAGCAGATTTTTTACATATGCAAGTAGTTCAGAGAAATTTAAAATGAAAAAAAAAAAAAAACACCCAACCACCTACACTACAAACAAGGAACCATTTTTTTTCTTCCTTTCTTATAATTTCTGCCTTTTTGCACCACAGAAGTTCAACAAAAAAGTTATACAGCTGGAAGTCTTGGGACAACTGGGAAATGCTAGAAACTTCAAAGAGAGTCTTTCTCGTGACCTTTGCAGATGGGTCCTTTGTTCCACTTACTCAGCAACTTTTTGTTTCAAAATAAAACAACAAGTAAGCTGCTCGTAATGTGCAGAGCGTGGCAACAGGAAGATATGCGGGCACTGGGTCACTCAGTGCAGCTCCCTACTGTTGGCAGTGGGTGGGGGGAATAACCCATTTCAGGAGGTGATAAAGTGCTGCCTTTGTCCAAAGTTAAAAGTACTTTTCCTTTTGGGGCTGTGTCGTGGTAGGGAAGGTTAAATGATATTTTCATGATCATGGTATCTTGCTAAGGCAGAGAGGCCTACTACCCCTGGATACACATTGTGCAGTCATTTATGGAAAGGCTCACTTGGCCAAAATTTCTTTTAGCCTAAAGTATATATTTCTGACTCAAACCTAACAAAAATCAAAGAATACTAATTAAAGGGTACTGGAAAGTGATCTGCTGACTACAGGCAAAGGTGACTGTTTGTGACTGGTGCCGTCCCACTCTCTGTTTGGTAGCTTCATTTGCTTAAGCACATTCACTTCCTGGCACCTTTGCAGGTTCTGCAGTGGTTTTTTAATAAAAGCTTTTTGTGTAGCTTTTATTATTATGAGACTGCTACTGCTCCAGAAAAGAGACAGCAGGCGGGGACTCGATGCCGAGAAACTTGAAATACCACAAAGACATTTTCTGCTGCTGTTTTGGGTTATTTTTAAACCACTCTGAGACAGGGAGTTTTCCATCTGAGCTGAGCAGGGAATAACTCATCTTATGTCTGTTTGGCGACTGGATGACCTGGCAGAGGAGCTTCTGAGAGCCAGCTCCGTGATACCTGCTTTCCTTATGTTGGAGGAAACCCCAGCTCGGGCTCGGTGTTCCCTGGATGTGTGAGCAGATTGCTTTCATGTGTTGGAGCAGAAGCTAACAGATGCAGCAGTGATTAATTGACCACTCAGGGCGAAGTTTGTAGCTGAATCATAAAATCCTGGTGAATGGCATTTTGCGTTTCATTTTTTGAGGCTCACCAGGGTGGGATTGATCCTCCTATCATATCACAGACAGCGTTCAAGTTCTGCGTGTGGGAGTGCAAAACTGATACCAAACCTGCTTTTGCACTTATTCCTATATATACAGGGGGGCTTTTCCAGGCTCTGTCGGTGTCATTTGCGGACATATCTAACAAAATTTCCAGGTCAAAACTCAGTTTGGTGCCCTGTAGCACCATTCCGTTGACCTCCTGGTCGCCCTACTGAGGCTTGCAGTAGCTGGGAGAGTGTGGTGGACTAGGCAGAGAGAAACGATGAAAATAGGAATCTGAGGGAAGTTAATATTCTGAATATACAGTTTCAGGACACCACTGAGTAGCTCCAAGGGAGGGTTGAAAACCATGTCAGTGTGACCTAGTGTCAGTCTGGGGTATAACTTGGACCCCTTAAGATGTGTGGAACCAGTTTAATTCCATTTCCTAGTGGTCTTTGCCAGCATCCCTAAGACACTGACGCTCTACATGGGAGTTTCAGTCCTGGCTGTAGTGTGATGTTTGAATTACAGGGGAAAAAAATAGAAAAGTCGTTTTTTTTAATAGTGCATGCTTGTTACACTTTCAGTGGTTCCCAGTAAATACAGGGTTTTAGCAATATTATTCTTGGCAGAGAAAGAATGGGACAAAAGGTTTTGGTATGTTTGCTCAGCAACAATTTAGAAGTTATGTATCTTTCTCTTACCAGTGTTCCTTGCATTGGATAAACTTCCTGGGCTGCTCGGCAATTCCATCCACAAACCCCCATAAAATCTCTCTTGCAATTAGTGTGCCTCTATAAATAAGATACATCAGTACCTTTTCCTTAGTTGGTTATGAGTCAGAGATGAAACTCCTTACACCATCTTCACAGAAGAGTTAATATTATTTTGTCACTGTGAGCTCTCTTTGTCTGTGTAGGCCTCAAACAAAATCACCCTATTTTGAAAGTCAGGGTTGGTGATCTCCAGTCCTGGGTGCTCTTCAGTCTCCTGAAGTCCTTTCTCCTCTGCTGGTGCATGAGCACATTGTTTCCCTCTCCCAGTTAGTTTGCAGGAGGATTTGCCATGCTTGCATGGTGGCCTGGGACAGCTGAAGGTTTATTTCCCCATTTCCCCTGCCCCTGAAGCCGTGGGCTGAGTGAGCCCTGAGTCAGCTTTTGAACTGTCCAGATTTACAGTGCAAGTCTTAAGGGCAAACAAAAACCTGTCATTGTTTTCTTTAAAAGTCACGCCTCTAGCTTGAAGTTAAAATTCGCAGACGTGTCAGCCATCCTCATATTCTGAGTATGCTGGACCACAGGAGGTGTAATTTCATCAGTTAAGCCAAAATGTGTCATCCTTGCACAGAGAAATAGTAATTTTGCACTTCATTCTACGAGCTCAAAAGCTTTGATCGTGTTTCAGGTCAGAAGGCAGGTGATGTGTCTGGAGAGGGCTTAGTGAAAAGCATATTCCATGATTGTTTTCCGTGTGGGTGTTTTGGGGAGGGTTTGAGGTTTTTTGGGGGTGGTTTGGTTTAGTTTTGGTTTTGTTGTTGTGGTAGTTTGTATGGGCTTGGGTTTTTGTTTGTTTGCTTGTTTTTGTTTTTACAGTTGTTATAATTTCTACTTAAATTTCCAGTAGGAAATTTAAGAAGGGTCATTTAAGAAGTAGTAAGCCTCTGGCCTTTATCACTGCGTCCCTGAATGTGTGTCATTTCCAAAGCATTTTTAAGCTCTTGTGCCCTAAAGAAGTCGAATAAGAAACAGAACATAATTCAGTACAATTCCAAATTTTATACTGTAAATTCAAAGAAGATAAGAGGTTAGCACTGTAAAAGTGGTGTATAAAATGCAGTTTAGGTATTTTTCTGCTCTTTCCTGTAGTGCATGCATCCATTTCTGACCGTCACGTTTCCCCAGTTTCTTTGGGATTGTTATTGCCAAAACAGAATTCTGCTAGAAGAAGCAGGTGCTGGGAAAAACTCAGTGCAACAACACAGAAGAGCCAAACAAGCCTTAACCTTTCTTATTTTCCGTTCATTTGCTACCTTGACCTTGATCTTCTGCATGTTTGGAGATGGGTCCATCCTATCCTGGGCACCACATGCGTGAACAGGAGCCAAAAAGTAAAACTAGGTGCTAAATAAGCTTTTAGTTATGTTTGATTTTGAGACACAAGGCCCGCTAATCTAACTCGTGAGTGGATGAATCTTAAAAGACTCATTAGAAAGTTTTTTATGGTTAACTTATTTTCACAGAGAATTTTTTTTATTTCTTCTGCCAAGTCTTCTCCCCAAATGTTATTTTCATGAATTGTTTTATTTCTAGTAAGTGTTGTTCTTCTTTATTTTTTCCCTTCTTACTTCCATTGCTTTACTCAACATAATCCAAAGCATGGCAATAGTGGCATTTGTTCTGTACCAGAAAATTCAGAAATTAAGAATTTAAGAGTAGCCTAATAAGAATTGGGTTTACTTCTATCCATGTGTTTTCCTTTCCTTTACTCTCTGTTATTTCTAGTCTACCTATAATGCTCTTTTCTTCTTAGGGAAAATGTAGCATACTTTGTTTACCAGTAAAAGTTGTCATAGTGACCTTCTAGCACTGTGTGTGATTAGAAGCCTTTTTGGATCCATAGTGATCTGAGAAGTGTGAATATTGAATGTTTCTATGGTGCTCCATCTTACCTAAAAACCTTTAGATTTTCATAAATGTATTTTTTGGCATTTTCTCCATAAGCCAATATTTTCATGAGTGTCTCATCTTTTTTTCTAGTGCTATGTCATTTGTTTAGAAGAACTGTAAAAGTGATAGTACTGTCTTCGCTCTATATTGCTGGCCAATTGATGAATTAACACCAGTAATAATTAGATTGTGAACACCTTTTCCTCTTTTAATTTTTTTGTGGCTTTTTCCAAATCCATCTCAATGTTATATGCTGATGCTGTTTTGTGCAGTCTCTCGAATCTAGTTTTAACAGTGGGACTAGCATCTTAAACTAAACCAAATGACACACTTTCAAGTTGATAAAATCACTTCCAGCCATTATTATTATGACTTTGTGAGTAGATGAAGCTAAGTAGACATTATCCTTGTGCTAACAGAAAGTGTAAATTTCCCATTGTTCAAGTAAGATACAGTTTATCATTCTTTATCAGGACCCTATGGATTGTGCTGAAACACTCATTGGCATTTCATTAACTTTGTAATTAAGGGTGAAATCAAACAGCTTAATTATTTTACTGAAGTCTGAAAAGAAGCACTTAATGAAGATTTCCAGTACCCAATTCCCTGGAAGTGAGTTATGACATATCTGGCATGAAAACCTTCACACTCCATCCAGCTTTCATCTGGCAGTGCCCTATCACCTTCCAGTGAATGGTGCCAGTTCACCATTTCCCCAAAAGCAGGGGTTGTACATATACAGTTGCTTCGCCACAGGAATCTGAATCTTTTACTCACACTTTTTTTGTAACCCATTTTCTATTTGAGACTATCCCAGCCTACAAGCTACACAAAATCTCCCTAGTTAGTATCTCTCCAACTACGAGGGATGGTTTTTTTCTTATGGCTTTTTTTTCCTTTTTTTGATCATAGCTAAAACATAATTTCTCAAAACCCTAGCTTGAAAAGGCATTTTCTCTTTCTGAAATCTAATTCTGGAGGAGTTTGGACTCTGTAGTTCAAGCAGGGATTGTAATCCACATAATAAAAACATCTGCATGTTATGTCCAATTGATTAATTAGCTGAAAAGATCCTTGGGATGAAGCAGTCTTGGCGGGCAGATAAAATCCTTCAATTTATTCATATCTCAGGGGATTGGGTGAGTTCACTTATTATCCTCATTTCTTAGCATTATTCTCATTAATAAAAGCTTGGGCTGCTTTCTACCTGCATAGAATACAACCTGTGCAAAAGGTGGCACTTGGGTGTTTAAGCTGGATACGTGCATGTTACTCCCTGTGCCAGCATTTTTAAAAGTGTGCTTCAAATATTTTAACACCTGATAATGCATTATTTGTGTTTTCATTTAATGAGATTCTTTAGGCATAAATTACAGGCTACTATGGTTAAAAGGCTTATAGGACGTCACAGGATTAGCCAGCAAGCGGTGAATGACAGCAGCATTCACTTCAGCTGTGGCTCGAATAAAGTTGGTTTCCTAAGGGAAAGACTGGTGAGTCTTTCAAATCCAGATGGAAATGTGCTGGGAATAAGAGGGATCCAACTCTATTGAATTTTGTTGAATCCACTTGCAGTTCTGGTTCTGCTGTATTTTCTAAGCACTTCCGTGCTAATAACTGCGTTCTGTCAGACAGGGGAACTAATGTCAACTTTATTTTACAGAGAAAGATCTGAGCTTCCAAGAGGATAACTGCCAAGGTCATGCAGGCAGCTCGTAGGCTAGAAAGTGAAGCTTTGGGTGCTTTTTCTTTGCCTTTTTTTATTTTATTTTTTTTAATAGGCACAAAGCAGTCTTCCATTTCCCGCCAAAACTTGATAGTTTGGCCACTGTCCTTCTTGAGGTACCTTCTTCAGCCCCCATAAACCAGCAGCCTGGGCAGCTCCTCTCTCTGGTAGGGCTCCTGTGCTAGAGCAGAGTCTCCTCACTGCTGCCCTGGGCTTCCTTGAAGAGCTGGGCCAAAATCCAGGTGCCTGCCTGAGCGTGGCCTTTGACAGCTTGCAGTGGTGCCTTGCCGTTGAAAGCGTGCTCTGGGCATCCCTGGGGTGCACTCTTTGCATCTTTAGAAATGAGTTTATTCAAGTCTCTACAGAACATAGGGAAGTGGGAATTTACTGCTTCTGGTTCAAAACCAGGCACTGCCCACGTGCAGCACTCCTCTTCCCACAGCTTTCCAAGGGCAGCGTTACATGAGGCTTCAGGAGCCTTGCTGCTGTGGAGGGGGAGTCTGGAGAGGCACATGGTGGTGGATCGGTACAGGAGCTTTGGATGCACACAGAAACCTGTGGTTTTACTGCACCAGGAAGAAAAATCCCTAAGGTCGCATAACTGTGGCCTCCATCCTTGAGCATTTCTTAAAAGTCACTCCAAAATAAACAGCTTTCTAAAGCTGGTTTGTTAGCTTGTGAACAGGAGACAAACAGCGCACTGTGTGCTGCCCTTTGGACAACATACGATGTGTTCAAAGTAGTTTCTGTTTTGGAGATTTAAAAGATTCTTTTTCTTTTAGCCATGTTATGTGAAAACTAAAGCATGGTGCTTGCTGGGCCTCAGCAACCAGAATTAAAAAAATGTCTCTCAAGTTCAGGGGAAGGATATTTACAAACGTGTGAGCCGTCTCTGGATTTTGTGTTGTGCTGATTCAGCCTGATTTGGCTAATTGCGCTTCAGATTTCAATATAACTTACTTTTTACAACAGATTCTGGTTTTTTCCTTCTGGAAAGAAATGCTAGTACCATGTAAAACACACTGGTTTTGCTTGGAGAGACTTTAGGGTTTTATCTGAAAGAAATCAGACTGCCTTAAAATGCTGATTTTCATTACAGTGAAGCATGCTGCTAGGAATACTGGGAAAGGTTAAAAACAGCAGTCTTGAGGCAAGCTGCTGATTGTTCATATTTGTGCAGAAAAAATATGGTTCCTTATTTACTAGATGCTGGCTCTATGTTCATCCTAGTAAAAGATCCTCCTGCAGGCCTTAATACTGCTGCTATTTTACCTCCCATAATGAATATTCAGAAGCTGCAGTCATTGAGGACTCAGGTGGCAAAAATAGTAAGATGATTGAAGCAAGCCTTGACATAAAAGCCTAAAAGTACATTTCCAACTACATGGAAATAGTGCCGATTTCCCTTTCTGACCACGTAAATGAACGGTGCCAGAAAATCTCCTATGAATTAAATGCCTGTTTCACACACCAGCGTGATTGCATCTTTCTTTCTGTATGATGTGTTGTAATAAGTATGTTTAAAAAAAAAAAAAGGGAAAAAATACAACAGGGCTTTCTGTAATCCTCTCTCACAAAATGTATTGGAATTGAAAAATGGGTATAAAGGACACACTGTTAAGATATGGCAATGCATGCATTGTTTTCTACATAATGCAGTCAGAGTCTCCGTGGTAGAAAGAAATTTTTATTTTATTTTTTTTGTCACCATCAGCAGTTAACCTAAAGTAGGAGCTGCTCCATTTCATTATAGGTTAAATGGCTTACTATAGAAAACTAGCTGAGAGACGTACAACAGTAACACTGCATTTTTAAATAGGTTTTAAAAACACGCTTGAAGATCAGTGAAGAACAAACAATGCAGCATATGTTATTGTTCTGGAATTTTTTTTAATAGAAAGCGCTCCTTTTCAGCATTCCCCCTTCAGTGGAGTCACTTAGACACTTCCAGCTGGTGGCAGGGGATACAGCCATAATACAGCTTTCTCTGTCCCAGCTGTCTTTTTCATTACGTTAAATGCATTACGATGGCTGCACTGTTTTACGAAGGTTCAGGTGCAGAAAGGTATAGGAAGAAATCTGCAACTATGTGTTTTTGTAGTGCCTGCAAGCTTCTGCGAGATCTCTGAATCCTGAATGTGTTCCTGGCTCTGGTCACAGATCTCCTTCCAATCACTGGAACATTTGCTGTAAGGGCTGGCTAAAGGTGCCCGAGGAAATCACCTTTTACAAGGGAGCATTGTTGTAAAGGATTTTTAATGCATTATGGCTCATGCAGCATCACAGTTAAAGAAAAACAGGGATTTAGAAATAAATGCTGAGGAAGAAACTGAGAAAAAAAGAAAACACAGGAAAAGATCCCGGGATCGGAAGAAAAAGGTATCTAGATCTGTGCCAAATTCTGAACAGGGGTTCTTTTGTTTTAATTTTCTTACCTTGCAATTGAAGTATCAAAGCTTGTTCTTGCCTGTAACTTGGTAGCTGTCGGAGTAATTTGTTAACATTGTAAAATAGCATTTGTAACCACAGCTGTGGGGTTTGCAAAGCAATTGATTGTTTAATTGGATATTAGTTGATTGCAGTGATGATGCAGAAGGTGTGCATTCATTTCCCACTTATGTTACTGTGATATGCAAACTGTCTGTGAGTTGAAAATAGTTTGTAACCATCGCGTGAGGTTTAATGCTGAGCTTTCTCGTAGGTTTAATAGCAAAGCATGGCATAATAGTTTAGTCTTACATACGTGTACTTAAAAGGGATGTGTGTAGAGGCAGATTTTTTTTCTTTGTGTTGGGACTGTGTCACATGTTTGGCTTCTGAAACATCCATTTTTGGGATAATGTTACAGAAATAAGGTGTTTCACTGTTTCTCTTCCTTCCTAACGGTGAGCTGTTTTACAGAATTGAGCTGTAACAGTCTGTTATTAGCAACTTTCTTTTGTTAGGGAAATACGTGGCTGAGATTACAGAGCCTGGTTTTTCTCTGCTGTAGATTTGTCTTAGCTGCAGAAAACCCTTCAGCAAACTAGGATCTGAAAAATTCAGTAGGCACTGCATTGCTCATTGTTCAGGTCAGGAGCCTCCGTGTGATTCCAGGCTTGCTGTTTCTCTCTAAGGTATAAAGCAAAATAGTTATGGTTTGTGGCATAATGACAGATAAAGAGGCCAGCTACTTTGGCAGCTCTGAGGATATGTCCTTATAAATGACACCTTGTACTCTGCTCCAGAGAAATAAGGCCCTGCCACGATTTCTTGTCTTTGGCTGTATTTTATGGTCATTTTTTCGAGCACGTATCAAGGAGCCAGTTGCCTTTACAGAAACCTGGGCATGTAGTATTTCTGTGTGCCTTTGTGAAATCCCCCTGAGGGGGGGATTGGGTAATCTTCATATGCTCAGAGAAGCGGTGCATGTGCTTCCTAAACGACATGTAGATTTCCTCTAACATATGTGCATCTTTTGGTTGGGCGAGAGTCAGCATTTCCCTGCCCTTTTCTCTTTTTTTCCTCTGCCGTGGCAGTGCTATACATAATGAAAAGCCCGGAGAAACCCACTGCCTTCTGTTCTAGCGAGCACGTTGGGAGACTCTTAACGTGCTGCAGTACATTTGCTGCAGCCATCTACACTGTAGGTATTTTCTTCTGCGTGAATGTATAGATCTTCTGAATCATCCTCCGGGATAAAGGACAGTATGAAGATAAGTTTCTGTCTTTGAGGTGAATTTTGAGGCGCTGCTGTTTGAAACCAGCCTGAATTAGTAAGATTTTTCTTGGCTGCTGTTTAGGTTATGTGCAGGTTTGTAATGTTGCAGTCAGGGTGGGTTTCCCCCCAGCTGAAAATGACCATAGCAGTAAGGAATTAATTGTGGGAGCTGTCCCCTCAGCCCGTATTTACCTATGGCTCGTGAGCTGAAATGTATCGTCTCTCAGCTAACTCTACTCATGCTGCAGGAAGCCCACGTTGTACTTGATGTGCTCAAGTTTAACAATAGCGTGCCCAACCAGATCCCTGCACTGTCTTTGTGTGAGGGAGCTTCCTCACAGCTCGGAATTAGAACAATATAGAAGGGATATGGCAGTGAGAGGCTCTTGATTCAGTGAGGTGAGACAATTGCTTTGTGGACAAAAATGCTTTATTGTTTATACAACACTGCTGTAGAGGGGAAATCTCTTAGCAACCACAGTGGCACATGGAAAGATATCTGCCTATTAATCTCAAATATATGGATTTCTTTCAGTTTTTTATTTCTGCATCTTAAGAATGAGAGAAAATAGGGAGCTTTTGCTCCACCAAATGCTTTTTTGGGTTCTCCCCCNGTGTCATACTGGAATTTGGTAGCTTATTCCAGTTTCTTTCTAACTTTCCTTAGGACTCTGCAGATTCAGGACAGGTAGAGGCCCTCTCTAGTAGGAGACAGGAGCGAAACCCAGCAATTGCTTCACTTAACTCTCATACATTTGGGCACCAGTCTTCTGATATCAAAGACATGGTTCTGTTACCCAGTACATAGGGCGTAGGAAGTCCAATAATTGTGGTTTGCCATTTTGTACTTTCCTGGCTATTTAAAACATTTTCCCCCCAAATTTTCCACTATGAGTTGTGAGTCACTTCTTGTTCCTCTGCACCACCCACAAGCAAGCAGTACTCTGGGATTTTTTTATTGATCACATGATACTGCACAAAGCTCACCCTTTGCTTAAGCAGCATGCAGAAATATCCTTTAGAGTCTTCCAATCACATTGGAACAACAAAGAATGCTAATGTTTCTGGATAATTTATACAGTAAAGGGCCCAAGGCAACCAATGGTTAGAAAGCAAGGCTGGTGGGATCAGCCAGTGTCTTAGTCTTGTATGATACTAGCAACAGTCATGCTGATTTATGTTCCTGTTTAGTTGGAGGATGGCAGTCTGAGGGTAATATTTCACTGCTTTGGACTGGTTAAGCAATTTACAGTGTAATAACGTTCCTGTGAAGGCTGGCTTCAAGACTTGTATGAGAGAAGTGACCTTTTTAAAAACACACACAAAACAAAAACCTGTGTTATGTCCCATCCCATTTAATTTCAAGGTGAGATAATTTCGAATTGCCGCGCTTAGCTCTGTAGAGAGGCTGTGCTTCTGTGCCCGATGGCCCCACCACACTCTTTCTGTTTGCCTGCATTCAGGACGTTCCAGGCCTTTGCTGAAGGTTCTGAAAGGTTCAGAGCTTACCCAGCTTAAGGGTAAGAGAAAGGGCAAGAGAAAGGGATGGGGCCAGCAAGTGAAGGATCTGCATTATACAGGTTTCCCATTTATTCTCTTTGAGTTTATGTTGCAGCTTCATACGGTTCTGCCTCTGGATGGTTGTGCAGTGTCCTACACTGAAAATAGTTTGAGTACATCCAAGGGCAGACCTGAGCCTTTAATGGTATCACAGAACAAGCCAAACCACTCTTAAAAATAAGTGATTGATAGGATAGCTGGCTTGAAACTTGACTGTGCAGCTCTGTCATGCATAGTTTGGTTTGTGAAAACTAGAAATTGTTTATCCTGTAATAATGTCTGGACAGAAATTGGTTGCTTAGTCAGTGCCTTTCCTAAAATAAAGGTGAAATCTCTGAAGGGTTTTCTGTGTTCTCTCTTTGGTACATATCAGAAGAGAAGGACAGATCTTGGCACGTGGTCAATGATTTATGTTTTATACAATATTTAGTAGGACTGAAGTGATTTCCATTTGTGTGTAGTGCTCAGGAGCTCTTGCGTTCTTTGGGAACACGGAATAATTTGATCATAATGCAAAGCCTGGCTGCTGCTGTCCCTGAGATGTTAAAGGCTGTTGCTGTCACAGCCTCTGCTGCTGCAAACTTGTGGGCAGCAGAGAAAGTAATCGATGCCAATGTCACAAATCCTGTTAATTTCATCGTAAGACAGTGTTTGAAGGTTTTACTGAACTCTCAGGTATGCTGGAAAAATTGCCTTGCAATTTCCTAATGGATATAACTTGAAATGCTGTGTCAGGAGTGATCAGCCTGTGGGTGTTGCAGCTGCTCATGTGGCTTTGAGGAGCTTGTGCATCTTCTGGGCTGGGCTCTGCTGCCAGCTCCAAGGGCCTGTGAGAGATGTCTTGGGCTGCCCAGCGTGGCAGAGCTGGGAGCACCTCCCAGGGGCAGAGGGACCCCAGGAGGGCATCATCACATCCTCGCTGGGAGACTCCCACTTTTTCCTTTCCCCCTCAGCTCTCTCAGGGCTGTCAAATGTTTTACAGATCTCAGCTATGTGAAGCTTTTATTTCAAATGTCAATTTTCATATGCAAACAAGTCTACCAGTTACCAGGTAAAGCTTTAAACTCAGATAATAAGTAAAAATCCCCATCCCTTTTTTTTTAAAGTAATTTCATTATTTTTAAACAAATCTTGATCAGACATCTGTTTCATGGCTTCTGAGCAGTTGAACATAGTAGAATCTAGACAGCTTGAGTACAAGTGATTGTTCTTTCACTCATCTGTGTTAAAGCACAAACCAGGCAGATGTTGCTCTAACATCTGGGGGCATGACCTGTGGTCAGTGAAAAGATTGTGTAGATTAAGGGTCTGAAAGAAAAATTGTTAAGTCAGTGATCTTTTCTAAGTGTGAGGAAAATTTCAGTCATATCCTTGATTTTGGACATGATGCTCAGTCAGAGGCAAATCTAATGAAATAGAAAGGTATTTTTGATAGATGTTTAGGGGCACTGGTGGATGAGATATCTACTAACAATGCTGAATTCTTACCAGCATGGAGCTTGGTGGTGAAAGAGTGTTTCTATTCAGCTGGAAAAACAATTCCTTCTTTGAAGATGACCCCTGAAGGAATGAAACTATTCCGTTGTATTGTGTGGGGAGCACTACAGCATCATTTGAAGTGGGCACTGCTCAGTGTTACTTTGTTGTTTATAAAGCCAGAAAAAAATTTTGCGCTGTTACATTCTTATTTAGTCAGGTTTATACCATTTACCTTTTCCTTTTCACCTTCTTGATGCCTCGGGGCTGTGCTGTCACAAGGGATGGCCATTAGTCACTGTGCAAGTGTCAGTTTGGGTTATAACCTGTGTTATATGGCCAAATGCTTCCAGCTTGTGGTGGCAGGGGATGGGCAGGAGGAGGGAGGACCAAGCATGAGCGGCCCCACTGTTAGAGGGAGGTGGCTCCATGACTGGATTTACAGCTGGACTCTCAGGCAGTGTAAATCAATACTGTTGCTACTGCCTGGTTGGTATTAACACAGAGTCTTTTATCCTTCTGCTTTTTCCACCCAGGCTTGGTTGGTTTTATGGTGTTTTTGGGGGGTTTTTTTGAGAGTTGAGGGAAGGGGAAAATGGGATGCTCTTGAAAGCAAAAGAAAGTTCCAAGGTGGTTGGTGAACAGTGATTTAAGAAGGAAAAAAAATTCTTATATGATTATGAGCATATGAATATTCAACCCTGTGCCAAAAGTCAAAACTCTGCTAATTTCAAGCTCTTAACTTGCCTGAATTGATGGCTTCAGGATAAGTGATGCATACTTTGATGCTGTTCCCTTTGGGCGTTTCCTAAATGTCTGTTACTGTGAGCCAAAGTACTTGTCAACTAGTGGAGCTGACTGAGCACCTGCTAAAATTGAGTGTTAGACTCAGTCAGACCTAGTTTGACTGGAACAGGGAGCTGGGGGGAGGAGGTGGGTTGAGAACTAGGCTCTTGGTGGATGTGATGGAACATGCTTGGATAGAGGAATGAGACAGAGAAAAAATAAAGTCTGAGTCGCAAGTTGCGTTAAAAAGAAAAATTACTTCTCAGACAAAGCCTGGTGTATCCTCACAGCGATTTGCCTGAAGTTCAGACAACAAAAGGCCGGATTTGCTGCTGTTCCGAGATTTGTGCGGCTGTTCAGGCCGCTGGTGGAGTGGTGTCCGGGGTTTTCCGGCTGAGGAGTGGGAGCAGCGCAGAGCTGCCCTGCGAGGGCAGAGCGCGGGGCGTGCAGGCTGTGCTGGGCTCGGGTGCTCCTGGCCAGCTGCAAACCCCTTATGCCTTTTGGCACTCTGTCACACTGGGGCGTGCTGGGGGGACACTTCAGGCTCGACAGAGATGGCACAGCTGCCCCACGCTGTTCCTCGCTTCCGTTACCTAGCCCAGGCTGTACCACTGTATTTTAAATCCAGAGCTACGGGTGCCTCCACAGGATAATTCAGTGTGTGTGAGGCAAGTGAAAGGAATGTCCTCATTTTCAAGGTACTGAGGACCCTCCAGCCTTGCAGCTTCAGCTTTGGGCATTCTGCACATCAGGCTCTGGTATCTCTGGTGGATGTTTGGGCTCATATAACACTTTAAAAAAAAAATCTTTTTCTTGTGTCTGTTGCCTGATGTGGTATTTTTGTGGAGTTCTGCTTGGCTAGCCAGTGCTCTACAAGGTGGGTAATTACTGGCCACCATAGATGAGATCAGCTTCTCTTTTTATTTTTTACAGAGATCACTGTGTGGTGACTTGAAAGGGAAATCCAACATGATATTTCTTTAGTATTTATTCAAGGAAGACTAATGTGGAAGGGAGAACTAGATTGAAATAAGAAGATTGTCTTGTTAATTGAAACTAAAATTCACTCTGGGATGTGTTTTATTTTTTTATAAATCATAATTTTGCCAATAAGCTGAAAGCTATGACAGTTTAGTAATATGAATTTGTCTTAGATAAGATTTATTGCACTGAGATTTACACAAGCAGTTGCCTTTGTATTATGTACCAGAACTAAAACTTTGTTTTGCCATTTTAGTTGCAGAAAGACACAGGACATGTTGAACTTCATTGTCACCTTCATCTGAAAACTTTAGACAACTTCGTATGATTTTGTTTTAATAACCTGAATTACATATTTTACCTGACGTTTTGTTTGTTCAGCTGTGTTCTATTCGCAGTTTTGTATTTCAGCTTATTGGGCAGCTGAATGTTGTGCCATCACAGTTTATTTATCAATTTTAAATCTCAGTTTGATAATTCATTTCACCATATTTTATTTTTTTCATTGAAAATCATTCAGAATTAGAGAGAAAAGTATGAGATATAAGTTCTGTTTCTGATACCCTAGTCCATATTTATCCAGTTGAAATCAATGGGGTTTTATGAAAGAAGTTACATCTTGATAAAAGTGGCGGTATCCATGTCCTCTATTAGCACACTGATTGCTAATGAGTGCGAGCAAGAAATGAAGGTCTGTACCTTAGCAGGTATCCACTACCCCATCAAGGCAAGTTACCCAGACACAAGGTCTGTGTTTATTTCATGGGTGCTGCGTGACATTTCATAGAGCCTGCTGGAGCTACCTCAACAACATCTCCACCAGTGGCATTAAGCTTGATGTTTCTGGTCACCCCATCTCTACCAGAAGCCAGTCAGGCTCTCGGGCGTGCCTGGTGCTTCACGCATTAAATTAATAATTTAAAATACACAAAAATCCTCACTGTAATCTTGTCACTTGCCTCTCTTGTGAAGAAAGAGACACCTGGTCTAGTGGAAGGGGTCCCTGCCCATGGCAGGGAGGTTAGAACTGGGTGATATTTAAGGTCCCTTCCAACCCAAGCCATTCTATGATTCTGTGAATTGCATTCGTGTGTTCCACACTCATTTGTAATACTCTTATAAGTACAAATGAATGAAGGTATATTATGTCAATTGTTGGTATTTTTGAAAGCAGCAAAGTGTATGTGCTTTTTCTGTGAAACCCTGTCAGCTCAGCTCTGAGCTACAGGTCTGCCCTTAACCCTCTGGCCCCTGCCTCTTGAGGTAAGATGCTCTTAAGTACCCAGGCTCTGCTGGAGGAAGAGAGGAGAGTCAGAAGAGGAGACAGGTAGTTGAATTGTGAGTGCCAGGAATGGATTTCCTGGAGCTGCTGAAGTGGCTGTTTTTGCATTATCGTGTTTTGAAAGCAGATCCTTGAACTCTGATAGACTATGGGCAGCTAGTAATGGATCCAAATCCAAGCACTTGCATGGTTCTCTAGCAGTGAGGAGAAGCCACAGGGTGCAACCCAAATACCCCCTGCACTAATGATGATGTGATCTGTCCGGCTGGGGATGGTGCTCTGGTACACAGCTGCTCGTGTGGCATCCTCGTGCTCTCATCAGCCTGAGTGCCAATCCTGCTACCCTCTACAAGTACAGGGTTTACACACAGCAGAACATCTGTAATGCACGTATGGCACAGGTTTGTGTGTGTGCAGGGCAGGAGCTGGGGGTCAGGGCCTGGCTGGGGCTCTCCACCTGTGTGTTTTGCACCAGTGCATCCACAGCCCTGAGTCGGGCATCTGCAGAGTGTCCCTGCTTCCCACAGTGAGTCTCCTTCTGTGCTGCCCTGGGAGAGGAGGCGTGGGGCTGCAAGGGGTTTGATTCCAGAGGAAGTGTGTTCCCTTTGCAGTGGCTCCAGGAAAGCCTGGCTCAGCCCAGCGCCAGAGCTGTTGGCCAGGCTGGGTCCTTAGGGAGAAGCTGTCCACAAAGTTGTTAACGGTGTTTTCAGAAGTGCTGTGGCTCTGTATAAATATTTTGTTCCTTCACTTCCGTAATTCACAGTGTGATTCTGTTCCATTGCTGTCATTGATTCCTAACGGAATTATAAATCCTGTTTTTAATGAATAGACAATTTGAAAAGAACAAGCTGTTAGATCAAAAATTTTAATGGTCTTTTAAAACTTCTGTCTCTTTTCTCTTGAAATTCTTTAAATTACAGTATCACCAGCAATTTCTGCATCACATTCTGAGTTCACAAAGCTCAGGAGTCAGTGTGGTTGTTATCTAACCTTTCAGCTAGAGCACCCTTGTTTGCATATTCCAAAGAGCTTTCCTTAAAGGCAGTATAATAAAGAGGAACCGTGTGACACTATCCTGTGTGTACCCTCTAATAAATGCTACTTTTACCTGCCCTATTTGTTGTCATTAGAAGATCTAGTTGTGGAACTCACTTTCTGTTCAGCACATTGGTTCATTTTCCAGTGAATTGTAAATGTCAGGATGCAGAATAACTCCATCGTTGACTTCCTTTAGTTAAACAAGATTTTCACAGGTAGCTGGGCTGTTGTCCTTCCTCGTGCTCTCTCCAGATGGGTGAACTTGAGGGTGTGCTCCCCAGCGTTCTCTGGCAACTTGTAGAAAAGCAGAGTTGTGCAGTATCCATTGGATAGCTGTTCCTTCTGCTCCCCAGCATGAATTTATGGAGCATTTTGCTAACAGAAGGCAAAGGTGGGACTGAGGCACTGACTGTAGTTAGCTACAGTCACTTTTCCAGCGTTGAATCAGAGTGTCTTATAAATACAGGCATTCAGAGCTTTAGATGAAACCCCTTCATAGGTTGAAAAATTTTGTTTTCTCCCACACAGCTTTTTTTTCTTTCTCCCATAATTGCATTACCACTCCTTCTGGACTTTACTGGGGTGTCTCTGAAACTGCAATCATTTCCCTTCCATTAATCACTGGCTTAATGGTGAGCATTTGCAACCATCCCAGCAGCTGAATGTACCATTGGCCCGTGAGGAAATAGCGGTGTCTGAGTGATCTCAGTAACCTGTTCTCCTGCTCCCTTTGGGTTTGTGTGAATCTGGCAATCACCTCTGGTGCTGAGGCCGGTGTTCTCATGCTCAGACTGTAGGAAGAATGAATGCAGGTGTTACTCAGAAGTAGACTGCTGGCTAGACCCTGCAGCACGGGTGGGTAAGCCCAGCCAGGGTGCTCGCTGTGCCAGAGGGGGAAGATCTCCCCAGGGGAGAGAGATGTGCAGCGAGCCCCTCATGGTGCAGCAAGTCAGAAAAGAGGCTCCGTCTATGTGTGCAGCATTTTCCTGTAGTGCTGAGGAAGCCTCTCTCAAAACAGGCCTTTTTTTTTTCTTTTTTGGCCAGGCAGTAGCTGACAGTATGTTCTGGAGGGTGGCTATGGACAGCTTCTACAAAACAAAACTCTGAACAGTTAAAACATCCCTTAGTGAAATATTGCTGAGAAGTGGGTGGCAATGGTTTCCTCTATTACATTTTTACCATCTAAGCAGAAAGAATATCTTCAAGGAGAATTGGTGAATGCTGGATACCTGCAGTCCTAGTTTTTCTTGCCACTTGATTTAATATGAAACCACCAGCACTTTGAAGCTGTTAAACATCAAAATTCTGATAACTAAAGACTGCTGTTTTTCTACCAGTCTGAAAAGATTAAAAAGATGTTGAGAGGAAAACATGTCTCATGACAGTGGGTGCACAATCAAAGTTTCTAAGTAGGGCAGCCTGAGGAGCAGCCAACGCTTTTTAACAGTTATGGGAAAGTGTATGTTGTTTGATGTTCCTCTCTGGTATTTTTCTCTCTACCTTTTTTTGTACTATCAGACTGTCTGTTTATGCTTAAAGAAGGCTTAATAAATGTTTTGCACACTCAGCACACACTGCCCACATAAAAGAGGAAACTTATGCACTCTTCCAAGTCATCCAGGCAACAAAGGATAGGGGGTTCACCACCGACTCCTCCAGTTTGATCTTAAACAGTTTATTTAATCACTGGGTTTTGTGTCCATAAAATATCTCCATGTTTTCGGTCTTGTGCATTTTAAGGATCTCTTTTCAAATGGCGAGCACTGGCTATTTTTCCTATAATACAGAATATATTTTGCATGTCTTGCATAACAGTCATGGCTACAAAATAAGGCCTGTGCAGGGTTTATAGTTTTTTAATGACCTCCGAGCTGCTGAGTGCTGGCCTGGTGTGTGACCTATTGGCTGTGTCCACAGCTCTCAGGAACAATTTTGCTGGTGTCTTACCATAATTCTGGAGGAGAAATACGTTTTTTGGAGAATTTTGTGCTTTTTGAAAAGCTTTTGGTGGAGAGGAAGCATGCATGATAACAGTTCTAATTACGGTTCTTAGTATTCAGTATAAATATCCAATTTACTGTTTTTTAGATTAATTTTTTTAATAGTGTACCAAGTCTTTGATTAAAGGCTGTTTCAGAAGGATTGATCATTTTAGGTAAGTTGCAGATAGAAACCCACATTGTTTACGAAGATTTTGTAAAGCTCTTCAGATTTTTTTCTGTTTCCCACCCAATATACAGCAAAGTTATCCAAATCCTGGTTTTAGAAGTGCATGACTTTAATCTAAAACAGCTAAATGTAGTGTATTTTATAACTGTATGTATCTTCTTGCTGGCCTACGTGCTTGTTATCCTTGAAGCTAAACTCACTGAATTGTGGTCAAGTCAGAGGTCCAATTAGCAGAACCACTGAACATATGCAATAAATTCAGCTTGAAAGGCCACATGCACAATCTGCCTTGGGTTGGAAAGCCAAGAGATGCTGTGACCAAACAAGATCCGCAGGGAAGCTGTTCAAAATTGTAGCCCTTTGTTCCCAGCAGCAAAGCTGCCCCTTTCTCCTTGTTTACTACCAAATGCAAATGAGCGAACAAGGCTGATGCACTTTTAAAACCAGTCAATTTGAAGGAAGATGAGAAAAAAGGAATGAAAGGATTAGAAAGAGCCTTGATGTTGAAATGGGAGCAGTGTTTGGATGGGAACAGCAATGGCAGAGAGGGAAGGAGTGATTGAGGCAGCTGACCCAGAAGTTTGGGTTTATTTTGGCTGTAACTAGGTGCTGGGAGATGAACTCCTCCTTCTGAGCAGCTCCTTATTAACTCACAATGTTTCCTCAATGCCAAGCCAGTAGATAAAACCTGAGAGAGAAGGGAGCAGGAGAGGAAGGCCAAAGCCAGCAAAAGTTCATCCTGTGCTGGTCCTGGGCTCCAAGCCGTGCGGAGTTCAGGGAGGGCTGCGGTTCCTCTCAGGACAGGGCTGGCAGGGACGATGGATGGCTGATCAGATGGCCAAGGGGACACCTCTCTTCCATGAGAGCATCCTCTGTGCTGCAAGTGAGCAAGCAGGGAGCTGCCTGCAGGGCTGCTGCTCTGAGTGCAGGGCTGCTGGGGGACTGCAGTGGTGCTTGCAAACCCCCCTGCCCAGGCAGAGCTGCTGCCTTGGCTGGGGGAGGGATTCAGGCCTCAAGGCAGGCAGAATGACAAAAACCCTCTAGCTGTGTAGAGCAAGGTGAGAAATTTAATTGTTTGGAGCACATCCAAGCAATCGCATCTGATTAAGTCCTTGAAAAGATAATATCTTACCTGTTACCTGGTTGCATGAATTTATACAGGGGATGTAGAGTCTGGTGCTTTGTCAAGGTCCACATACAAAGAGTTAACCACAACTTAATCAGGGCTTGTCAGGTTTAAGATATTTCTGGTACAATGTTGAGCAATTAATGTACGCCCACAAAATATCAATTGTTCCCTAAAATTGTAGTCTGCTCACCAAAATATATTCTTTTTAGTTCTCAGAGTTTAGGGGTGAAAACGAAATTCAGCCTAATGTCTTTCTGTGTGTTTCTTTTTCATTTGCAGTAAAATTTTCTCACATTTTCTTGACAAGTCAAAATCTCTGTCCTAGTTTTTGCAAGACGTGCTGCTCTCTGTGCCTGCCTGCCTGTTTCCTAGAAAATAGTTATCCAAATGAGTTGCCTGAGAAAGGAGCAAAGGTCATATCCCAAAAAAGAAAACAAAGTCACAGATTATATTCACATTCAGACTTAACAATATCTTAAAGAAAGATTGAGGAAATACACAAAAAGGAAAAATAAAACTGGAGGGGAAGCAGGGGGAGATCGGGCAAAGCTAGGCAGCAAAATCCTGCCAGAGCTTCTGGAGGCTTCTGACTGGAACTTTACATTGGGTCCTCCTGTTCATTCAGTTGTGTCTGTTTTAGTTATTGAAAATACCTTTTTTTTTTTTTTTTTAAATAAACCTGCATGCTAAGTAGTGGCAGTTGATTATTTTAAAATCAGTTATTTTATGTATTTATTGTTCAGATGACTATTCAGTCCCGTGCCTCTTGGATAGTTTCGTTCATGCCAACATAAATTGAAGAGATGAAGCCTTATTAACATGAGGGCTGCCAGGAACCAGTTTTATTTCGTAGGTAGCCAGTTACTGCGATTCAATAAATGCCATTGTCTGTAGTTCTTGTGTTTGACAATTACAGATTAGGGCTGCATGGCTTCAGGGAGCATTTTCCAGCAGTAAAATTTAGGTTTCACATGCAGTGACCTTATTTTGAGTACGTCCTGCTGTTTGGTGAAGAGACATTGGTGGCTGCTCAGGGGAGGAGTGGTGGCAGGAGAGGACAAGGTCGGAGGTGGCTCGAGGTGGGGGTTGTGTTAACCCGCCTTGGGACGGCAGCATGCACGTGTTGCAAAGGGCAGACCCAGAATGTCCAACAGCAGAGCAGTTGGGCTTTGGACTTCCCTCTGTAATGAGAGAAGGGTGGGTTGTTTTCTGGGAGGCTCTCTGCTGGTACTGGATACGAACGGAGCAGTCAGGGGAGGAAGCCTGGTCCTTCGGCCTTGCGCCGTCCATGCGCTGCTGATACTTTAGAGGAAGATTTCCTTCACTTCTGATTATATTAAAAACATTAAGGTTTCACTTTAAAAGATGCTGCAGGTCTCCTTAGTCTGGTTACATGGTACTTGGAATTTTCAAAAAACCTTAGAGCCCTGAGCCAGGGCATTGTTGCCTTTCCTGAATGATGCTGGCAAAGGCAATGGGAGTGCACAGGGGAGTCCACCACTGGCAGCACAGCCTGCAAAATGACGGGAATTCACCTGTCTCATCAGAAAGGAAGGACTTAAATCCTTCCCTCTAGAAAACCTTTGCATTAGAGCAAGGAAAGTTTCTCTTTGCTTTTAAAACCCTCTAGCTGCTGAAGATGTATGAGCTGTTACAGTTGAAAAGCATGGGAGAAAATGGTACTGTGTAGTAGGCATAGATTTTGGGTTTCAGAAAATGAAGTATTTTGCAGCTAGATAGATTGATCAGCTTTATGTGTTTAGCTGATAGGAAAGAAAAGCTTTGGGCAGCTTCTGGTTTTGAAATATTTTGTTTTTACTTCTACTTTCAGACAGAAAAGCATCTGGTGGAAAGGTGCAATGTTGTTTCTCAGAGCTCACAAATGACTAAGCATGGTGCATGATACTTTTGCTTTTGTTGCCATGGGTCTGGTTAGTCAAAAGTGCCAAATATTCTGCCACTAATCCAGCCAAGTTCCTAAGCCTGCACTCAAGCCTATTTGTAATTGAGGTGAGTACAGAGGGAGCACTGGGTGCTTAAAGCTGAGACCAGTCTGGAGTGATGTGTGATCATCCCGTCAGAAGAGAGAGTTTTCAAGAGGGAAGGTCCCTCCTGACATACTCTGGGTTATCCCAGCTCTCAAGGTTGGGTGTGAGCACCCGAGAGCTGGAGCCAACATCATTTACCTTGAATAGTAGATGGAATCTGATAGATTCAAAAATTTGGTATTTCAAAGACCTTTTTTTCTTCATGGATGCTTTTTAAAAACTGGTGTTACCAATATTTGTATGTTGGTGGTCAAACACTGTGAGAAAACCCTGAAGACAAGAACAGTGGTAAGTCTGTTACGTATGGCATGGAAGGCCACCTAGCACTAAGTCACAGTTGAAAATTTCATTCTTATTATTGATTTAATCAGGCTTATTAAGCAGCTAATTAACTCATTATAGTGTTATGGAGGTATTAATCCTATACGTAAAGTGTAAGTATATAAATTCTCCTTTGAGTAGTTATTTGTGTGCCACAAACAGCTGTAAATTTGGAAGATGCTGGCCGATGCCTAGCAGCTAATTCAGGCCAATTTTTTCAGCTAAGAGTTTCTTAATTTGAAAAATACGGAGTTTAATATGCTCAAACTCACAAATTTAAGCTCAACAAAACATTTAAGTCAATAACAAGATGAACACATTCTGGAAAAGTACGAAGAAGCCAACACCAAACCAAACAACCCATAAAATGCTAATAATAATTTCTGTGTAATCTGGTGGGGGTTTTTTCCCAGATTTTTTTTATTGCTGTGAGCAAAGGGAGCCTTTTCAATCACTCACGCTGCTCTCTTTGTGACAGCCCTTCAAATACATCATGACCTGATAGCAAAATCAGTCTTGTGAAAAGTATTAAGGATCGACTTACCCTAAGTCTGCAAGTGAAATGAAACCTGAGCCCAAGGTGATTGCATTAAGCATGTACTGTCATTCTTGTCACATCTGTGTTCTGGAGACTCGAATAAGCAGTAAAATGGTGAAGTATTGGTGTTTGTTAGAAGAGTGTGTTCTTGGTGACATTGCACAAGTAGAGCTCATCTTGTAAAGCAAAGGAAATTAATTTCCTTGAGTGTTTTCCCAAATCCAGGGGTGAAACATGAACATCTCCATTATCATTAATACAGGCATTTCACGCTGTGTGCTCTTCTAGTGACTGTTCCATTCAGCGCTTGCTAATTACAAGTCACTAAAACCTGGGCTGCCTGCTGAACTGGGGTGAATTATGCATCTGGAGGTTTGAGGTCCTTCACCTTCCCAGCCCCCGAGGGGAAGGCTTTTTACGGAGGTAGATGTCAAGGGGAGGCCAAGGGCCAGAGAAAAACACATCAGTTCTGTAGGCATGTCGATTTACATTTGTGCATTTCCCTTTTTTCAAGATAATTGACAATTTTTTTGTGTTTTGAAAGCTTTTAGAAACTGATTGAGGTCAAGGGAATCAAACTTAAGATTGCGAAGAAGACTGTTTAAAATCACAGCCATTATCTATTTTAATTTTCTCTGCTGGAGTGTACCCCAAAACATTCATTATGTGGAGGGTATAATCTCTGAACAAATGACATGGTGGAATTAATGAACAATTAACTATGATCATATGTTATAAACAGAGCTGATTAGAATCCACACATGCCTGGGTTTTAGAAAGGCTCTTTTTTGACTCAGCTTTGTGTTGCTGAAATAGGACCACACAGCTCTCATTTCTTATTCATTGTGTGAGCATAACATCATTTCCTCTGAGGTAAGGCTACATCTCTTAGTTTTCATGGCAACCAGACAAAGAATTAATCTATTCTTCGACTTACTATGTGTGGGGAGAGTAGGGGAGAGGAAAATAATGTGTTTTCCTCACATCCATTTGTCTAGTGTGCTTAAGTTATTGACTTCCTCCTATAACCTGGAGACCATTCTCCAATATCCCACGTGTGATAAATCAGAGAGAATGTTGCAAAGCTGGAAGAAAGGGAGTATCTGTCCCCAGCAGCTGCAGCTGCACAGTGGTGTGTGCAGCATGGAATGCAGTTACTGTGCTGTGCAATTTACTGTCTTCATTAAGTCAGACAAGAGTCAGGTGAACCGTGTAAACTCCATCTGAATTCACAGTGGGTTCCATGCACAGTATTTACACCTTTTTCCTCTCACTTTATTTACTTTCCACACGTATGTGTTTAATAAATGAACACCATTATAAATTAGGATGCTTTCAGAACAACAATGTCAGATACTGTGACTGTGAGCATTTTCAACCTTAAAGGGAAAATGCTTCTGGCATTTTAAAACAGAAGCAGGCCCTGAGCTCTGCTAATGTCATTGGGGACAGGCGAGGATTTGTTTCAAGAGCTGCAGTGCAGCACCAGGCAATGACTGGACATACAGCTTGATGATTTTGCATCACACAAAAGCACTGGCTTCCCTCTTATCGCCTCACTGCTCTGATCATCCTGAAAAGTGAGACAAAGGAAATGGCCCACTGTATACTGACCTTCATTGTAACAGCAGAAACCCTTCGTTATTTCATCACATTACTTGATACCCTCAAGGGCAATGCATTTGGAACTCGGAAATTTCATGTGCAGGAAGCAGGCATGCAAAATTCCCATTACATAAGGAGAAGGTGGAGTTTTACACGTGTACTCTGTGTGTGTATTTGTGCTTCTCAAAATATGTATACTTGAGGGACACTTAAACAGTAACTTAGAGAAGAGTTCTTTAGTCAGAGACCATTTTATCTCAATAATTTGTTTCCAAATGATAAAAAATTGTTTCTGAAGTAGGAACAAGTCAGTCAGGTACAGCACTGTAAGTAGGGGAATGGTTTGTTTGAATTAAACAAAGATGTGTTCAAATGGTGCTTTTCATATGTGTAGCATGCTTATCAAGTGCTCTCTGCCAGCAACACTCTGTGCTGGTAGGGGCTGGGCACCCTACCTGTCAAACAGCAAGTAACTGGTCTGGAGGGCTTTTAGCAAAATCCTCAGGATTCTGAGGCTCTTCATGTTCATGGCATTGACTGTTGGTACTACGGGCTTTGGTCTCTCTCCCCTCTGCTGAGGTAAACGTGGGAGGTGAGAAATCTGTCTGCACTTTGTGTGGGCACTCAGCAGTTCTGGGACTGTAGGTGCAGTGCCTTCGACCAGAGACTGGCAATGGGTGTGAATGGGCCCCAGCACCCTTGGGGCACTGTGGTCCTGTTTGGAGGTCACAGAGCACAGTCCCCAGCTGGACATCACAAAGGGAACACTGCAGAAGCCTGGCTGCAGACCAGCTGCAGAGAGCTGTAGGGGTGCCTGGCTCACTGTTCAATTGGGAGGGTGAAAATGTAACAGGTTTGAGGCGGAGGTCTAGGGGAGAGGAAGAGTACATGTACAGCAGGTAGCAGGCTTTGTCCTTCTCAGTTCTTTCAGCTTTCCACAGACTGGAGAAGAGCAGCTCCCCAGGCCTGGAATATCCCCTCCCACCTGTTTAGTTTTAGAGCTGCTTGACTCTGCTGGCTGCCTTGCCTTGAGCAGATTTACAGTTTCTGACAGTGGTTGTCGATGTCAAAACTTGCCCTTAGAAAGGATTTTTTTACCTTCAGTAGGAGGGACAGTGAGATTTTGTTCTCCCATCTCACAGTATCAGGGAGTTCCAAGGCAGTGATATTTGAGAGTTTGACACTCAAGAGTGGAAGGCTTATCCTAGATGGTGTCTGGAGCCCCAGAACTTTATGGTTTGGCACGGATTTGCTTTTAGCTTTAGGGTTCTCTACTGTTCCCTTGTTTCTGTGGTGGATTATGCAGGCGTCAGAACTTTAAAGCCAAGTCGTCTTTGTTTCCACAAACTTGATTGCAATTTTGGCCCCAGAAGTAACTGTGAAAGAGCACTGTGAGTTATGAAAATCTTGCCCTAAAAGTCATGTTGCTGTCAAATCTCTGAACTTTAACATTAAAACATTTTAATTTCCTCTTAAGAAACTGAAGAAAAGCTGGTTGGTGGAGCTTTTGCTGCACATGGATCATGAGTCACAGCATCAGTAACATCCGAGAGTGTGTGCTAAGGTACAAATGGAATGCCTGGGAGGGAGCAAAGGCAGGTGTGATCCGCCTGTTCCCTGGCTGGACGGGGAGTGCTGACTAATCAGGAGGTTTGAGCTCCAGAGAAAGCTCAGGCCCTGTAGATGTAACTTCTCCCAGCATTACTGACAAACGCAGTAGGGCTGAAGGCAGACAGTCTTGGGACTTACTCTTTCATGGAAAAGAAAGTGCATGCTACCAGGGCCTGACTTTTACCAATACTTTCCACTTTCCTCCTGTCCTCCATCAGGCTGAACAGATGTTGGGTACCTTTCTATGTAAAAGTTTGCCATGTGTTGAGCAAGTCCTCTAGGAATGACTTTCCAAGTGCCAGAAAATGCTCTGCTGTGGCAAAGTGACAGATAGACCAATGCTATTATCCGTTTATGATGTTTTAACGTAAGCAGAGATTTGAATGTGTCTGAAAATATGTTTAGAAGGAGGGCCTGAGGTTTCTTAGCAGTGGTACAAGAAAAGAAATAATCATGAGCAGTGGGTTAAAAATTGCCCTTAGCTCAGGTAATTTTTATTAAAAAGAGGAGAGTTTAGACTTAATTTGTTTTTATGTTGTGCCTTAAGCATGTGTTGACCTGTTTGTTTGAAAGGAGTGCTACAAGATTCAGCTCTGTTAGTGGTTAATCTCTCGCCTCTTTTGGTTCAGATGTAAATGGTTCCAGAATGTATACAGCCTCAAAGAAACAGACCCTAGCAAGCAGGTTTAATTCCATTTAATATTTCAAGGAGGAAGAGTTAAGAGTTTTCCGTTTAAACCCAGCAGCAAGCATACACATGGCAAGGAAGAATCAGAATAGCTGAACACAAAGATTTCTTGTCATTATTTAGAATCAATTGGAATGTGTGATTTCTTTGAAGACATATATTTTGCTTATAGAGAAAGTATGTTAGTTGCTTGCAGACAGCAGTCTGTGTATGAAAAAGAATCGATACATTTAATTTCAGTTGCATCCTCTTTTGATACTGAACACTAACATTTCTCCAAGGGAACAAGTGATTCCAGGGTTCCTCAAAGAAGAAAATTGTGTAGGTGGGGTTTTCTTGCAGTATCATAAGAAAGCACCCTTCAAATGGAAGCCTTTGGGTGTATATATAGCACAGCAGTAAAAGCAGACACATTCTTGTGGGTGAGCAAATATAAACTCCTAAAGACTACAGAAACTGAAAATGAAAGCGGCAAATTAATCTAGAAACCTTTCTGCTCTGCTCCTGGTCTGGCCCCAGGCCTTCACAGTAATTAGAGAAAGGAATGATTTCTGGGTTTTTTTGCTTTGGTTTCTTTGTTAGTTTATTAATTTTAGAAGAATGAAAGTGGAAGATTTTGAATTGCCGTCACCTGATGTGCATTGCACAGATAACATGTTATTTGTTGCCTGTGGCTTCTCAGGAGACTGAGCAGAAAGTAGGAATAAGTAGCACATCTTGGGAGGCCACTTTGGCTGCAGAACTGTCGTGGAATTCAGCACATCGCCAGTGTTGCGGCTGTTCATTGTTTTGGTCATTCAGCTTGGGTTTTTTATTAAAACTGAATTAGTAGAACTTTTCTTTACAGGGTTGAGTCTCACTTTTCTCCTTGATGTTAGTGCAATATTCAGTTCTCAATGTCTCAAAAAGCATAGGAAGTCTAAGGCAAACCATAATATTTATACTCCTCTTGAGGGTTAGCATCAGCCAGGTTTTTTTTTTAATGGTAAATATTTTTCATGCACAAATGTCCATTATAATTCATCTGAGTTTACATGTACGTGTGTGTACACACACTGAAGTTACCAGGTACTCTCTATAGCTACTGCAAAATGCCGGTGGAATAACACGGCCACCGTGACATAGAGTATTAAATATTCTTCAGCACTAGATTACATTTCCCAACATTTCTTCTGCACTGATTTCTGCCCTGGTAAAATGAATAGCTCATCAATACCTTAGTAAACATCAACTGCAGCCTGCAGCTTTATTTTTCCGTCATTGAACAATTGACAATGCATTCAGTATTCCAGCCCAGCTGATCATGAGATAAAGTGTGACTAAAAAGTAGATCATCTGGTGGATGCTCCAGTGTTTGGAAGGACACAAAGGGCTCCTCTCTCCTCTCCAGCTTGCCCGTGCAGCTCCTCCTGCAGTCAGCGGGAGCTGTGCGTGCCTGTTTGGGGCACGTTGCTGTATCTGAAACACTCGCCCCGTTTCATCACTGGCATTAGCTAAGCAGCAGGGACATTCAAGCCAAGCACAGCCACTTCTTGACTGCTTGTGCATTCAGCTGGTTGCAGTGTTAGGTTTAGGGGCTGAGCCTCTCCTTCACATTTTTGTGGCCCACACAGAGTCCTTGGCATGGGGTGTCTGTGCATCATTCACGCTTTCCAAGATGACTGAGGGTGGTGTTAGACATATCCATTAACTGTCCAAGAAGGGTTTTCTTCTTTTCAAGGTATGACTGCTGTCTTGTGGACACAAGCACCCCCACAAGTAAGGCTTACAACTGGTGAAGGTGCAACTTGCATTGTTCACAGCAAACCTTTGTTGGAAGGACCATCCCTGGGTGGCCAGCAGGTACTACAGCTCCCACGTCCAGGTGGTGCTGGAAACACTAGCTGTGACCTCTGACCAGAGTTTCATTCTGTTTCTGAATGTCTGTGGGCACAGGAGAAGGGAGCTGAGCCCGTCAGATCTCTCCCATGCTTCTTTCACGTACAAAATTCCAGAACTGAGATTAATTTGGACTAATGTCAGGGAGCTGAGAAGCTTCTTTAGAAGGTTCCTGCTGCCAAATGTTTTATTGCTTTTTCGTGGCTGGAGATATTCTATGACAGTAATTATTCAGGCCTTGTGTGCTTTTGAATTGTGGCTTTTGCCCTTGTCACACGAGGGGCAGTGGAGATGGCAGTGGCGTGTCACGGCCTCCGTGCTAGGCAGGGCTGACCCCTGTTGGCCTCTCGGTTTAAATGTTTCTCTGCATCCCAGTGCCTGGCAGCTGAAGAGATTTGCTTTTTCCTAGTACCCAGCTAGGGACCAGAGACTTGTGGCTCACAGGCCAGACACAGCTGGGAGCTCCTATGGATGTTGTGTTGTGGGTGTCCAGGCTGCTGAAGACATTTGGAAACACTCAGCCCTCTGCAAAGAGTCAGCTCCCCACATGTGTGTGGGAATTTGTTGCAGCTCTTTTCGCAGCCAGCCCTTCAGTAAAAAAATGCATTGGGACTGCATCTGCTGCTGCCCTAGAATTGCCTGTGTGTCCTGAACTTGATTGTCTCCACGTGAAGCCTTTACTCAAGCTTTCTGTCTATGCTCTAGACTATATCTCTCTGGCCTTTTATCTGGGCAGACTCTTGTGTTCCTAAAAAAATGGTGGAGTTAAGGTGGAGAGCCATGCTAGGAGCACAGCAGCACCCAAAGAGTTGAGGTGGCCTTAACAGCAGAGTTTATTCAGGTCCAACCTGTCAGATCCAGAGGTGTAGTTAGGTTTACTTGCAGAAGACTGCCCACTCTGCAATTGCCAGCTGATTGCAAGTGTTGACATGGACTCCGTTCAGAAGTAGAAATCAGGGACAGAGTACTCAGTTATGAAACATGTACATCTTTTTCTCTTAGCTGTCATTCTTGTACGGATGTACCTCCATCGTATTTTTTGTTCAGCATGAATCTTTGTAGTGCTTATAAAAGTCGATCATAACTGGGAAAATTTCTTTCTTATTTGAATATGCGAGCCTCATACAACCAACGGTACCTTTGCATTCCTGGATCAGTTCAGGTATCATCCTGTGAGTTTATTTGCACTATCCTCAGTGGATGTTACAGGCTGATGGAGCCTTAGCCTTCTGTCTGGAGCCATAAAGACACTGTGTGGTGTTTGGCACGTACAGCCTGGAAATGGCTCCTTTGTTATGCAGCACAGGGATGTAAGAAATCACTGACAAAATGGAGTTAGGGTTTTCATATCCTGAGGGACTGAAGTACCCACACAGATCCAACTACACCAGGGGTACCGATGGTGAGGGGGCCAGTGGGAGCGTGGCAGGCTCAGAAGGCTTCAGTTGCCCATCAGATGGTTCATGCAAAAATTGTAAATGGTCTTTTTCTACAAAAGCTAAGCTTTGGCACTCACGCATGTGATTTCTAAATCAATCTGATTGATCTACCTTATAAGTGTGATTCCGGTATGTTCTCTCTTCTTATGAAACAACCTCTGATAGCACTGAAGTGAATAATTCTATATTTGGCAATTATTTATGAACTGCAGATCTCATAAACACAGCAGATGCATTTCCTGGATGGCAGCCATTAGTGCATCTGGGGATTTATTTACTAGTTACTGAAAATACTGGACTGCAAGGGAAAAAGAAAAGATGCTGCCACCTCTTCCTAATTTTCACTTAATTTCTGAGCTGCTCCACAGCATTCCTTCCTCAGATTTGTCATGTTAGAAACAGCCCTTGACATCTCTCAAATATTCAGTTGTCTTCCAAAGTAATAGCCTTGTAGGATGTGCTGCAGGCCCTGCATCTCAGAGATTTGTATCTGAAACAATTTAGGACAGCAACGTCTTAATTTCTTCAAAGAAAAAGGAGAAATCTTTGCAAAGGGTTCTTAGCTGGTTATTCTTATTGTGCTGAGTGTGACTAAAAGTTAGAGAGAATTTTTAGAATAGCTGAAAAGTGGATCTGTCGCATGCCTGAAAATGTTCTGTGATCTACATGAACGTATAAACCGAGGGCTGTAGTGGAGCCAGGCACAATTCCCGTGTGCCCTTAATACACCTGCTCTCCTGGGCTGGTGCAGGGCCTCAGCTCCCCTGGCAGGCACCAACAAATTACAGCCCGCCCTGAAATTTTGGGGAGGGTAAAAAAAAAAATTGCTCTGGCATATAATGGAACCCTTGCTGCTTTTTGCTGTTTTGCAAATGTAAGTGTGCAATTATTTCGGATTTCAAAACTACGTAGTAATGAAATGGGGAGAAACACCTGCTTTTTATGCTCATCTTGAGGATTTTGTTACCTCAATGACAAGATGTTACTTTATCTAGATTTCTTTTGGTTTGTTTTGTCCAAAACTTGTCCCACTTAGGGGAGTATTTGATATTCTCTTCCTTCTGCCTGGTTTCATTTCTCCTGTCTTCCATTGTTTCTTTTTTTTTTTTTTTTTTTTTTTTTTTTTTCTTAATGGCTTTCATCTGAGAAGGAGATTTCCAGTTGTAATAAGGACAGGCCAAAAGGATGGCATTTGGATTTGTGGGTTTTTTTGCCTCCTTGCCTGAGGTGAAAAGAGGGATGATTTCAGGCCATTAAACATGCAATAAGGCATGAATATCTTTGGGCTTAGAATTTCCTCTTGCTGAAATACAGAGATTCAATTTTAATATGGACTTAGTCTAGGGAAGAGCATGTTCTTTACGATACAGAGTGTTTTGCTCCATGTGTTAGTATTTCAATTGTGAATCTTTATGGCATTGGAATTGAATCCCTCTGACTTCCTCAGGAGGCAATGCCAGAGACAGGGTTTGCAGTATCCACTTCTGTTCATGGAGTATATTCATCTTTAATGGGAAAGCAAATACCAAGGTTATTTCTTTGGTTGTACATGATCTTATTCCCCCTACACACTTGCTGTACGTTGTATTTTATATGTAAAGTACAACAGTTAAAGACATATAGTAAAGTATATGCCAAGTCAAATGCTCATAGAAAAGCACATCTAATAAGCTTGTGAGAACATACCTATTTTTGTGGTAGGCTGTCACACTTGGTATGTCATTGGCATTTTCCATATAGAGATGAGACCAGAAGAAAATGCTCAGCAAGGGACTGAAAGCTTAGAAGACAGGAAAAAACCATTCCACTTCTGTACTGATTGCTTCTTATCTTTCTGATAGTTGTGAGCTTTGGTGTCATCACTAGTTGAATATTTTTGAATATGCTTTTAGCTTAATTTTGTTTTTTTAAAACAATACTATTTTAAAAAATAATCTGTAATTGCCCCTGTAAACAGCTTAACTACAAATATTCTACTAGTCATAATAGAGTTTGTCATTTTGAATATGAATTAATTTCCAGTCTTCAGAAATGTCTTGGGGCTTGTTAATCTACAGTGTAGTTGTGAATGGCATTTGTGATAATTTTCCGCTGCCGTTTCTTTCCAAGAAATACCTTCAATTTTCTGAGGGGCCATTAGGGCTTGACGCAAGACAACAGACATTGCAGTAACATATAGCTCTTGGGTACATGCTTCTCTGATACCTTTTGTGCAAGAAAACAGCATTGAGATGCAACCTTTCAAAGTGAACCGTGTTCCTAAATATAGATTAATTGTTTAAAAAAAAATAAAAGTGGGTGGAAGCGGACTCAAAAAAAGACCCCCTTTTCTCTGCCAGTGGGTCTTTAGGCATTTCTGGTAACACTGCTTATGTATCAGCTTCCACGTGAGCCCCTAAGCTTGAGGGAGGCGCTCAGAGGGGATACTGCAGGATACTTTACTGGATGTTTTAAGTAGTAAAGTGTGTGTAGTGCATGCACCTTAGGGCATTCTGTAAGGTAGGAGTCTGCTGTTAAGACACATCTTTGTGCGCTGGCTGTGCGTCCGTCAAAACCAGGCCTTTTCTTGTTGCGTGAACTCCTTCCTTTCATTTCATCGCAGTCTCACAAGTCCAAGTCGTAAGGCCAGGTCTGCAAATAGTCCCTCGTGGAAACTGCTGCTGCTGCCTCCCTGCCATTACCCAGAATTCACACTGAGTCTGTAGGTTAATGGCTCTCACTCACTCATCTGCGAACCATTAGAGGCCCACGGAGTATTTGCTGCTGAGGTGACCTCTCCCTTTTGGTGCTGCTTTAAATGAAAATAAGCAGAAAATACCTGATATCTGGGAGTTGCTGTAGAGCAAGCTGGGTCACACATAGGAAGATAAGGAATATCTGAGCAGTAAGAGGAAAGAGGGTCCACAAGATTGTTTCAAGTGAGGAATTTTATGAGGGTGAGCTCGGAAAGGATGGATTGCACAAGGGGCGAAGGCAGATCGTGCAATCCCCCGTGTTGGAAGCCAGGCCTTGGTGAAGGCTGCCTTCAGCCCCAGACACGTGGGCAGTGGAAATGCAGACCTGGCAGCAGGAGAGGTTCCCTTGCTGGGCTCCCAACCTGCTGCCTGTGCTGGGTGCAGCAGCCGCTATTGATCCTTCCCACCTGTGCTGGGGGAGCGGGAGCTGCGGGACACAGGTGGGTCGGCACGTTCGCTGGAATCCCTCGCTCCGTCGTGGCTCTTCGCAAGTCGCTTGCCTCAGTCGATGCTGGGCTTGAGCTGTCTCCCTCAGGTCAGTAGGTCCTGCCTACAAATGTGGGTCACTTGGCAGCTCTTCCTTGCTTGCTGGTGTCACTGGGGATAACGCCGTGACATCGGTAAAATGGCTGCCATCAGCAGGACGCCAGCACTGTCAGTTGTAATTAAAGTCTTTGCCCTAAATAATCCCTTCCGGATTCAGGCGGCGGAGGGACTTTCTGCATTCCCCCTGCCTCTGCTGAAGTGTGTGTCAGCCCCTAGAAAAACACAGCTTCGTGCCCCCGGTTTGACAAACGTTTTTGGCTCGCCGCCCGCGTGAACAGGGTGTGTCCTTGGCTCTGGAGGGAATCGGTTTAGCCAGGCAAGGCCCTGGTGGGATAATCCTCAGACCTGACAGATTTCTTTATGGAATCACAGAACATACAGGGACTTCGGAGTGGGTCACCTCCCACCTGAAGAAGAAGTGAGCCAGGCAGACAGTGTGGACTCACACGGTGGTGGTGGCGGCCCCTCCTGCATGGTGCCATTTCCATCAGATGAAAATGTCAGGAGCAATAGCAGAATAGGGCAGCAGTGCTCGTGCACGCAAGAAACCATCTCAGCCTGATATCTCTCCATTTCTGGGCACTAAAAAAGGGCAGCTTGGTTTTAAGCTAGGAATTTCTGTGCGTGTTTTGGATTTTTTTGTGCTTTGGTTGGGTTTTGGGTTGCTTTTTGTTTGTTTGTTGGTTTGGTTTTTTTGGCGTGATTATTTTTAGAGCCTTGATATAGACAAGTTAGCCTCAAAAATGCTTCTGACTGGTTGAATCAAATTTTTCAGAGGCACTTGAGATATGGTCATAGCTGTAAATCACAAAAAACCCCAAACCACACCAACAAAAAAATAAACTAAAGCCTGAAAACCAAAGCAAAAATGCACAAAATGTAGCATGGGAAGAAATGGTATTTTCCTGAGTTCTTGCCCAGTTGCTCACCATTGGAAAAGTAAAAGTGCCCTTTCCTGGAGGGAAGAGTTGTGTGGAAGTGCCACCACAGAAATGGGAAACTGGGTCCTGGCAGCTTTCTGGTGTCTGCAGGTGGTGGCTCTGGCAGCTGCTGTGCTGTTCTCTAGGGAAGGCTCTCTGAATCTCAGTCTCCAGAGGCACTTTGTGTCAAAATCTGATTTACGCTGTTCGCTTCATTTTGAATGGTGTACTCCTCTTGCCAAAGCTGCGAGAAAAGGAAAAGTACGTGGTGAAAAAATGTTTTATAATTTCATGTGGTTTTATGTCTATTGATTGTGTGTTACATGAGTTTGCTGAAAGATCTCCATCAATGAATTCCTATAAAAGCTAATATCATACTGAAAAAATTGCCAAGCGAAGATAATCCAATTAGGCGGCTGCACATAGCTGAGTTTCTAAATTATTGATATTGTCTTAAAATGGGCTGCATTATAGTGCAGTAAAAGCTGCAATGTAGGTGATATATTTAGCTGTAGTCACATTGTGATATCACTGTGCAGTATTTTTTTTTTAAAGGTACACAAAAGGTATTTTTCAAGAGATATGGTTTTTTTACAGAGCACATACAGAAGAATATGTTTATAAATTAAACATCTGGGAAGTAAATAATGGGACTTGTGCTTGCACCTGCATGTTGTTTATCTTCGGAGGGATGGCTCCTGTCTTTAAAGCTCAACATTTGCATGGTGTTACTGGCAAAACTCAGGCCAAAATCCCAATCTTCCACATTGCAGTTGCCCAAAGGAAAGTCCAGTTGCAGCTCTGCATTTGCTGAAAGAAGTACTTTTTCTACTGTGGCTCTTAAAAGAAATAAATAAAATAAATAAAATAAGGCCCCACCGAAACTCCAGAGCAGCTGGGGAAGTTGAGTGGTTCTTGTCCACGGGCTCGGCAGTAGAGGGCTGCAGCTCTGCCCGCTCCCTGTGGCCTGTGGGGTGGCTGCACAAGCTGCACAAGGTGGCTGCTGCCATTTCGGGCAGAATGATCCAAAACTACTCAGAGCTTTAGTTTTTTAAAGCTTTCAAACTCAGCAAACAGGCAACAGCTGTGGCACAGTGATGTTGTGTTTCGGGGGAAGATAAGGAATAACTGAAGAAGAGTACTTTGCACTAATCCAATCTAGAGGCGGTATTAAGGCCATGGATCATGGTAGCAGAGCCTGTGTCCAAAAGCAAAGGGACAAAACATCCTCCACAGACAGATTAAAGAAGTGGTATTGATTACTGTCTCTGTTATCAAGCATCTGGGACACTAATCAGCATCTCAGTTATGCATTTTAGTAACGAAGGCGAGCAGTGATTCACTGGTTGGGAAGGCAGCAGGATTAAGTGGAAAGGAAAGAGAGTCATTATGGTATGTGCTCAGCTGCTGCCCACAATGGAACATTAAAACCCGTCATGATTGATTTTTGTTTTCTAAGAGGACTATCTAAAATATTACTCGAACAGAATATCCTATTTTAAACTTAACCTGCATGAGTTTACTATTTCCCATATGTTTTTGTGGAAAACAGCTTGCAAAGGCTCACATAGTCCCTGAGTAAAGGCTTTGTGCCAAAGCGGGAATTAACCCATTAGTCATTTAACAGTTAAAAGCAACTGTTAAATGTAATCTGTAAATCCCTATGAGATATTTCAGTTCAGCGCTTGTTATTTGCTGCTGTTATGGTGGTGGTAAAACATAAATGGAGAGAAAGCTGGGTACTTGCTCAGATCAGATGTCCATGACATGCACACAAAAGAAGTGAGGGAAGGGACTGTTTTGAACATCTTTGATGTTGAAAGTGAGAAGGTTGTCCCAGCTTTCAGCTGTCTCTGGAATCAGATTGATGGCACCTGAATTAGGACCCTCATGTGCCTCAGTAATCCATGGGAAGAGTGTGACACCTCCAGAAGCAGACTGGGCACCACTTTCGAGTAGTTCAGGCAACCTCTCTCTGTGCCCATGGGCTGTTCCTTGCCTTCCTGAGTGACCTTGCCTGGACACCTGAGGTCAGCCAGGGCAAGCTTGGCTCTGTCTGCCTTGTTCTTTTGTGTGTGCTGGAATTCAACTTCCCCGTGCCCGAGCTGCGCCAGCTCATACCTGTGAGGTCAAATCCTGTCTCCCAGTGGGTGTTTTATGGCCCTGCTGGCCTGAGAGGGAGCTTATCAGAATGTTGGGATTTATGGCTGTGAGTTCGTTGTTCAGTGTGACGGAAGTGAACACCTGTGCAGGAGGGCTCTCAATTCTGCTTGGCAGGGATGCTCTTTAAACCACTGTCAGCTGACTGTATTTAAACTAACGAAATAAAATACCTACACAAATTAAAGCTGGAATTTCCAGTTTGCATTTTCTGCAGAGTGTGTGCGAAGAAACCGAATCTCTTGTACTAAGCTGTATTTCATTCTGCAGTTCTTGAGACCTCATTAATAAAACTGTCCTAAAAGAAGAAGGAACACTCTTTTTGCATTTAATCCTCACAGGTTTTCCATATTCTCCCTTGGCCTCTATATATTACATAGCTTTAAAGGCGTCTTTCAAAAAATATCGAATACGTTGTTCCCTGTTGCTAGAAATCTAAGGCATTTTGGGTTAGTATCTAGTTTACTGGCGATTTATTGTAACTAAAATTGCACAGCCATACTTTCATGTCATACTGGGTGTAGTCAAGGTAGGCTGAGTGCCTGGCAAGTTGAAAAAGCAGTGGAAAGTGTGGGTCAAACTGGGACTACTTGCGTTAATTTTGCAGACATACCTGAGACTGAGTGTTAGTGGCAGCGACCTGTTGCCATTATTTGCATCTTTCCTTTGTGGTTTTTATAATTATCTATCATTTCACTGTATTTTTAATGAAAAAAAACCCATTTATTTTCATTTGAAGAATCCTGAAAGACTTTGCCAACTGCATAATTCATTTTTTTTTTTGGTATATCCAATATTTTTCTGTGTGTGAAAAGTAAGAGGAAAAAACGTAGTGTAAGAAACCTCTAATGTTGGCATTGAAAACACAACAAATGCAGCCAGGAGCTGAGGTCAGCAGATAAAGGCTACTAATGGAGGTAATTGCCACTGCTCTGGGGACTGGGCTAGGGAGAACTTAATTCCCCGAGCTGGAATTTTGTCATGGCATCCATTTACCTCTAAGTCTGCAGAAGGCACGCTGGGATCTTTGAAGACTGTACACTACAGAGGGGTATTGTGCTTCAGCTAGGCTCTGAGTGGTAATAAATAAGTGAACTATAGCAGCGTAAAGACGCGGGGGAGCTTTTTGGTGTGAATTTACGCAGTTATACAGGTGTGTGAGCTTTGCAACAAGCTGCCCAGGGAAGTGGTGGAGTCACCGTCCTTGGAGGCGTTGAAAAGATGTGCAGATGCAGCACTTAGGGGCGTGGTTTAGTGGAGGACTTGGCAGTGCTGGATTAGTGGTTGGGCTTGATGATCTTAAAGATCCTTTCCAACCCAAATGATTCTATGATAAAGTGAGAGCCATGAGCTGTATCCATGTCCAGTGAGTTTTTTCAAATAAATACACACTTAGCTCCCAAATCTTGCTGATGTTTCACCCTAGTACTCCCCCATCTTTGTGTTTTCATCATTTTTTCCCAGTCCAGTGATATTTTCCTGATATCACAGCACGCTCACACAGTACAGATTTACATGATGGGCTGAATTGAGCAAGAGGACACCACCAGGAGCAGCACATCCACTGTCACTGTTGTCACAAGAGGCAAGGCTGCTGCCCGCCTCTTTGGCTTCTTTCGTAAGCTTTTAAGAAGTAATCTTTCCGTTTTATATGCATATGGTGAGATTGGATCCAAGTGCTGAAGTAGTCAATAACAAAAATACAGAAGGCTAGTTATTTACATTCCACTTGTATCTCTACTAACAATCTTAATAATAAGGACAAGAATAATGAATTTTTATTTGGGTCATACATACTGACTGGATATTAGATGTGTAGATGGTGCTTATTTAAAAGGGCACTCTTTTGCCACTAATTTTAGGAAATATGATTCATGTCAGTAATGACATGGTTTTCCATCCTGGAGCAGTCTGTCAGGGCTCTCAGGAGGGTTCATTTTAGTTTAATATTCATAGATGAACTAGCCCTTCTAGAAGAGCTTTTCTGCTTTTTTTTTTTTTTTTCTATTTACATTTCAAATAATTCCATGGAATTGTGTGGGAGCAAGAGATTTGTCTGCTGAATGCTGATGGATGCAATAATATTAATGGTAATAATATCATTAGTAGAGGTAAGGAAATAAGTAAATCACAGAAATTTGCACGTGCCTTATTCTATTAAATCCTGTAGCTGTATATTTTTCCTTCATTTCCGAAAGGTTTATTCTGAACGGAGAAAGCCCTCCCATCCAGCATGTGCATTAGCATCCCCATTAGCCCAAACACCAGTTACCCCCAGGTGAAGGTCAGCATTATGCACCCACAGTGCAGGTTCATTTTACCAGAGTAATATTTTACTGGGTGCTGGATCTGAGCTTTTGTGATGAGCCCCCTCTTCTAGGGAGAAAGACGTTTGCTCTGTAAATCAGAAATGACAGTTTGTACCAGTGCTGTGAGACAGGGAAGGGAAGAGAGGGAAATGGAGCTGAACTCTACATGATGGAGGGACTTTAGTTTCTCATTACAGCCCCAGGAATCCTGATCTACAATTCTTTGCCAATGAATGTCAGCTCTGCTGCCCATAGGGCTTTGTATGAAGGTGGGGACAAGATTGCCTTAATGCTTTGGGTAGGAGAAGAGCTTCTTTTTGTTTTTATTGTGGGTCTGGAAGAGGTGAGAAGAAAGAGTTTTATTCTTGTTTGTTCTTTGTGTCACGTCCAAGTGGCATTCCCAGTCAGTTCATGAGAGGAATTTATAAACCTATATTTTCACTAATCTGCAGGCTTTGCAGTTCCACAAGATGGTGCTTACAATCCAAATCAAAATGGAAGTATTTCCCCTCCTCTTTTCTGCTGTTAAATCTGAAATGAGGTTCATTGTTACTGTAGAGACTACTTGCATGCTCCAAACTGCATCGTACTTTTTAGACAGTGTGAAAAAAATCCAATTGAATTTAAAGCACAGGTACTAGAGAACATTAGTAAAGTAGTTTCTGATGCATTCATTTACCCTTTTCATGGTGTTTGTCACTTTAATTTATACAGTCAAATAATTTATGATGCCTGGTAATTAAAAATGAAATTCCTTAATAAATTATGTGGGAGCTGGGTCAAATTTTGTATTCAGATTCAGAAGTGCCTTGTCCTAACTTTGAGCAGGAGTGATACATGTGCAAATCTAAGCAGTCTTTCATTATTAATGGGAAAAAAGATGTGTTTTACTTAGTGGTTATACTGCTTGGAGTCTCGGGAGCATGTTACTTACATTTTCCTTTTTGCTAAAGCCAGTAAAATCCGGTTGATGAGGTCCATGGCTTCCTTTTGTTTTATATTCAGGATCACACTATTCTCAGTGGTTTTCAGCAGCCATCTGCATGTTCAAATGTGTTGGACTGGGGAATGTTTTTATGAGTACCTAAACCCCACAAAATCTGTGTGTGTGTGTGTATGTGTGTGCGTGCAGAGGATTGCTTGTCTAAACATGGAAATGAGTCTTTGAAAAGATCTGTCACATTTCTACTATTACACAAACATAGGTGAGTTATTGGAGAGATTACTTTAGCCAAAGTGGATCAGCGGTACTTTTATAATGTGCTTTAGATGTCTTCTAAAAAGCACATTAAAGTCCTGGCTCATCTGACATGGCCCAGGGAGAAGAATTGGGAAGAGTCAAAAAAGTTGTGGAGTCTGGGATTATTCTCAGAAGGTGTAGATACAGGATTGATGGTTTGTCCTGGCGGTTCATGGGAGATAATTACATTTTCAGTTAGCAAATCCAGCGTGCTATTTGGATGCATTAATCATTTTGGAGAAAGCTCTGGGCTGCAACATGAAATACTGAATATTGAATTTATGTTAAATACTGGTGCCTGCTGGGGGGGGGAGAATGAGGAAGTGCCGTCTCTGTGTTATTCGTGAAGTTTTAACTGTTCGCGTCTTGTTCAGAAATGAAAGGGTTTTATGGAAAAGGAGAAAGCTCTCGGCTGTTCAGGGTGCAGGATGCCCTCCTCCCTCTGATGGCTCCTCTTCAATCAGCAGCACAGCGAGCCAGGGATGCTGTTCAGTGAGGCACCAGCTCCTCTGGCTGCTTCTCCGTAGACTTTTTATTTTACTAAGGCAAATAGGTAACTAAGGGAAAATGCCAGCTTACTGGGTTGTTAATTGAAGTTAAATAGGATTTTCATCAATCAAAAAAGGCATAGCTGTAACGGTAAAATATCTGTAAAATAAATAGATTTATAATGGAGGATGGCATTCAGCACCCTAAAAATAGCAGCTGCTGCCTCCTCCATTATGCAGTGTGAACACTAGCTAGTTTGTCCTGCCAAGGGACTGCTTTTTCATGAAGCATCGTGGAGGTAATACAGATATAAGAAATACTACTGCTATGCAGTAATTTTAGAAGCCCTGTGAAAGCTATTTAACAGCAGATAAAAAAAATAACGGTTCACAGAGAGAAAGGAAACGTGAGAGCTAGCTACAATAATAGGCTTGAAGGTTCTCCCAAGGAAAAGAAATGCAGTGCTAACTAAGCAGGTTAGGAAGAAACAGATTATGGCCATGTGTGCTGTTGCAATTGGCTGCATTATTCATGCAGTCATTCCAAGGTGTATTTCTGCATCTGTTCAAAATGTTTGATGTGAAATTAGGCATCAGAAACTTCATGAACCTATTTCACTGATGCAGCACTGACAAAAACCTAGTATTATTCTAACCTCATGTAGTTTGAAATACATTTGGACAAGTACAGCATGACTCTGAGATGTGGAGAGTGATGCATAGGAGTTAGAGCAGCGCAAAGAGAGCTACAGAGCTCCTTTATGAAGATCTTTTATAGTTGTGGCCTTTTTATTTCTCTATGCAGATTGGAAAAGGAACCCTACAGTTCTGAACTAGGAGAACTGCTTTACTGTAGACTAAAGGGTTTTTTTCGTAGCTTGGTGTAGCTGGAAAGTATTGCACTACACCCCAGTATAATCCAGTGTGGAATTGCTGTGCATGTGGAAAGCTCAGCCTAACTTTAGGAGTTACTCATTCTGCAGTTTCCTCTTGCCCTCCCATCCATGATTCCTGGGGAGCCATATGAGGATTGATGCAGTCTCTGAAGCTGCCATTTTCTCTTCCTTTGTAGTTCTAATGCAACTTCAGTAAGCATCTGTCTTAGCTGTGGCCAGCCTCTCATGTGTGTGAGACACACAGAATCAGTAGCAGCGCTCCAGGGACAGCATTAATATTTAGCCAAGCTGCCAGCACTCCAGTGAGAACTGAGGGACGTTTTTATACATCTGTGCTGACAAATAGAAGTCCTGTTTGGAATGCAGTTTGCACAGCTGTCCTCATTCCCCAGCAGCATGTCAGAAATGATCTTGATGAGATCATTTTTTTATTCGTTTTACTAATTTTCCTCTGTTTTAGGGAAATTCCTACATAACCCCAATGCAGAAGAATGTTTACTCCTTCCTGGTCTAAGACATGTTGAGGTTATTACATCTGAATGCCCCCAGTTTTCTTGGAATGCTCTGTTCAGTGTTGGCCCTGTTGCAATAACAAAGTTGAGGCAGTATGAGTCCCGTGTTACTGCCCTACCTAATATTCGGGAGGAAGAGGTTGTGGAAGTTGCTTGTATTTGCTCCCTAGACATTTCAGTGTGGAATTTCTGAGAGATGGTTTTGTACCAGATCAGAACACTGAACCTGTAAGAAGCTGAAAATTCAGTGACTTTATATGTATTGCTTTATAAATTTTCCATGCCTCGATTCTAGGCCACTGGAGGGCTCAGAGTGAAGGTGCAGTAAGAGAAATAATTTGAGATTGTGCTGTGCCTGTGTTTAAGAGCAACAGTTCATTTCAGACTGTGTAACTCCTGGTGCTTTCCCCTTGATTCACACTTTCTTTGAAAATAATAGTGCCTTAGGAAAGGAAGTCGATAGGGAGGAACCTACTGACCAGAGAACTTACTGGAGGATAAAACTAGGTTTTAGTTGTTCTGCACAAGAAATACAGGTTAATTTTTTAACTGGGAAGAGCACCATGTAGCTGTGAATGGTAACTCTACAGCAGTCTTTTGGCCATTGGTGACTAGTTTGTGTCCTAGCAGCTGGGCTGTGTTAATACTGAGACTGGGGATAACTTTTAAGTGATGCTGAAATCGACCACAGTTACATTCACTTACTTTTCTTTGGGTTCATTGCATTGTAACGTCTTGGGTTTGCATCTTTGTGATGATTATGAGAAATATTAAACTTGCAGTTTTCCTGGAAAGTCCTTCCAAAGTGTGATTTGAAGAAATTTTAGAGTACTTTGAAATGCTGACTGGTGAAAGGTCGAGAGGTCCCTCAGTCCTGACCGAGCCCTGGGGAACAGCACTGAGGCCCTGTGAGAGCAGCATGTTCTCCCACGCAGTGTCTGTGGGCAGGGCTCTGGGTGATTTTACCTGCCCGGGGACTTGTGTTCACTGTGACTGCCCCTGAATGTGGCTTGCCTGCAGAGGCGCTCTGATGCCCCAGTAAGTCACAGAATCACTGGAAATAGGGGTAGGTGTGGTTTCAAGAACTCCCTTTTTCTACCTTCATCCATAGTTGTCTTTGTTCTCTTCCTACCAATTTCTTATTTTTATTCTATTTTTTAATCTAACTCTGCACATATTAGAAATCCTAGGCAAGCTATTCTCACACGTTAGTCTTCTCATGAAAGTTTTGCCTTGTGTCTGCACGCATTTTTTCAGTGTAATAATTTGTCCATAGTCTGTTCATTGGAGTTACAGCCTGAATGTTGCTCAGAAGCCTTGGTCCTAATATTGCTCCACTGAATTGTCTCCATTGCATTTGGGAATCGACTCATGGGATTAGTTATAGTTAGTTTAGTGTTTCCATTTTCCTTTTTATTGCATACTGCCCTACTCCATCTAGAAATGAAAGCCACTGAATGAGAGCTGTGCTCAGTTGTGCTCATTTCCCAGGGCATTGGGCACCTTCATGTGCCTGCGCTGAGTGGATGCACTGGTCTATTGTTACTGTATTTCTCTTTTAACTACGTCTCCTCTGTTTTAATTTGAACTGTTCCTTTAGAAGGTCCTTGAGGAATGAGCAGAATCAAGGTGCAGAGTCAAATATCTTAAAAGCAGGTTGGGGGTTTTTTGGCCAAGGTCTTGCAGACGGTCAATTGTCAGTATCCCAAAAAACTGCTGCTTTTGGAAGATGTAACATGATAGAAATTTCATTTTCTGTGAGAAAAAGAAGTCATGTCTGAACATTTTGAAGCCATCTGGCAGTTTGGTGGCTTCATATCACGGTTCTGTTCTGAATAAGCCTGAAAGATAGACAACAGAGAGAGGGAGTGTTTGGAAGGGCTAATTTGCCAGCAGTCACATTTCTGGTGCTTAACTCAACTTCAGGATGAAATACTTTGCTGTTGTCACCATGAATCTTAATGATTAATTCTTTGCTCCTGGCAGTCATAGAATATTGAAAATTGCTAGAAGTACGATCCAGACTAAGAGTGAGCCTGAGCCAACTTCTTTGTCATACAAATGGATGGTATATTTTGTATAACATTCCTCTAACACTTTCAACTAGGTTTTTTTAAAATATTCTTTAAAAAAATGAAAAAGTTATTTCTGAACTGTTCGTTGTTTTCCTGTGCTGTGGTGAAATAATAAGATTTGCATGTGATTTTTATGTGCCTATCTGTGTATTTACAAGCCCATGGAGACCAATCAACAGCCACCAATTTCACAAGTATTATATTCTGTTAACAAATAGAAGTTCTATATTTAGTGAAAATGCTGAGATCTGCTGGTCATATCCGAGGAATCTCTACTTTCTGGTATCCTATGCATCAGTGAGGTGTGCCAGAGGAGGAGCAAGGCAGCTGCTGCTCTCGGTTTGCACAAAAGCCCAGTTTTCAGTATGACTTGGAACAAGATGCATGGCATGCAACAAGCCATCTGATTAATCAGCAGAGAAACTGCAAACATCAGCAGTGCTTCAAGATGATATAGGAAGATCTGATACCATGTCTCCTTGTGCTTTCCATATATAGATTTTTGCCCTTGCTCTTCCCCTCCTTTCCATGAGAGTTCATGTGAGGTTTGCAGTTTGACTAAACACAGGGCTGCCTGGAGTCTCTGCCTTTCGTTTTTTGCCTTCCTAATTGGCTTTTACTGGTTATTTTTCAAGCATGATAGTGTCAAGTCAATTTGCTCAGGAGTCGATCATGTGACATCACGATGCTTATGTAAACACTTCTTCCAGTTTGCAGCTTTATTACCTCAGTATTTTCCAAAGGTGCTGTCCAGAGCAAATCAATGACATGGATGTCCTCAGGGTGATCAGTGGGACGGAAAGAAATCTTAATAAAGCCAAGAGTTTTTAGTTGGCTCCACTGAAGCTGCTTCTCTTGGTGCTTACAAGGTGATATAATGAAGCTCTGCTGCTCTCTTTAGTTCTTTATGATCTGAAGAGTGTAGAGTGGTCTTGACAGCAAGAAGTTGCCTTGATAAGTATTATCTTAACCTCTATTTTTGCACAGCAGCCGATTGTGGGATTTCTGTGATACTGTGGCAGTGGTTTTGCAAAATCATCTCTCCACAATACAGGTGGAAGGTGCTTTTCCATGTTGAGTCAATGTATTGATGAGAGAAAAGAAATTGCTGAATTCTCAGTGGTGGAAGCCATGACTGACTTACAGTCCCTTTTTTTTGGGTTTACCTAACAGTTTATATTCCAGTTGGTCACAGTTTTTCCTATTCCCAGGGGACAGGGTTATGTTTTAATCCCAGGGTCACTGGAAGTTAAAGGAGCTTTAGAACTTGGGCGTGAAAACCGCAGCTAATGGATGAAAATGAAACAAAAAGCGCTCTTTCAGAAAGCTGGAGCTGATGAGCAGGGCAGACTGGAAACATTTAATCTACCCTGATATCTTAAGGGAACAATACAGGGTTAAAAAAAGGAACTTGGAGCGGATTTGTGGATCAGATGCGGTGGACATTCCACTCATACCTTGCATGTATCGTTTATTTTAGTCCCTCATCCCAGGAGCCCTTTGCCTTGCTGTTGAAACTACAGGCATACACTGGGGAGTGCTGAGAGCGAGGTAACAGGAGCTGCTACTGGTCCTGGCAGAGTAAACACTGCAGTACCTCTCTGTGTCTTCCACAGGCTTTTTGAATATCTGTAAAGGCCTGAATTTCACAGGTCACAGCAGGGCTGGCTTTGAGGTGTGCTGTTTCCAAAGGTTTGGAGACTTCTGAAAAATTACTGCAGGCTATCCTTTAAAAGTGATTGCATTTCTGTCTTCGAGGTTTGATCTTATGTGCTGCTGAAGAAGAATAGGATGAGACCATAGGCTTCCTGTTCACTCATTTGGAAAGCCTTTAAAGAGAAATTGTAACTATCTTGTAGCAGAAGTTATAGAATTTGCTGGTTTTAGTTTTGTATGATAGCCAATATCCTTGTCAAAGTAAAGGAAAAAAGTTAACTAAGGGATTTACAGATTTGGTACGTACTTTCTATTCAAGAGCAATAGACCACAGAGGAATATATGTCAGATTTTTTGGGGAAAAAAGTATTGGGCTTGGTGACTTCAACTTATTTAATGTTTAGAGTATTGTTTTCCTATGCTCATTTTATGTTTAATTTTTTTTGCATTATTGAAAGAGAATGTAGGCTTCTGGTTAAAGAATTCTAATTCTGTGGATGTTTTAGCAGATGATCTGAGCTGGCATAATTTGAATGGCAGCATAGCAAACATAATAGTTACATGATGGATGGTGGTTGAACAGACATTTATAAAAAAAGTTGTACACAATTCACACATATCCTTTTGGCATTTTATAGCTCCGATTTTTGTTCCTGTGGCTGCACATTCTCTGTGCCCACAATTTCAACAGTTAAAGTATAAATGAGTAAATGTAATGGAAATGTAAGCAAATTTTATCTTAGTAGTAGCTTTGTAAAAGCCTGTTAGCTATGCACAGAGGTGTGCACTTGAACTCCTGTTCTAAAGTCTCATCTCGGGCACACATTAGCCATTAAAATAATGACTAGAAAAGAACTTTAGATAATTATATTAAATGGCACAGATACCACTATTGTTTTCTCTGATATAAGAAGTTTTTAAAACTAAGGGTCCTTCGTAGATACAAGTTGCATAAACACACATCTCTACTGGTGCTATTTGTCAACCATTTGCTCTCAGAAAAGGGTTTCTGAAATACCACAGAGATATAAATCCCCTGCACTGGTGGGCTTCAGCTGACTCTTCATCTTTCTGAACTGTCTGAAATGTCATCCACTACAGTTTCAGAAGAAAAAAAAAATCTCTTTCTTCTGGCAAAATCTGGACCAGTAACTCCAGATTATGGTTTAAAGTATTTCAGCTTGCCTTTCCCTTTTCTTGGAGAGATTTTTATATTGTTTTGCATCTCATGTCAAACCATGTTTTTCTTTCTGCTGAATTCTGCCATGTGTTGCTTTGTTTGCAAGTCACTTCCAAGCCAGTAATCATAAGCACTCCATCTGGTTGGGGAGCAGCGTAGTGATAATGTAAAAGGACATTTCCACTATTCTGTTTAAAAGAATTCTCCATCTGTACCAAATCTGCCATTTTAATGCGATTGTAAAGGGGTTTTGTTGCTTTTTTCTTTTTCAAAGAGGGGAGGAGATTGATTGTTGAGATGTTTTTTTCATCGTGTATTTGCTCATTACACGATTGTATTCAAGGCCCTTTCTTTCTCCCAAGCTAAGAATTACTATAGGAATTTGCAGATCATGTAATTCAGGATGCAAAGTAGTAAAAGGATCCTGGAAATTTTACCCAAAATCTATAAGAAATCGATTTTGCCATTAGTATTGAGCCTTTCTGTTATTATCCTTTGTTAATAGCATGCATGTGAGAAATCATACTGAGTGCTCTAAAACTGATTCACAAGGTTAAAAAAAAATACAGTGTCACTATAATTTATGGTAGTCAGTAATCAGAGCTGAATTGATGGATGTGAATGTGCTGAGATGATTTTTTGGTGCTGGCAGATTTTAATTTTTCTTTGTGCTTTTCTTTTGTAATTCTGATCGTTGCTCTTTTAAAATTAATGGAGAGAGAATTGGACAGCTTCTCTTGTGGGAGTGTCACAGCCCAAACCAGGCCAGTTTTGTGGAGGTTAATGGGCAGTGGCCTGGGTCAAACATGCACTGGTGTCATCACACTGATGAGAGCTCCAAAAGCCAAGAGCCAGCAACTGGAAAAGCAAAGTAGCAGAATAAATGAGCAGGCAGTGTGTGGGGAGAGCGGTGTCAGGGGAGCTCCCGGAGGGACCAGGCTGTCACCCAGGCCGTGCTGGCACTGGCCACGGCCCTGGGCTGCCTAGGGAACAGGGGGCACGGCCCGCTGGCAAAACAGCAGGGACTGCGTGGAATCCTTGTCCCTGAAAATGTTGTTTCTCCGCTGCCAGCTCGGCTTTGGGATCGCCAGTTGTGTGTCACCGGCCCGGGCCAGGAGGCTGCAGTCCAGGGGCGTGGGGCACCGCCCCACAGTGGGCTTGATCTTCTGCGGGGACCCGTGGCTTTCTGTAAAACTGCCCAATGTAATCCTTTCACCGACAAAAGAGACCTATTTGGCAAGTTTTAAATTTCGTGTGATTCCTTTGAATCCTATTACAGAAATTATCGTATTTCCTTTCTCTTTATTCTCAAGCTCCTTTTCAAAGGCAGAAGAAAGGTATTTAGGTATCTGGGTTTTATTCACAGCCAACTTCTCTTCGGTTGGAAACAAAAATTCAGGCCCTGGATAGTAACCCTGTGATCTTGGCTTTCTAGAACTGAGATGTTTGCATTTATTGGTTCGAAATTACAGTTCTCAGCCCTCAAAACTAATAGTAATGCTTAATCAGAATTTAGGAATTGGATATTCAGGATGCTTTGTTTTGTCGTGGTGGCTTGCAGTAACAGCATTGCCAAGGTAGCTGTGGGGCAGTGACTGAAATCTCTGCTGCAGGGAGCTCTGTGCAGGTATGTCAGTGAGGTGAATTCATTTAAAATGCCTTGGTCATCCTTTTGTGCTTAAATCGAGGTAGGAGGCTCCTCCACCCTGCAAACAGCTGTTGGCTTCTCTGTGTTTAGTCAGTGGCAGAAGTGGGTCTTACTCACAGATCCTATAATGCCATCAGCAAAGATGTGCAGGAGCACAGGGTAGTTGTTAATAGAACGCATCATCAGTGACATTAATGAAGTATTTTCAAGCCAGATCCACCTGAGTGCATGCCTTCTGCACCAGGGCCTCCAATTTTGCCCCTTCTGGATACAACGATGTCTACACAGATAATTGGCAACAAGTTCTGTGTTTAAATTCAAGAGGAAAGAGCTCCTACCTGGCAGCTGGACTCTGGTTGATGCAAACATGGAGATATATTTCTGGAAAATTTAAATTATCCCAGTAGTATTTTACATGCAGCTTATTTCCTTTTATCAGCAAATGAGACATTAGGCATATCTTGTCTGACCAAAATAATAGGCCATGATTATTTTTTCCTTCTCTTCCCCTTTGCTGCTCTTCTGTGCCAGTGAATATCTGTTTCCAGCTCACAGGTGTGAGGTGAGATGTGTAACAGGCAAGTGCAGTGCATGCTGTGCAGGACCTTGTGGTGAATTGAAGAGATTTCCATATCTTCTTTCTCAGAAGGTGGGCATTCTTTAAAGCCACTCCTAATGTAGGTAACTGTAGGGAAGCACGAAGAAAATTCCAGTTGCTGGTGATAGCTTCCATTGAAAAGGAAGAAGTCTGCGTTACTAAAATCAGGAACCTCTCTCTGGGCTTCCCTCTGAAGCAAAATTATTTTGCCCTGGTACTGCTTTTAATCTCTCTAGTTTAGGAACTTGAAGTACATAGAGAGCAGCCTTTTAGCTCAGGAAAATAGCCTCTAGAACCAGCGACACAAACCTATCATAATTAGTCATCAGAAAATCTGAATAAATATAAAATTACCATGGAGTGGGAGGCAGGCATATGTGGTATTCAAAACACACGGAGTGTAAAATGATGTTATTGTTGCCTTTAGAAATAGTTCAAAGTAGTCTGCATTAGAAAGAGCTGATAAGCAGAATGACAAAAGCTTGTTTCATGAGTGATTCCAAGCAGCAGTGGTTTTCTGATCAGCTGATGCTGCAGCTATTTTGGGTATTCCACAGATCATGATTACATACACGGGGAATGATTGGAGGCAGCAAATATGGTAAGTGAGCCAGGAATCCTGGGACACGCTCTGCTACTAACTTAATAGTCTTCTAATCACTTGTCCTTTGCCATTTAAATAGCCAAGGGAAGTGTAACAAGTGACCGTGCTTAGTTCCTTAAAAGAAAAAAAAAGAAAAAAAAAAAGAAAAGCACTTCCTGAGGCTGCTATTTTTAGCAATGGTGCAGTGTCCAAAGTGTTAACTAATTGAGTCATCAGGTTTCATATCTGGCCACAGAAAATGGCAGTGGAAGAGGGAGAATGCTTTCCAGAACAAGTAAGCATTTGTGGATTCTGAAATGAGTGAAATCTGCATATCGAGTTTCTTGTATTAGTGTTTTAAGTCTTTGATTGTTTGAGGCAAAGCTGGATGTAGGAAGAGGTACGTTTCGGATTGTTTGGTGTGTTTTGTTTTCTGATGGCTGGATTACGGTATAGGCTGAGGTGGCAGTCAAATAGAATATTGCAATTATTTGTTCTCTCTGTCTTGCCATTGGCTCCATTCTGTTCAGAACACTCTGTAGAAGACTCTGATTAAACTTGCACAAAAATTTTGTAACATTGTGATCTGTGATCAGGGCCTTAAGTAACAAAGATATTTGTAGCAATTGAAGTCTTTTAGCCAATCTTGTAAATTTAGAAAAAAACATTTAAAACCTGTGCTTTTAAGGTGTATTTTTCAAATAACACGCCTCTTCTACTGACAATCCACAGGTCAATTAACTTCCAGAGGAGCCAGCTGTAGTGCTAGTAGTGTGCTAGCAGTGACCTGTAAGGAGGCACCTGTATCACTCTTACTCCCAGAGAGAGTCCCAGTGACCTTCAAGGTGCTCCCTGTGGGATTTCAAAATTCCACAAGTGAGGGAGCTGCTGTGAAAGGACATCCCTGTGCTCCGTGAGCTGGGTTCAGAGGGTCTTCAGTAGCTTGGGTTATTCACATCAGTTAAAAGCCACAAAGCCAGAACAGTTCTCTAGGCTGCTCTACTGCAGAATTAAAAAAACAGGTTCCCAGGAAAGTGGATTTGTGTTTTTAGTACTGATGAGTGCCAAGCTTTGTGGAAACGTCAATTAGCGGCAATATTTTTTTAGTTAGAGATACTATTGAGCCAGAACACAGCCGATTGCTAGCTAATTTCCATGTCAGCAATAGCTTTGTGCTCTGAAAAAAATACTGCAGTGAGTTCTCTTTAATGTGTATGTTGTTGCTTACTTCTCAGCACAGGACTGGATGTTGTTCCCTGCTAAAAAGCGTCTTTGAAAACTTTGGTTGTTCTCTAGTGAAGATGTTCTTGTTCATAAGCTCATTTCCACCAGTAATTTCAAAACTGTGAAAACATTTACTGGGGGTATTTTTTTTTGTGTGAAGTAGTTTTTTGTAAGATAAGCTTTTTTTATTCAGATGTTTTATGGTTCTTGATTAAACTCTCTATCGTTCAGACCCGAGGATTTCATTTGCTCTCCCCTGTATTTTTTGGCACAATAGCGTCCCTTTTCATGGCGATAAACATCTTTGCTGATGCTTTTTGTAAGCCTCAGCAGCACAGAACCTGACAGACACAGCCCCTCCAGTTTGTGTGTGCAACAGCTGGGAGAGTGCAGCGAGCTGAAAGCCGCGCTGCCTCGGCCGTGGCGTTGGCAATGTGCTGGTCTGCAGGATGCTCTGCCCCTCTGTGTTGCACCAGAATGGTATTTTACTCTTGCTTTACAGGGGTTTGTTACAAGCTGTACAGGAACTGCTGTTTCTGTTCATTTATGCGTTGTTTGGGGGAGGTATAGCAGCATTTGAAATGGAGTTTAGCAGTGGAGAAGGGGCAGAGTATTTTTTTGTTCGGTAAGCTTTTCCTTGCTGATGTTTATAAGTTTTGTTTTTATTCCTTACATAAGTCTTACACTGGCTGCCCTGCATGTTTGAGATTCAAAAGAGAAACAAGCTCTCCTTCACTGCATTTTTATGCTGTAGATTTGCTGTTCAGGAGTGATATTTTAACATTGTATGGTAATGGCCCATTCTATCATTAAATGCTGGGCGAGATTCACTGTTTAGGGCTGGTATGGTTGGTTGTTGCTTATTTCTGTAATAAACTGATCTTCACTTTAATGGTAGCATTGAAAACTGGTTCTAAATCTGTGCCTGTTAAATATAGTAGGAGTAAAGTCTTTTAGGCAAGTTTGGGAAGTTTTCATTCATTAGTATTATATCATTCTATTTGATTAAACTGTGGTGTGTTTTTCAAACATATTTCATTCTGATGCTAAGAGAAAGTGGAAATTTTTGGATTAAAATAAATTAACAAAGCTGGTTAAGGTGAGGTGAAATATTAAAATAGTTCTGCTGTTCGTGTTTTTGTTCAAAAAATTGAATTTTCTCCTGAGGTATTCAATTCCTCATGGTTGTTCTGCAGAATCCTGGCTCTCTAATGCACAATGGCTTTGAAAGCCAGAAAAAGACTAGTTCAGTTTTGTAACTGAAAAGTCACCATGTGAAAATGGCGTCACCTGATCTGCAGTGATTTATCTGTATATTTGGTAATTTTCTCTCAGAATGGAACTGAGCTCTGTGGTTTTTTTGTCCCTGTGTTGATCTCAAAGACCCCGTACAGCTAAGGTTGTTCTCCCTGTCGCTGTTTTCAACCTGTTTGTATCTGTAAATGCTGGTCCTGCCCTTGCCCCAACAGTGATTTAGATTCCTCCTTCTGCTTTAGAACAGAATTTTGTATTTAAAGTCAGGACAGGACTTTAGAGTTTTAAACTAGAGTTTAAAATTTAGATAACAGCCAGGCTCTGATTTTTGCTCACAGATTTTGGTGCTTGGGCTGGAAAAAGCACTTTTCCCATTGGAATCTGAGCTCATCCTCAAACCTGGAACACGTGGAGTGAGGAACAAAACACTTGTAAACTGATTTACATTTGCTGCGTGCGCCGCTGCGTACATTTCATCCAGACAGCCCCAACATATGCTGTGACAGAACTTTCCATGCCACTGCACAGGTTCACAGCGGTGAATGCCAGTGTTTGGTCCTGGCAGAGGAGGGGAAGGGGAGTGCAGGGAGGTGTGGAGGCTGGTGGCTCTCCCGTGCCCAGCCCCACAGCTCCGCGCAGGCCACGTCTCACGGCACCACGCCTGGGAGGAAAGGGCACCTTCTCCTCAGTGTTTCCAGCAGAAACAGGCAGCAGTGCGTGTGTAACACCTGCTCTGGCTTGCTCTGCATTGCCTTTGTGGTTTGCAGAGGTGTGGCGGGTTACAAAACGGGCCTGGAGTTACTGGGTCATGTCCACCACAGCAGACTCAAATGGAAACCAAGCTACAGCAGGTTGTGGTCAGCAGGGAATTGCAGCTCCTGTAGAAGGACGTGGCTAAGCCAGCACAGGCTGAAGTATTCCCTGATGGTATTCCCCAGTAGGTCTCATGCATCTCCAGGCCAAGATTGAAATTGTTTCCTGGCAGGTTACTCAGCTCCTGCTTTGGAGAACTGTTAACTCTCCTGTGTGAAATTGCCCTTGTGAGTTTGGGAAGTGCTAGGTAGGTATTTTTCCTCCTGAACCACCAAATTACCTCGGTCAGTCCTTGGCTCTAGGAGGATGTTTGAATCCTTTGGTTTCTTGGTTCCACTGATTCTCTGCCGTTGTACCAGGGTGTATCTGTTTCACAGCAGATCTACAAAGAGGTGTCAGGACAGCTGGTTCTGTAAACGTTACAAGCTCTCTGCTGTGACAGACCCTATGTGATACCTCTAACTGGCCCTCCAGAACTCACTGGTACCAAGTTTCTGACTGCTTTGCAAATCTTGCCTCATGAGTCCTCTTAGCACTCAGAAGCTCTTTAGATGATTTCCACCTGCCCTTCAGATTCTCTGTCTGTCACATCAGCCACGTGGAGTTTTCCAGACAGAAACCCTTTAACAAGGTGTTCAAGTGTGTAAAAGGAAGAGGTTCTTTGCTCCTGATAGGGGTCATAATCCCTGCTATGGAAACCTATGCATTGGCACTCATAAATTGGTAGAAGTTTGTAATTCTTGTAAGCATCCTAAACTATGTGTCCTCCCGTCCAAAAAATTAAACCTCTAGTAGATAGCTTTAAAACTATCCATTTAAATGCCTTTTAAGCCTAAAAAGGTATGAATGGTAATTATATGTGTGGTTTGCAAAGCTTGCAGTGTAAATTGATGTGTGTCTGCATGTATTTTTGCCACCTCCGAAATGGCTTGACCAGTTATCATCAATCTTTCAGTTTAATGATAGTTATAATTTCAAAGTTCCAAGGCAGAATCAGTTTGGTTTTAAATGAGAGTTGAATTCAAAAGCAGGCATTAAGTAGAAACTTATGAATTCATGGTACTGAAAGCTCTTAATAGATTATGTCGTTCGTCTATAGTTTCTATAGCTTATTTGCTACAGTATTTTTAGGGAAAATTGATGTGCATGACACTTCCCCTGACATGAGTTTTCTCCGTGTTATTACCACTAACTTCACCACAACCGATTGAAGCATATTTACATAATATTTCTATAGTGAATAAAATCTCCCCCCCTAAAATCAACGGTATTATCTCATTTAGGTTTATATGACTTTCCCCCCGCCCCCCATCTGAAATTATAGACAAATAAAAACACTTCACAAAACGTTTTGACAAGAGTTGCCAAATTCTTTTCCTCTCATTTTTGGGTCCTGATTCTAAAATGAGATGCACAAAGAGAAGAGGAGGTGGACTGGCTGATGTGATCTGCAGTGATCTGAAGAATGTGACTTTAGCATGGAAGCGGCTTTGAACTTGGGCCTGAGATGTGCTGAAATTATCTCCTTGCTCATTGGATAGTCAGTTTGTGAGAGAAAAACAGCAGGGAGATCAATGGCATCTCATCTAGCTTGACATATAAGAGAGTTATTATCTTCAGGTGAATATAAACATGAGAAGAAGCCCTCGAAGCACATCCAGCCCTTCTCCGGCTCTTTGTGACTGTGGTAGCAATTATGAAAGCCAGTGATTTATTTTTCGCTTGTAAATGTAGGATAGGAAGACTTAGGAGAGTGAGAGATGAGTCATTACGGGTTCAGGAGTTTCTTCCCAGAGTTTGAAATAAACTTCTAGCCTCTGGGACCTTCAGCCTGGAGAATGAATCGTGAATTTGAAATGCCCAAATCTTCTGCCTTTTAATGCATCAGATCCTCTTCATTGCTTACACGTGTGAGTTGGCCACAAAGGGCCTGGTTCTTACCCTGGTTGTCACTTCTAATGGAGTACAGCGACTCACTGGTGAAACCAGGGATTATACCAGTCTTAGGGTCTTGGGCAGAATGTGTCCCAATTTACCTTGTCATTTGTCTTTTCATCCAGTGCAGTCTGATAGCTGAAAAGTCAGTACTAAAGACTTTTGTAGTCTTTTTATAGACTTTTATGTTGTTTTCCCATTAAAATTATTCTTGTAATTTGTTGTTCTTGCATGTTTAGAAAGATCGTGTGTGTTTTGCAGATGTACATTGATATTTGTAGTCCTCGACCTTGCTTTTGGTGTTACTAATTTAATACATTCATTCCAGTAATTGTTTTCATAAATTCTTCAGGTGAAGCTGGCACATCAATCCTGTGCTTCAAAATCTCAAAACTTCATCTGTGCAAACTGGCAAAGCGTATGGAAATAGTGTAGACCCTCACCTCCTGTCTGAACTTTGCCTCTGAGGGACAGGCTTGGTCTCAGCTCAGATGGTTTAGGTTGGGTTGTCAGATCATAATTTTGTTTAGAAATGCAGTTGAGTTATTCTGTATTTGTTGAGTATCTATGTTGGCAAGTAAATAACATGAGATGACATCTTTAGGGGCATTTTCAACTTGGATATTATGTTCAACATATTATAGATATTAGGTGTGGATGTTAGGCAAGAGTTTGCCATAACTCTGTGTCTTTCGTGCCTCGGAAATCACAATCTCCTTTGCTATTTGTAGAAAATCAAAGGAATAACAGCTGTTTTTCCTTTCTATCTCGTGCCTGAGCTTTCTTAGGAAGCAGTCATTCAGGCATTTAAAGACACCCAGGCGGGATTAGTGGTGTCACAAGTCACAGGGTTGCCTGAAGAAGGCTGCATGCACGAAGTCTGAGCAACTTACACAGTGAGAAAGCTGCGTCACAGCTTCACAGCAGGTGTTTGTCACTGCAAGCAAACAACGTGCTCCAGACCTCTCTCTGCTGTTAAGGGCAGTCACAAGCACCTTTTTTACTGGAAGCTGTGAAATGTTCTTGGATGTACCAGCCTTGACATCTCAGGCTCTGGGTCTTTTTGAACCACCTTCCACTCCAAGTGGTTCATTTTTCATGGGAACAGGGCGCGTATTCAGCATTTTGCCAAGGCAGACTCCAAGAGGGCTCCAAGTAGTGCAAGTGATCTTGAAAACGGTTTATACTAAACCTGCACTTTGTCTTGTGGTCTAGCAAGGAAAGAGGCTTGTCTGCATGAATGTTTTCCTGGTTTGGCCAAAGATTTCTGGAAGGAAGGACCTGCATCTAAAGTGCATTTTCCACTTGTTTTGAGCTGCTTAGATGTGTGATTTTTCAGGAAATGTTTGATTTTTCTCTACAAGCATAATAAGAATGACTCCTGAATGGAGATGGAGCCTCAGTAGTTGAAAATGCAATTGGTTATAGATTCACATACGTATTTTGCAGAAATGCAAGAAGTTTAGTCTCCAGTAGCGTGACCAAGAAGAATGTTTCACACAGTCCAATACCAGTGTGCTTTTTAACGTGTGGAAAACACACTGTAGTTACCTAGCTGGAGTAGAGCCCTTTGTGGGGACATTGCAAATAACATCATACCTTTGGCTGCTTTATCATGCACAATACAATAATGTGATCAAAGAAAGTTGATGATTAAATTGTGTGATAGGGCAAACAATTAGAGGGATTAGTTTGGTTTTTGACTAGTAATTATATTGTTTCTCTTTTTCCAATCATATTCCAAACAACTGGCCTTCCCTAGCTGAAAGATGTGTCCTTTGAATTGTCAGGCTCTAGGAGTGGAGCTTTTCCTGTCGCCCTGAGGTTGTGTTTAGGGCTGTGAGCCCAAAAGCATGTCTCTGAAGGGTAATTAACAGCACGACTGCAGATAGCAGTTGGCCCCAGGCTGGTACATCCTTATCAGAAGAAAACAGATATGGCAGTATGGTATGTAAAGCATGAGTACTTGTTTGCACAGAGAACATCACTCATCCAGTGCAATCAGCCCCCTTCCTAATAAAGCAGATACTATTGAAAATTTTTAATAGTGATTTAGCTAAAAGGTAGCAGGGAGATAGGAGGGATTAGAGCCTCTTGGAGGATGGGTGAAGAGTCTCCCCATGACAGTCATGTAGCTGGTTTATTTCACATGGTTCAGGCACTGCTGTTAATTGGCCACCGTAGTTTATTTGGAATAAAATTTCATCGCTTACCAAGTGAGGGTAATACATTTGCATGGAAGAAAATTCTAAATTGGCATAGGAGCAAAATCTAAGAAGTGCCAAGGTCCTCCTATTTCCAGTGTCGTGCTTAGTGCCCATCAGAATTAAGCCTTCCTGTAGAAAAAGTTGCCAATGGCTGCAGTAAGCCCACCCTCATCAAAATAAGCAAAACTCTTATTCATTTCCTCAGGTCACCTCATGCTGCTGCAAGACTCTCTTTGTTGAGCACATTTCCAAATGGAAGTAACATAAGTTCATCCCTTAAAATGAGGTCATTGCCTCTCCCCACAACAAATGTTAGGCATGGTTAGCATCTTTTTGTTGGGACTCAAGCCAGAATGCATCCTGCTTTGGCACAATGGGAACCTGCTGGGGGTTTCCCTTCACAACAGCTACTGTTAAAGATGGAGTGAAAAACAAAACCCTGCTCCCAATGTGAAAAAAAGACTGGATTTTTAATCTGAAAAAGAGGCCACTGTAAGCAGAACACAAAGGGAAGCGAGATGAGCATAATAAAATACCACCAGTATGGGAGGAGGCCTGTGCACATTAAAAATAATGGCTTTGCACTTTCATGGGTTCACTCAATAATGCGTATTCTCTGTTTTCTTAAGGGACTCTCTCTAGTGCCATGGAAAAATCAGGCCAGACCCTGGATTGGCAGTCAGTGCAAATTTGCTAATAGTTGTTATCTTTAGCCATGATAAATAGTCCCTTACTTCACTGGAAGCGCTTAAAGAAAAAGAGTGAATATGTATTTGCTAGCGTGAGTCAGCATCAGCATTTTCTGGAGGCTTAAGGTAATATCCGAGTGACTTAGGAGTTAGTCTTTGCTGTAAGAGAAATATTTTTAATTCACGTAGCTTTTCCTCAGGATGGGAGAACAGTTCTCAGGCCCCTGTGCACCGCAGACTCTTCATCTTGCTGCAGGACTAGGGGACCATGAGGTAAAGAAGGGTTGGCAAGTGGAGTGCTGCTGCCAGCACAGCTTATTCAGCCTCAGCCCTTTCCTGAGGTGTCCCTGGGATGAAGGCTGTGGAAAATGAGCTCCAGGCTGGAAAACCTGTTGTGTGCTGCAGGCAGCCTGCAGCCTGCAAGCTCATCACCCTCTACATTAGAGAGGGGATTTTTTGTAGCATTGTATGTTAAAGGGAAATACACGAATCTAAAAGAAATACACATTGCACGAAACCTGCCTTCATTAGCCAGTTGAGCGCATTTGCACATTTCTTAAAACTAGAAACAGTCCCTTTTTCTTCCAAGAAAGTATGGGGAGAGAGGGGAGAAATCATACCATCTGTGAAGAAAAAGCTTGGTATTATGCATTCACCAGTACTGGTACTGCCATAAATCCACTGTTTATTAAATATGCTCTGAATAGCCATTTCAGAACTAAATGCAGTGCCCAGGATCTGAAGTTTGTCTCTCCAAGAATTAAAACGCTTGCAAGAATGCTGATTTTTAATTTTAATCTGCATATAGAGTTTGGAAAGGTAGCAGCCTTTTCGGGAAGCCCAAGAGGGAGCAGGGAGAGGCTTCGGGGACACAGTCTGACAACAGGGATCCAGTGCAAACGCTGCAATCTTTGTGGCCGACTGCAACAGCATCTGAAATTCAGGGTGCTTTGATGTATGTCCCATGCCTGTTGTTCTCTTGATATTTGTCTAGACTGTGGAGAATCAAAAACCAGTTTTCATCTTCATTTCATATTGGGATTGATGACAAAAAAAAGAGAAAGGGATCTGAACTGGCTGCAAGCATCGAGAATGCTTCTCAGGAATATTGAAGTTTAATTAGTACTGAAGAATAAATGTATTAGGTCTGGTGGGGGAATGTCCTGTAGACAGAGTGTCTGTGTCTGTGCTGTCTGTGTGGGGTTCTTATTTTCAGGCACCAGCTAGTGTGGAAGGTGGGAATGGGCATGTGGAGAAGAATTGCCCACAAAGAGGAGCACGTGGGTGTCCTGGGCGGTGGTTGGAAACCCAAAATCCTTTTTCCCCCCTCTACCGTGGTTTTTAATTCATTTCATATAGCAGGTCTTTTATCAGTTTTTGGCATGGGTTTCCAGGAATGATGGCAAGCCAGGTAAATAATTATTAACATTATTCTTACACTTCTTTGATCTTTAAAATCCTCCGTTGATTTGAGCCTAGGCTCTGGTGCTGTTTCTGTCTGTAATACTGAGGCAATTTACAGGCTCTAGCAGGGACTCCAAGAGGCTCTTTTTTAAACAAAACAGTGCTAATTGCAAATAACATTTTTCTACTCTACTGAGGTATTAAAAAACAAACAAAGAAACAAATTTAGGCCTAAAATACAAATGTAAAGTTGGGAAATTTTGCGTTCAGAAACGTTAAAGTTTTGGATTGATGTTTTTGATCAATTCCTCACGTTTTGGATGGAGAGTGTTCATTGGTTCTCCTGGTTTTGGAAGTGACACATCTTAACAAGGGTACTCAAGACATTTTGCAAGGCAGAAAAAAGCTTGAAAGTCTCCCCTCTGTCTGAGGAGGTCTGAAGTAATGCCTTAGTTATAGGGGAAGTGGAAGCTGGTAATGCTACTTTCAGAGAGGCTGAAACTTCTTTTGGTTTCCAACAAGGTTGTCCCTGGTTTCTCTCTAATGTTACTGCTTGTTTCTGCTTATGGCAGAGGTGGAAATGGATGGAGAGACTCCCAGAAACCCTGTTGAGCTTCTTGCACAATTGTAGAGCCTCAATCTGTTCTCCCTCTGTGCAAATCTCGAAGCTCCTGTGTGTGGTGGCCCATGAAGGGTGAGCCCATCTGAGGGCTTGGGAGCTTCAGCCAAGGTCAGAAAAAAAGAGTTTTCCCCTTTCTCAGAGCACAGGGATGTGTTATACCCTGTCTGCTCGGGCAGCTCGTGCACTTTCACACATTGGCTCACATCACGTTCAGGTAACTGGAAACCAGTAAGGTGGAAACTGGAAGTGCCAACTCAGACCAGCTGAACCGAGGGAGGGTTTGGGTTATCCCCGGCGTGCTGTTAAAGGCAGCTTCTCTGGGTGCTTCCCAGGTGCTGGTGTGGTGCCTGCATGAGTCAGTGCTGCTTTTCCTGCCCAGTGCCCTTGTGCTGGGAGCCTGTCTGAGCACTGAGAGTCCAGGCTGAAAGGTGAGTGGGATGCTGGGCCAGCACCACACCAGGCCCCCTGTTCGGATGGCAGCCTGGCTGCTGGTGTCAGTGGTCTGTCTGGGCACTTGCAGCTGTTTTGGAGTGAGTTTTGAGGGATGACTAGCAAAGGAGGACGTGCTGTTAGCTTGAGGGATTTCAGGAGTGGATTTGTGCATCGCTTAGCAGCATCTGAGATAGCTTGGTTTGAGACACTTTTATATGTCCTCAGGCTGGGACTGTGACCTGAACTTTATCCTTCCTCCTGTTAGTGAGCAAGTGCTTCCAAGAGTCCTTAAGTCTGCCAAGAATCTGTAAGTCCAGAAGTCACGCTCAAGTCTGTAAAAGACACAGGCATTGCTCTCCCTCCACGGTGAAACTGCAGTTAGTGATTAATGCGATTATCAACTATTTATCGCTCCTTCTGCCTCTCCCCCTCCATTTTGTTTGAGCAAATAGATCAGAATGTGTCTGCAGACGTGCAGTGTTCCTTGTCTGGCGTGTATTAATGCGACTGGCGGAATCTGATTTTCCAGAGCTTCCCCACCCAGGAGCAGCTGTAAACAGCTGATGTTAATTCTCGTCCCCCTGCTGACTGTGCCAAACAGAGATGCCATTACCCTCTGACAAAAAGGCTCCCGCTCTGCTGGGTCCTCCCTCATACCTTTAGTAATGCTGATAAAATGCTGACCTGTTTTTTACCCCAGTGACTGCTGTTGCTAAGCGCTGAGAATATGACCTGTCTCCTGTAATAATCTGCATTGCACAACTCAGATGATCTCCCAAATGAAAGCAGCTCCCAAGGCAGCTTTTCTTCCCCATGGTCTTTGCAGTTATGACCGTGTACTTTGCAGCAGCGCCTTGTTTTTGAGAAAGCCCAACTGAATGCCAGTATTTGGGGGCTGTTTTGTTGGAAGGACATTGCAGAAGCTGCTTTGTAATGGTCAGCATGGCATGCTTGGAAAAGAATGATAAAGAGCAGGGAAGGCTGTAAGCTGGTAACTTACCACTGCAAAGTGGAATGCCAAGTGTGCAAAACTCGGGAGAAAATGAGTTCACAAGCAACGGTTCTATCCTTAGAAGAGAGAGCTTGTTGTATTGGAAGTACTGGTAAAATGGTCTTGTAGCTTGTATGGGCACAAGGAGAAAAGCAGGTTTCCTACCCACCTATCTTTTTGCTGTTGTTGTGCCCACGATTACTTCAGCCTGCACATGAAGGTGGCTTCTGATGTGCTTGGGGCAATGCTTGAGCACAACATCCAGTTCGCAGTGCCTGTATTGATAGGAGAGGAGAAAACTCTATAGCAAATCCAGAAATTTGGGGTTAAAAAAAAACTATTTGCGCAACAGATAAGTAACTGAGCTTTGGTGCCAGGGTGTTTTGTATTTCTCTTAGCACTAACTGCCTTTATTGTTGAGTCCAAAGGTAGTTGTTGCACTCTTTCAAAATGTTAAAACATCACAATGCCCTGGTAGCTGCAATGATATAAGCCTGGGATGAAATGATACTGAGAGGGAAAGAATCCAGACAATTCCTGCTTTACCAATCTAGAAGGGGGCACAAAAAATGTGTTGACTGCCCAAGATGCCAGGGAAAGCTGTGGCACAGATAAAATCAAAGATTATGCTATTTGTCCCTCTTGAAAGCTAACCCAGTTCGTTCCGTTTGCTCCAAGGCAGGATTAGCATTATCTAAACTGTCCTCCATGGATATTTGCATAACTTGTTAAAACCCTCTGGGGATGGGACTTGCTCTCAGTGATTCTTTCATGACTTAACCAACATTTCTGCTGTCCTTCCGTTCAAGCTGAAGTCATCATAAAGTAAATTTGCATAGCTATCTTTAATGCAAGGTCTGAAAAAAAGGAAAATGCAGTTTATATAATGGCACTGTACCTAGAGATTTCTGGCTCTTCACTAAATGTGGACAGGCATTGTCAATAAAATGTGCCATAAAATGAAGGAGAATGGAGAAAATAAACCAAAATGTTAGCAGACATGAGATTTTAAAATGGGTTCATTTGTAGAACCATGGATTTTTTAATTCCACCAACCCAGTCCTTCAAGGTGGAGTATTTTGAATTTTTTTTTGAACCTCTTATATTAGTTCTGACAGTACTGGTTGGGTATGTTCAGCTTGGACACTAGAAGTGGTGTGGCACCTTTGGAAAGAGCTGCGGCGTGGTTTCTGTGCAGCCCAGTCCTGAGTTTCCCAGTGGTTGTGTGCCGTGCTGGGTGCCAGATGTGTTCCTGGCTGCCGGCCTTGCGTGTGAGACAGTGCTCCATAATTCATGTTCATGTGTGAAGTCAAGCCCTGTGCTGCCTGCTCGGGATCTGACCCACGTTTGATAAGGTGGCTTGGGATCCTTTCATGTCTAGTTGAGTGGATGTGCAATATGTCATATCATTAATAATTTCTTTGCCATCGAAATGTGTTTTTATACTGTGCCATAATTCCTAATGGGACTTTTCCTTTTTCTTGTAGTCTGACACAAATGCAAGTTACCTGAGAGCAGCTCGAGCTGGCAACTTGGAAAAGGCTCTTGACTACTTAAAAAATGGAGTGGACATCAACATTTCAAATCAGGTTGAAGAATGTTTTGATCAAATTTTCTGGTTAAATTCCTTTCTCACTGTTTCTCAAATTTCTCGTTATATTTGCACTTCATGTCAAAGATAACTTACGTGTTTTTTGATGAACCATGTTTACATATCTTACCCAATTAAAACTTTTTTTTTAAACCCTTTACCCAGACACCATTTCACTTGCACTAGGAGAGTGTGCTACCGTATCTTTCATTTCATTTGTATTGCATTAGATCATGGAACAGCACACAGAACTTGAGACCCCAGAGCCAGTATATCTTGATTTAATTCTTACTCTGTCCTTACAATCTAGTTCTTGTAAAGTTTACCTAAGTGTGGTTTTTGTAAGCTGTCCTCTCAGTGGGATAATAATAATAATTTGTCTCCTCATGTGCTTGGTAAACTGGAAAACACTTGGTAATCCTTGTAATTGCTTTTTTTTTTCTCTTCCTTTTTTCAAATCAGAATGGGTTGAATGCTCTCCATCTCGCTTCCAAAGAAGGGCACGTAGAAGTTGTCTCTGAGCTGATCCAGCGAGGTGCCAGTGTGGATGCAGCCACAAAGGTCAGTCAGGCCTATCTGGTTGTTCCCTTGTTCACACTGCTGGCCTGGGAGTGAGGTGTTGGCCAAGCGATTACAGACTGCTGCAGCAGTAATTGCCCATTTTCCACTGCTGGGGGTGGGGGTCTCAATGTTTGTTTAATAGAAACAATGATAGTAGATGATAGCAAATGTCACAGATTGCTAGGGAGGAGATTTACTGAGCAGACTGTAGATTCCTGTTTTGGTTTCTGTCCATGCCATGTCTTCCAGAATAACACACCCATTAGAAGTATTCAGCAAGAAATACTGTATTATAAAGTGGAATTTGTTCTTGATTGTATTGTTACGAATTCAAGCTCAGGTTTTGGACTTTTTTCAAATGTCACTGTCTGTAATTCCAGAAAGGAAACACAGCATTGCACATAGCATCCCTCGCTGGACAAGCAGAAGTCGTCAAAGTATTGGTTACGAATCGGGCCAATGTCAATGCACAGTCCCAGGTAAAGTCATATGTCCCTGTTTGCTACTACCAACAACTTTGCTGACATTAAAAGTGTTCTACTCTTAGAAACTCTGATATTAGCAAGTGTATTTGGTAGATCTTACTGTGTTAATGTTGGCTCTTGAAAATAGGGTTGATAGTCAGTGAGATCAACCTCAGATCTGCCCTAGGAGTGTCCTACGAGCTGCTACTTGTTAGAGCTGGAGGAGACACTGAAAGAACAGGAGAGGGGGAGAGAACGTGTTCAAAGGGATCCTGTTTCACATAATTCACTGTCTCAGGCTTAATTGAGCCCACCCCCTTTCCTTGTACAAGGAGATACTGCAGGCATATGCAGAGTTTGTAACTTTGGTTCAAGTCCTTTGAATAAATGTTTAGGTCAATTCTAGAGAATTCGAAATGGGAGAAAACAGCACTGGTGCTACGAGCAAAGCAGCAAAACAAAACAAAAAAACTTTGGCCCAAAAAATGCGTTAACTACAGATTGTTGAAAGTCATGTGGCTGTGCCAGCGGTGTCCTGCATGCCACCCCATTCCTGTTCTCCCTGCTCAGGGGCTGGCAGGCGGTGTCAGAGAAGAGACAGTCTTCTCATCTGGCCCAGGATTACCATTTCTCTGTATTGTAAAGATGTGGGCATGAAAATAAAGGTTTGTTAAAAAATTACATTTCAAAGAAGGAAAGCAGGGTTTTTCATTGGTCTCTCAAATAATAGGAACAAAATGCTTAACAGGATCTATTTCAAGAATGCTAGTTATTTGTGGTCTATATTTCATGGTTTTTTCACCTGAACAAAAGAAATAAATGACTCAGTTCTTCTTTCTTACTCTTTTACAGTAGCTTGATACAGCAATATTTGGTTCCAGGAACCATGTAACCTAAATTTAAAGAGAACAACAACAACAAAAAGTATTTTTGGGTAAAATCTTCCATGGCTATTAAGAAGTAAAACAGAGCAGAAGTATTTGCCATGGTTTTCCTGTTAAAGAAATTAAGATGGGATTGACAGAATTTTTTCCGCGTGTGTTTGAGAACTTGTGTATTCAGCCCTGAAACTAAAAATAATCTGAAATTGTAAACATCTTATATAACTGCATTGTCCATACACCCTAAGGTTTTGCCACATGTTACTCTTACTTTGCTAACATACCAGAATTAAAGATTTATTTCTCCACCACTCTACTTTGATATCTTTACTTGGAACATCCATGTAACACATCTGTTGTCCATTCCACATCAATACCTGGCAGTGAGATACCCCAGCTGGGGTTCACTTTTTGAGGGGCTCCCTGGTGCTCCCTGTTACCAAACTGCCCCTGGACCAGCTTTGTGTGTGGTATCGAGCTTCACTTGAGCTTTGTCTCCTCTTTCCTTGAAGGTAACAGCTCTTCCATGCTGACAGTCCCAGTGCTAGGCCTTCTTTAACCAAATCTTCCCGTCTGTGAAAAAACAAAAGAAACCAACCATACATTTGTGCTGTGGCTGAATTTTACACCTCTTCTCAGGGCTATTCATTACTATTCAAGACAAAATGGGTTTTTTTCAGACTCGTGGCTCTCTGGCAATTCCAGCCCCTTTTTAAAGAGAGAAGCAAATGTTGAGTATGGGGTGGAAAGATGTTTAAAACCCTACAAAAACTTAACATGGGAGAAAAGGTTCTGCTCTGCCTCCAAATGCTAATAATACTTAATTTTAAGAAATTTTGCCCATTAATTATTTAATGAAACTAACAATTAGGTAGTGTTTCCTGCTTCCCTTCTAATTGAAAATGTTTGAAACTAAAAAATTAATCTTTGTTCCCAGCTGAGTTAGTAAATAGATATTGAGTATGCCATGAAATGATAGGGACAAATGCCAGGCTGCTGTTCGCTGTATTAACTTGTGGTGTGACATATGAGCTACCTTAGCAAGTGCTGCCTGGCTTCTCTGTTTTTTAATTAAGTAGAATTTTGACCGTGTGGTAGCTGAGCTGTTCAACCTCTGTTCTGGAGAGTGCATTAACACATTTCTAACCTTGGCCTTGGGCTCTGTGAGCCCTTCAGCGCCTGCTTTGTGCTTGTAGCGGTGCTTTCCTCAACAGAGACCAAAATATCAAACTCCTGGAACAGCAGCAGCAGGCCCTGCCGCCTGTGCGGGCCTTGTAAACATGTGGCTTCGCAGCTGCTCGGTGCCTTGCTAGTGGTAAAGCTCCTCTTGGATCAAACATCCGTTTCCTCTCCAGCTGTCCTTTGTCGCCACCTCCTCTTTGTCCCCGCGGCCGCGTGCTTGGCCTCAGGTCACCTGTGCGCGGTGCTGGACGCGCGCCCTGCGCCTCTGACCTGCTGCTGTGACAGTCAGGTGTCTCTCAGCTGTTCCCACTGCGGCTGCCACAGCTCAGCCCGATTTCGCGGCCAGAGGTCTGAGGCTGTGGTCTCCCCACATCTCTCCGGGGCCCAGAATGTTGATGTTTTTCCTCTCGTGTAAATATACGGCCAAGCTCCTCTCAGCTCATCTCTTTTCGGCCCCGTTGGTTTCCTGCAAAATCTAGGTCAGTGCCCTGTGTAACTGTGGCAGAGATTTCAGAAATTCTTAGAAGAATAGGTAAAAAAATACATTGCCTTAATGTTAATCCCAAAAGATTCAATTTCTGACAGGCTGTGACCTGTTTACAGTTAAGGCAAAGGCAATAGCATTGACTGTAAGAGGAAGGCATTCATCAAAGAATGAGTTAAGCTCTGCAGCCTCTAATACTTGTATTGCATTGATTGGAATCAGTCACTTAAGCATAATTTGAGAGATGCTCTAATGTGGTCGGAAACACCGATAAACCTCTGTCTCAAACTGCTGAGAACCAATGATCCTCCCATCTCCTGGTGCCTGAAATATGAAGTAGCTCAGTGCCCACAAGCAGACTGTGCTCAGAAGGCAGCTCTTCAAGGAGATGGAAGGCAGAAGTGGCTGGCACAAGTGAAAGAGAAGTCAAAGCTAATGGAAAGAAGAGGAAAAAAAATGTTGATTACTCTGAAGAGTCGCTGCTCTTGCTGTTGCTACAGACTTGTATTGTATTTCCCTGTCCTGTTTTGTGTTTCCAGTGCTGTGGCTGTATTTATCAGGAGCCATAACTCATTGCCACGAAATCATCTGTCCAGATTGATTTTTAGTTCGACTTCACAACAGATGTGAAAGGAATTGTTCTCGCTTAGCTGTGGGAATTGTATCTGGTCAGCTGAAAGAATCTTCTGTGTCCTTTTAAATAATATTACCCTTCTCCCATCTTCACTTAATCCAACGTAGATCATGCCATTAACTGATGTGTGAGCAAACAGTTTTTTCGCTTTTCACCTAATCTTCCCTCATTTGGCAGATCTGTTTTATGGATAAAATGTATGTTTGTGAGGTGTTTACACTCTTGTTTTCATATTTCAGAATGGCTTCACTCCGTTGTATATGGCAGCCCAAGAAAACCACCTGGAGGTTGTCAAGTTTCTTCTTGACAATGGTGCCAGTCAAAGCCTTGCCACAGAGGTAAAAGTTTGAATTCCACACTTTCTGAACAAAGCAAAATGTGCTTCAGCAGTGATTTCTGCCAGCTTATATCAAACTAGTCTTTTAAATACAAAATTAAAGACGGATAAGAAGCTGTCTCTGTGAAATGTGCTAATGAATAGAGTTATGGGCTTTTCAGCAATTTAAACTGTCTCTTGCCATTTCTAAAATAAAAAAAAATTACTTTAACTAGAGACAGTTCTAAATATAGATGTGTTCTTAGTCATAACTGCTAATCTTTCAGGTTAAGTGCTCACACAGGGAAGCTGTGTGTGTAATATAAAAGTTCTCTGTGCTTTCATTAGAAATAGTGAGCAATGAGAAGGGCGGCAACTGTAAGGCAAGAACAACTGTTCAGCTGTGCTTTGGACCAGCCCTGGGATATCAGAGAAAACCCAGGGTTACTTGGGCTTGGCACATTTCCTGGACTGCTTCATTTCCATGTTGGTACCCTCTCTGTGGCACCCCGTTACCCCACCTGGTGCAGCAGGGAGAATTTCAAGCTGACAGAAAGACGCAGGATCCATCCTTGAAGGTGTTCTGTGGTCTTTCTGGAAGAATGCTTTGTATTTCTTTCTTTAAAAAGTAATTCTAACTCAAATACAAAATTAATTCTAACTCAAATAAGACAACCTGTGAAGAAAAAAAGTAACAAATGTATTAATAGTTGTAAATGTATGGCATTGAGAAAGGTGTTGAATCTGGTGAATTTTCAGTTGTCTTATTACCAAGATTTTCCTACCAAAATATGAAAAAATACTTCAGTATTTACTATATCTTCAGTGCTCTCTTTAATATTTATTGAATTCTAATTGCTCTATTGGTACTGTTTCCATGAAGGAAATAATTCTTATTTTAAAATAGGCCTAGTTTATTGAAAAATATGAAATGCACAGTTAGTTTATTGCCACTATACTTCATGGTATCACTGTATAATGGTGTAGAAAGGAAACCTTATTCTTTTGAAGTCAACACTGTAAAAAATGAATCGCTAATGGATAAAAACAGTGTTTCCAAAATCCCTAAAAGTTAGTTATAAATAGAAGTGTGCATCAGAAACACTTTCTGGAGATGCTCAAAGATACGAAAGTCAAGAAATATCAGAATAAAATACTTTACATGTGGAAAACTAATTGAAAATTAGTTTTCGGAGCAGTAATTTCTATTTCTTTGTAAAAGCTTGGAAAGAAAGAAGGCATGGAATTCCTAGAGATGTACAATAGGTTCTGAATTCTGAAAATGCTCTTGCCACTGTATGATTTTCTGAAAACAGATTTTTTAAAAAATTTTGAATGGGTACTTGGTTCTTTTTCTCTGGTATTGTTTTTCCCTTGAGCACTGTATGTCAGTTTAGGTTGAGCTTTTTTCCATCTCAGCTTGATGATAAGGTGCAATCTAATTTTATCCATGCAGAATTCCTTTGAAGATAGCAGACTACAAAACAGTGGTGCCTTTATTGCCTCCCTTGTTTGAGATAATTGCCTATGGGTTCTTCCTTATTTTCTCTTGGTCTGAGTTTTCTTATAAATCCTATTTCTCTTTATCATTCTAAGTGCAAAAACTTTTGTAACTAAAGGATTGCCACTTAGCTAAATATTCTTTAAAGGTAACTATTTAATGCTGGTGCTTTAATCAGATTAAAGGAGAATAGTTAGTTCTATTTCCTGACAAGAAAAGACGTTCTAGGTGTCTACACCACTTTTCTGTGAAGTGGCTGAATTTTTGGGTGTGTAAATAGAGCAGGAAGCCGAGGTCTCCAGGGCTTCTCCAGGCAAGAGCCCCCATTTCTGCAGGTACAGCAGAGCAATATTGCCAGAGCCCTCTTGTGGGGATGCTCAGGGAGGTTGTTTGGCCTTCAAGGCTGCAGAGAATCTTTCGCACCCCGTGGCTGTTTCACCCCAGGAGCTGCTGGTGGCCCAGGACTGCAGCCCAGAGCCCAGCCCTGCTGCTGGAGGATGGGGAGCTGCAGGCAGCAGGGAAACCTGGTTAAATGAGCATAGAACTCCTCAGGGAGGGTTGGGAATTGCTTGTTAGGACCCAGGGATTTCAGTGATATTCTTGGATTTTCTTCCCCTCAAAAATTTTGGAAAAACTCTCTTTTTCAGAACCCCTCCTGTTTCTCCTTGTAGATTGAGGTGTTCTTTGTTTTGAAGCTGGAGAGAGAAATTCCGTATTAAAAACATTACTTTTCATTCCAAAAGTTAAAAAGCTAACACTTCGGCTCTGCACTGTTGACATGGAGTGGGGATCTACCTTTTTCTCTGTCACTGCTGCACTTTTATTTCACAGTTACACGGTTTCACCGTGATAGCAGTAGTTGAAAAGTGAAAGAACGTATTTCCTTGCTAAGCTGCAGTGAGGATTGGTAATACAGGCTTTGGATATATTCATCAGGAGACAAATGGAATAAATAAATAAATACCCAAGTAGTTTGCCATCGTGATTTTATGAGTGATTTATGGATATTATCTTGGGCAAAGCTGGATGTGCTCCTGGGTTGCAACGACAAGTGTTTGGGAAGGAGCAGAATGTAAATGACAACTCCTTCATTCTTTAGTTTTCTAAGAATCCTTAAGATAAAATTAAAATTAAAACCATAAAATTATCTACCCCAGGCTGTACTTTCTATGTATTTGAGGAATCTGCTTTAAAATCTGTTAAATAGAAACCTTCAGGTTTTTGGGTTTTTTATTCTCCACCAATTTGGTTATTAGCAAATCTGAAAGGAAATAACTTATTTTTGTAAGAGGATTGTCTATCAAATTATATATATTTTCATAAATGAAGATTTTAGTAGAACATTAGTACATTAGGAGAATGTGGTATTCTTGATCAATTATTATATTTTAAATCCGCATATAAAATGTATTAGAGGATGGTGCTCAAGTGTTTTATCTGTTCTGGTTTGTTTAGTTGTTTGGGTTTTTTTAAAATAATCATAAAAATGTAGATTATAATCTGTAAGGAATGGATGATAATTTACTATTGAGACATCATTAGCAATTATAATTTTAATATTCCAGCTTTTTATACCTTTTTATATAATTAAGCACTTACATAAATAAGTATCTGTATAATTAACTGTAAATTTGTGAGTAATTTCACGCTTTTTTTTTTCCTCTAGTCCCAGTCACTTGTGTCTTATAATTTTATGTTGTGTCTGGAGTGCCAGGAAGGTGTTTGGAGTATTTGGAACCTTGTTCACCAGCCCTTTATTCCAGTTTCAGCATCACTGCAGGGTAGTTTTAACTCGCACCGTGTTACACGTGGCTGAATTTGAGCCAGCTCTGCTCGTTACGCTGAGATGTCTTCGCTCCCCCTTCCCACCCTGAGGAAGGTTTGGAGCGCGCCTTGACGGTGCCCGTTGTGTGTTGCAGGATGGTTTCACACCTTTGGCAGTAGCTTTGCAGCAAGGCCATGACCAGGTGGTTTCCCTGCTGCTGGAAAATGACACGAAGGGAAAAGTCCGCCTCCCTGCCCTTCACATCGCGGCTCGCAAGGACGACACGAAGGCGGCGGCTCTGCTCCTGCAGAACGACCACAACGCTGACGTGGAGTCAAAGGTCAGTTGGGAGAAGCCAGAAGGTTTGATGTTGTCAGGTGCTGGCCACATCCCAGGGAGATCTCCCTCGGTGTGAACTGTTTCGCTGCAGTTACACGGAACTTTCTCCTCCAACACCTGATTTAGAATGACGTTTGATTTGCCTCTTTTGCCTCTCTCTCCCCCGCTCCCTTTCTGTTTAAATCAGGGTTAATTTCTCTTGTAGAAACCTTGCAAATGGAAAACAATAAACAAAGTATTATTCGAATTATTCTCTTGGGAATGACAGCCACTCCTGAAAGCAGTGGTGAGCTGTAGGTACTGAACAGTTAAGTCATTTGATCAGTTGTCTGTGCAATCGCTACTTGGAGAACTTTGGTAAACATGTAACAATTAGCACTGGAAGCACTCGCTCATTCGGCTTCCACCCTGTGGAGCTTCCCGTGTGTGCCGGGCGTGCTGCCATCCGAGCTGCCATGCCACACAGCCATCATGAAGCTTTCCGCATCCATGTCACCAGTGGTGGACTAACCGTTCATTTTTTCCCCCTCTTTGCTTCCAAATGTGTTAACCTAGATGATGGTGAATAGAACAACAGAGGTATATATAAATATATATATGCATCATCACTCCTCCATGACTTAGTGCTGCTGCATCATTTCTCCCTCCTGTCTGCATCGCCTATTATAGGATAGACACCTGCTTTAGATGAAATGAAGTAGCATGTGCTAGAGGAGACTGTAGTTTAGAGACCAGGGCTTTCTGCAGCTGAAACTAGGGTTTAAAAGTAAGAGCGAAGCATTCTTGGGAACTAACTGCCGTCATAAAAGGGCCGTATTACGTGAGATGGAGTTTTCAGGGATTCTCGTGGAGCATGTGTTTATCAGATGTGTTAAGAGCTGCAGACAACCCTGTCATGTTGTGCATCCAGGTCTGATCCTAGGCTTCTGCATGACACTTACCTTGATGGTGTCAGCAAATAGAATAATCTGAGAGTGGTTTTATAGCTGCAAAACTCCCAAAGCAAGGCAGTGGCAGCTAGCATGGCTTGCTAACAATTTAGAAATGCATCTAGTTCCCATAAGGTTTCATACTTTGCAGGACTGATGGAATTGCTGCATGTTTTAGCATTATTTTAGAAGGAAGTAAAACTACTTAAATATGAAAATCAGTTGCTGAAGTAATTTTATCAGTAAGAAATCTTTTAATTAGGGTGGTAACTCGTGGTGTCTGAATATAACCCAGTGTGATTGCCCACAGTGGGAGACTGATCTTTATGGTGCTAACCCTTGGAAACAAAAAAACCCATATTAATAATTTAAAACAGTCTTTGATGTTATTTTCATTTGCATCTACTTTGAATTTATAAAAATCAGTTAGCAAATACCATTAAATGACTTATATTTGAACTTCTGCAAAGAATCTCTAAGAGATTTAACTTGCAAGATTGACATAATACCAATAACTATATATTTCTAGTTAGAAGCTAATTTCTTATAGAAGTCAGATCATTGCTTTAACACTCAAATGTTTTGCTGCTGTTTTCCTGCAATAACTGAAAGTTTTACTCAACTTCTTATCTTCTAGAATAATTATGTTAATTTTTTTCCTCCCTGCATAGCAATGTGATTTTATTTAGATTCTCTGAGATACTATGAATAAACATCAGTGAGTGAAAACTAGTACAGAACTGGAGTGGTGACTTGCAGCAGGCTCCTATTACTAGCTTTTGTCAGTGATGTGCTACGAATTGTGGAGTACTAGTGCGATATTATTTTAAAAGTGTCTCTTGGTTGTGTTTTGTTCTGTTCTTTTGCAGAGTGGGTTCACTCCCCTCCACATAGCTGCTCACTATGGGAATATCAACGTAGCCACGTTGCTGTTAAATCGGGGTGCTGCTGTGGACTTCACTGCAAGGGTAAGTGTGGAGTCTGAGTTGTGATTAATTTGCTTCATCGACAGCTTTGGCACAGAGGTGTGAGAGGCACATCGCTCTCGCCAGCCGAGGGGACCAACCTGGCTGAGCTGCTTCTGTTACCACCTGGTGTAAAGGGGCTTTCCCTGGGCTGCTGAACCGAGCCTGAGCTCGAGACCTCACCTCCGAAAACTTCTGTTTTCATCAAAAGGAGCTGCTGCTCTCATGGTTCCAGCCTTGCAGAAGGTGGGCTGGGATCCAGTGACACAAATGCTTCCACCTGTGGCTGTAACATATGGCAGGAGTGACGTGTCCCTGCTGAAATCTCCTCACCGTGCAGTTGCTTCCAGTGAGCATCGAGTGCAGGTGTAGTGGTGAATAAAGCATCTGTGCCTTCGCCGCATGCACGAGGGCCAGGTGATTCATAAAGGAGATCTGAGAAACTGGACAAGTAGGAAATGAAACGAGATCTAGAAGTGGGGTCCGTAATGTAAGCAGGAGAAAGACAGGAAACGACAGAGGGAAGTTAAATATTTGGGAAAATCCCAAATATATGTGGGTAGGGATACAGCACGAAGGATAGGGGCACAATATGATGGGCAAGGAAAGCTTGTGGTGCCAGGCATGAGACCAAATAAACAAAAAAACCACAAAACAAAACAAACTGAGGCTGTGCAAGGCTTTGGCTCACCAAGCCTTGCCAAAACAAAGCCAGGGAAGAGATGTGGTAGTGATCCAGGAGAATAGGGAGATAAAATGAAGGGAACAAGAGGCATTCAAAGTGAAGGCAAATGCTCATGTAATAGTAAATAGGCATAGATTGGCCATGAATAAATGTTGTCTAGAAATTTAGATATTTCCTATTAAATCTTAGCAATTAATGTTATTTAATTAATAATTGCTTAATAATGAATATTAAATGTAACTAATAAGATTCTGGAGCAATCTTTCAATTGAATTAGAAAAAGTAAAAAAAACTCAATGTAAATTCAAGATTATATTTATGAGGGGAATTATGTCAAATGGATAATCCAGCAGCTCCTCTTCTGAGACTTTGATCACGTGTTATGTTTATTACTTTTACAAGAGGAAACGTACTACAATACTGCTTAGAGCATTTGCACAAAGGGAAAAGTGAATTTGAAATATTTTACTTTAGATTGTTTGTGTAGCTAAAAGCTCGAATGCTTCTGTAGTTAAGGAACATATTTACACGCAGCAAAGTTTTTATGACAACCACTGCAAACCCATTGCTTTGCTTTCACTGATAACATTGACCCCTGATTTCCAAGTCCTTTAGCTGACCCAATTAGAGCATTAAGGCATTTCATACCATCCTAAGCTTTGGCGCTGAGTGTTTGATAAGCCCTAATCAGAGAAGCAAGGAAGACAAATGGGGTCTTGGGTCAACTCTTTCCCACTCAGAAACAAGATTAGGGATTAGCAGTGCTACTACATTAGCAATTAGCAGCATTTAGCACCAGTGGACTAAATGCCATCTGCCTATGATTGTTTTAATAAATTAATAAGTCTTAGGCTTCAGCAGCTCTGTTTTGGATTAAGGGCACTTGTGGAGAGCACATCCAGAGGAATAAGGCCATTCTTGCCTCCTCTTCAAGAGCTGGACACTCTAAATTCTGCCTCCATTAGTTGTCATCGTCAGAGGGAGACGGGGTTCTGGGATGGCTGGGGAAGGGTGGATGCAGTGACAGCAGCCTGAAGGAGCAGTGGGCTCAGGCTGTGACTCAGGGAGCACTGAGCGCTTGTTTGTGTTTGTGATGCGGGGTGGGGGCATCCAGAGAGAGAGAGAGAGAGCTCATCTCCACTCCGTGGCAGTCGCAAATCTAGATAGAGTTGTTGTGACAGAAAGAATTGTAGCATAAATAACAGTAATACAGAGTTGAATTTTGTGCTTTAGGGCTCATCAGGCTGCGGGGGAAGGAAGTGCTGCACAGAAAGATGGTTTAGGTTCTGGCAGAGCAGTGGATTTGTAGGCTAACAGAGCACATGCAATTATCAGCACCAAGTAGCAGAGCCCTTGCTTGATCCACTGTGTGCTGTCTTCCCTCTGGAGGAAAGGGCCTTATTTGAGTTGCTGACAATGTGAGATGAGCAACAGAGCAAAGATATGGAAGGGCTGTAACCAAAATAAAATATTGCCATATGTACTGTAGCTTTCAGAAGTGCAAAGAGCAAACTTTTAAGATGGGGTGTCAAATGCACTTTGTGCTTTTGCAAACCACCAACCATTTATCCTTTGTTCTTATTAAATAAATACAAATCAACACTACTTGTCTCTCAATTTGTGTTCAAACTCTTCAGGAAAGTACGAATCCTGGGGAGAGGTTTGAACAAGAGGAGAGGATTATGGTAACAGAAGAAGCTTTTGTGAACAGGGTAATGTGAAGACAAATGTGTGAGGGCAGGACAAATAGCCATCTGCCACCATCAGTGTAGTCAGGGTGGGGAAAGGTGGAGAAAATGTGAATGGATGTGTAGGATGAAGGCAGAGTTCTAAGGCCAAGGGCAAATGTGGTGAAAAGAAGTTCTGGTGAAAGGATGTAAGAAAAAGGAGGGCAGGCCTGTGGCAAAGGAGATCTCCTCAGCTGCTGTTTGCAGCATGTTTCCAAGAGGCCTGAGGGAAGAAAGAGGTTCCAGCAGGAAAGAGATGAGCTTGCTGATGACTCTCAGTGTGTGGGCAGGAGGTGAGCAGTGGTGCTGTTCTGTAAGTAAATGATGTCCCCAGTGATATTCAGGAGCAGCTGCTCCCTCAGCCCCACCGGCACACACCTGCCTGCCTCTCAGCTGTCACATGTTCCCTTGGTCCCTTCTTTCACCGCAGCTAGGAGACAGGCACAGCTCCAGGAGCTCTTACAGGTGTCACAGTGCCTGCCGGCCTGTGTACCACTGTAGAGGCTGGGGGTTGGAAATGTACCTGCTTTTACAGGTTTGCACTCCTGCAGCTGAATGCCTGATGTCCTGTCAGCTCTTCCTTTGAGCTGCATTAGCACTTCTGCGTCTGTGCTTTCTTCTCTTGCCTTGCTGCAAGTGCAGGGAAGATGGCACAGCAAACTCCCCACTGGGATGGATGGAAATCATTTCAGTAAATCAGTTTGTGATGCCCTTTATTCCACCTATAAACAAGGAGGCAGCTCTGGGAACCATCCTAACCTCATTCCAAGTGAAACAAAATCTCCTTATTCAGCTGGATGTTTGCCATTTTGTAACAAAGGAAAAACAATCATTCCAAATTGCTTGATTTCTTGGGCTCAAACTCAACAGAAAACCTGTCACAATTACTGGCAGGGTATGCATTGCAGAGTAACAGGCATTTTATGACTACTCATCATCCTTTTTCTGTAGTACATTATCATGTGTCCAGCTGTGCCTTTCCAAAATACTTCAAATACTTCATTGCATCACCATATTTCCCTCTTGCTTAACCAGGAGACAGCCACACAGAGACTAAAGAAGTGGAGGAGGAGAAAAAAGGGTAACTGAGGGTGAAGTCGGCCTCCTTTCTTAGCCAGATTAACGCTTAAGTGCAGTCACTACTTGGGCTTTGAAGGGTTGCAGCAGCTCCAGGCACCATTGTCTTAGCTGGCAGTACCACTTGACATTGGAGAGGTGTGGATGAATCCTAGCTAGGAACTGAAAGGCAGCCAGATACCTTTAAGTGAATCTGTTTCATCAATTTTTTCAGCAGGAAAAACAAATTCCAGTCATTTTAAAGCTATTGTTTATCAGCCGATTTAAATCCAACTGCATCTGATGTCTTACCTAGTGTTTAATGATTTGGAAGGTGTTTTGAATAAACTGGGAATTTTAATTAGGAAAATGTTGTCTTTTGGGGGTTCACAGAGTCTTCAGATGGCGTTCTTCTGTCTGAGATGATCTTCCAGGGGAAAGATCTGTTTAGCCCAGGTGAGGAAATGCCTTTGAGGAAAACAGTGGTTAGAAAGGAAGGAAGGATGAAATTCTCATCAGCTTCCAGAGCAACAGCTGAAGGAAACCTCTGTGACCCCCACATCCACTCTGTCCTTGGGCAAGTCAGAAGATGGAGGTAGCCAGGGAATCCTCTATGTGAAGATGACCTCTCCCTGTATCTTTCTTGCCAAAGCAAACAGGAGCTCGTCACTGTGCCATAAAACTGCATCCAGCCCTGGGAGCAGCCTTCCTGATACACAGCACTCCTTATCCTGGAGGAGATCTCAGTTCCTCTGGGAGTGGGCTTTGCCTGCATTAAGTTTGCTTACTGGAAGGTTAGGAAAGGATTTGGTGATTTCGAGGGTGGTGTGAGGACAGCATGCATTAATGATGACCCTGAGGCTGAGAAGCAGAACACCATTAGCCCGTCAAAAAGAGCAGGCAATATCTAAGTGACAGTGGCATAAGAGAAAAACATCTTTATTTCCCCAGTGGTAGTTTGCCATAAGAGCCCCTTTCTATAGTCTTCCTCCTTTTCTTCCAGGATTCATTTTATACATCTCAACCCTGAAGAAAATTAAGTGTATATGCACACAAGAACTAAAATAGCACAATACAAGGCTTACTGCCATTAAGGAGACGAGGGAAAAAAGCTGGGAAATTATGTGCTGTTGTAGGGTTTCCTGGAAAGCATCTGATCGTGGATTTTTATCTTTAATTTCTGAAACATCTATACAAGCCTCAGTGATTCCAGTAACTGCTACTAGAATTTAAGACTTTCTCTGCAGGGATTCTGCTGTCTTACACATGCTGTGTCAATATTAAGCTCTTCCTAGAGTCTGCTGTCAGTTGAGAATTGAGAAGAACTATCTAACTAAATTCCAAGTTAATCTGAATGTTTTGGTAAGAAACTGTTCCCGTTTGTTTTAAATCCAGGAAGTGAAATTTGAAACCAGATAAGTGTAATTTTTCTGATTAAAACTGCGCTCCACTGAGGGGCTGGGAGGAGAGCTCAGAGGTGGAGGTGAGTTCTCTCATTGGCAGCAAGGAGAAATACCAAGTCCATGTGACTGGCAATGAGTCTCCACAGTCCTGATGTGATCAGCTGCTCAGTCGGCATTTAAATCAGTGCAGCACATGACTAGGAAAGGTTTTCCCTTTGTTTCGTGCCTCCCTTTAGAGGTGCACTTCAGAGCCCAATATGAAGCTGTAAGTGCAAACATTTACTTTTCCTAGTTATTATTAGCATCCTTATGCTTGTAAAACTCCAGCTGTGATGGGAGAAAGAGGCAATCTCGTAGGACTGCATAGCACACCAGAAACTAGGGGGAGTTCCTGGTTTTCTAAATGCATTAAAATATAACCATATAGGATCTCTTTTGCACGCTGACAATTTTAACCCTATTTTCTCCTTGACTTCCTAACCAACCATTCGTGTTGCTAATTTGTAGTAGAAGGGAGCAATTCTGGCTGCTGTGGTGAAGTGCGAAGGATAACGCCGTGTGTCAGAGGGCAGCTATCTCATTTCAGATGGGAAATGTTAGGTGGCTCGTTTCTCAGAGCAAGATAACTCAAAGGTTTTTGAATTTTCTTGTGAAGCTGTGGATAGAGAGCTGCAGATGGAAAGGCTTAGTGTTCCCTCTGATCAGGCACAAGCAAAGGCCACTGACTGTAAAAGCAGGTGGCTCCTCACCTATCATATTCTTGGATGTTTGTGGCTCTGGAGGAAGGCACGAGCGCTGTGTGAGGGGGTGGTGGGCTGCAGCAGGCAGTGGGTGGAGACAAAGGGAAAACCACCATCCACAATGTTGAGAAGTATGGAAAAAGTTGCATGTACCTAATCCATGGCATTTTGAGCTATGTGCAGTCTCAGAGGACTTCAGGAAATCTGCCAAGAAGGAGAGGAAAGGCCAGGTTCTAGATGATAATCCTATGAGCATTTATTGCATAGTTTTAGCTTGCTGTTCTCACAAGTGACGTTTCGTATTCCCCGTAGAGTTTGTTGACTCACAAATTGGACCTCAGTGTCGAGGGGTCTACCTGAGACGTTACCCAGCATCGGATATTTCAACAGCAAGGGCAAGCAGCACTCCAGCAGGAATTCTGGATCTGAACCACATCCCTTAATGACAACTTTTGGAAGGCATTTCAGCTTTATTACTGCATGAAAACATCTTCAAAAATTTCCTGATTTACTATTCTATCTTAAGAACAAAGGGAGACATTTATAGAAGATCAAACAGATAAAAATAGACTGAAAAGACAGCAGATGCTGTTGATACACTGAAGAATTCAGAACCTTACATTTGGTGGCTATTTTGTTTGCTGATACCACAGTTTTAGTGTTAATAAACAACACCAAAGTTGCACATATCATGAAGCTTTTTTTATCTCTTGTTTCTTATGACAAGTACAAATAATTCCATTTTGATTTCCTTGCTTTATGTTTTGTCATCAGAAAAATTAATGATGGTGTTGTCTGAGGTTTTTTCACTTCTCAGTTCACATTCTTAATTGTGAGATGCGAGATGGAGAAGTACCATGCATATGAAACCTCTACCTGTGAGTCTTTAAGACTTGGTCCAACACAGTATTGACCAAAGACAAGTTGCTTGGCCTCAACATCATTGTGCAATTCTTCAAGCATTCACATAATGCACCTCTTCATCTGTCTGGAGTCAGAACTCTCAGCCAGCAGAATTATTACTTCACATTCTTTGCTACCAGTAAAAGCTTAAATAGCTAAATGGCAAAATTAAATTCTGCATAGAGACTTGCCTGCTCTCTTTTTTCCCCTTCATTTCCTCACAGTGTTTTCCTGAGACGCTAAGGGTGAAAAAGGCTCGAAGTGTTTTTTAATCCTTTGTCTCTTAATTTTTTTTTTGTGAACTGTCTGATCAGGTTAGTAAAGTACAACAAAAACTACAAACTGCATCCAAGAGAATGAGCGCTCTATCCTGGGGAAGAGGAGCTGTTTGGTCATCCATAAGGACAGATATTACCCTGGACATATATAGTTTAATTTGCTTGATTTCTCCTGCTCCATTAATTATTTCTGGGAAGCTATGTGTAGTTGGTTTTCCTCACAAAGTGTTTCTGGAGCGATCACATCCTTTCACCATCCGTCTCTTTGTAATTTGAACTTGCTGCCTTTTTTCAACCAAATGGAACTCCAAGATGCTAAAGACATTAAATTGTTTTTTGCAAAGACAGGTGATCACATAGAGCAAAGATGGATTGCTAGCTCTCCAGCTTGCACAAATGAGCTCAGTCCTTATTCAGTGCTGGAGAATTTCCCTACATTTCCAGCTGGGGTGATCGCCCCTGTCAGAAGCTAGGAGAGAATTATGCTGTCCTAATTGTTATGGTAGCAACCCAAAAATATGAGTGTCATTTAAACAGGACTTGGTTTTGAACATGAAAGTGGATATTTTTATTTTTTTTTCCCCTGTTGCAAGCACACAGTGTGACTTAACCCTTAACTGCTAAGTGGAAATCATCCCTTTAAGTTTTGAGGTGTGTGTTTGCCAGCACTCATCCATCTATTCCAGAATCAACTCTCCTTCATTTATGGCAACAGGAGCTTTGACTGGCAAATAATTAGATCCAAAGTGCACATTCTTATGTGGTTATGCCCTCCCCTGTGCTGCACTAGGTTCAGCTCAGTGTCGAGATGAATGAGAACCAGACTTCTAATAGGTATTCATCTTGCCTTTTCTAATGCTGTCCCTTCCTCCTCCATTTCTTTCTTGGTATTTGGAGAACGCTTTTCTTCTTGCCTGTGTATGAGGCAGTAAATTATTAGTACTAAATTATTTTGATGTATTGACAGGGTACTGTTAAGTCTATTAGGCTGAGTTAATCTCTTTGCCTATCAACATCAGCAAGTGGAAAAAGGTGTTCCTTTAATCTAAATTACCTGCAGTACTCTACTTGAAGACACAAAAGTTATTTCCTTTGCCATTTTTTTTCTTAGGAAAGTAGAATTCATCTCTCTCTCACTCTGACCTCAGTAACATCTTTCCTCCTGGGAAGAGAGAAAAAGCAGAAAGTATCTCCACGTAATTGTTTTTCTCCTCTCTTTTTCTGTCCTCTTTATGCCTGGTACAGTAATGTAGTGACCCCATATTATATCCAGTGTCAACTCCCAGTCAAATAGAATGAATTCTTTTTTTCGAAACCAACTCACAGAAAATTTAAGTGATCACACAGTTTTACCTCCCTGAAAGGACTAGACATGCTGCACTTTCTGTTTAGTATGCTAAGCATCTTTTTGCTTTACTTTGTTTTTTAAAGGAGTGAGAAGCTACCCGGGCCCAGTCATCACTTTGATGCTCTAATGATCATGAATATCATAGAAAGAATCTCTGTCATTTAACCTTGCTAACACATATTTTACCTCTGTGATAATATTAATTAGTACTTTCTAGTAGCTGTGAGCTAGCTTCATAGTGAAATTTTGTGCAAATGAAAATGTAGCAGCTGCACGAGGTACTCGGTGTTATGATTAGGCTGTGAGTCAGCCTGTCACATCGGAGAGGGGATCTTTTCTCCGTGCTGGCTCTCTGTCACTCCCTCCACTCACCTGCAGTTCTGCTCTGTTAGCCAGGTCAGACACCTGTACCCCTCCCCAGCTGCTCAGGGTGCCTTTCTAATTCAGTCAGCCACCGGTCACTTGCTCACTGCATGTTCTGCTGGCTCCCAGGGCTGCTGCTTTTACGCAGCCAGCTGTTCGCGCTGCCCCCGAGCGCGCGGGAACGCGTCCTTTGCGATTCCGTTTGCCTGCACACACTCGCTGCGTGCTCCGTTTAGATCCTTTTATTTTTACTTGGCTCCATATGATCGAATACATACAGGACGTGGCCCTCATACGCCACGGATAGAGGATTCATCAGAGCATGAAGAGACGTCCTGGCTGCATCTCGCTGAAGGAGCGCCTGCGTGTGCGCACGCGTTGGTTATGTAACTGTCCTCGATGTGCAGCATCCCTGCCTGTGCCCGCCTGCCAGGCACCGCTCCGGGAGGCACACACACCTCTCTGCAGCCCCACTCCAAGCACGCTGCTGCATCCGTTAGAGGAACACATTGGGTAGGCAGAATTAACGGTGGAACTGAAAGGAAGGTGCTCGCCAGGCTTTCAGAGTTTGCTGATAATGTTGGGAAATAAGAAACGTTAGCATCTCATCATTTTATAATGACATCTACAGATGTAATGGTTTTGTTTATTTTTCTATGGCTCCTACAAAGCCAATGAGGTTGAGGTATGAATCCTTATCACTACATGCTAATAAACAGCCACAGCTGGATTAAATTGCTAGGGTTCAGTAAAATTGCATAAGTTCAACCCTTAAACAGAAGTTGTGAGCTGAGGCACAATCGTGTCATCTTATAACTCTAACAACAATATGACTTTTGACTTCACCATGTGTATGTTGAGATATCAGGCCAGTAATTTACATGTGTGGTTGGACACAGCTTTCCTTTACTTTCCTGCTCCCAGGGAAACAAACCGTATTGTGCTTTAGCGAATTGGGCATAATTCATTCTGTGAGCAAACCAAAAATGGAATTCATGAAAGACAGACATATACATATTTATTTTCATGGTTTTTTTCTTCCCCAGAATGATATCACGCCGTTGCATGTTGCATCAAAAAGAGGAAACGCAAATATGGTCAAACTCCTACTTGATCGAGGAGCTAAAATTGATGCCAAAACAAGGGTAAGCTCAAGTGTGAGTGCTGCGAGTGACTGTGTGGAATTATTGCCTCTGACCTGTTTGTTGCTGTCAAGCTTAAATCATTCATCTTCCTGGCAGGCTACTACAGCTGCACTGCATTTATTTTTTATGAAATGATTGCAGTAGGATGCTAACATTTTACATCTCTTACAGCAGTGTGTGCAACGCCAAGTGTGGCAAAGCTCAGAGCCAACCATTTTCCGTGTTCCCTTTCCAGCATTTAATTAGGAGCTGCTTTTATCTACTTGGGAGTGGAGGTGAACATACAGGAAAATGCTAAAAGACAAGAATTCAAGTCAGATATTTCAGAATTTGAACAGGGTAGCTTTGAGCTGCAGTGTGTGTTTTCCTTCCACTGTCCAGAAGCAGTGTCACAGCGTGTGGTGTGGCTGCCAAGCCTCCTGCAGCTCAGGCTCTGTGTGAGGGGTGCTTGGCTGCTGGCTGGGATTTTTCACCACGTGTGTTGGGCACAGGGATGGTTTCCATCAGGCTGACACCTAACTCAGTGCCCTGAATGACTTAGAAACTCAGTGCATACGGTTATGTCTAAACCCACCCAAACCAGGGATATTTTATTTACTTACACAGCAGCAAAGAAAAAAAAAGAGAAGGAAAAAGTTCAAATGTTTGGAAGTAAACCTGGAACTAGTGGTGCTGTGGGCTGTCAGGGCAGTCTTTGCAACACGCTCCTGTGTGTGCAAGGTAACTCTCAAGAGCTGTCCCAGTAACTTTTTGACAGTTGTAATTTTCTTGAAATATTAATTTATCACCTTTACCTTTCCCATTTTGAATTAGTCTGTATAAACTCTACTGTTCAGAATCATTCTAAACAAAAGAAATTAATAACCTGAGAATAGTTTTTCCGTAGTTATTCCTGTATTCACGGGTTTGTGTTTGGTTACTGTAGTCTCTGAGATTCCCTGCAGTGCTTGTTAGGCACATTCGTATTTTTTTTTCTCTGTCGAATTCAGAAACTGGGTCAATTTATTATGTCATCTCTTCGTTCTCTCCACATGTTTTTCCTTATTTCTTCTATTTTACCTTTAGTCGCTGATGATGTGTTTCTAAAATGTTTCAGTTTGTTCTAGTTGGGCAACATGGGAGAGATGACTTTTCATGGGTAGTGTGGACAGTGGCTATAATTTCTGGACTGAAGTCCAGCCTCCTCCGTGCTAGGTAGGGGTACCAGGCTGAGGGGTGTGAGGCTGCCTCGTGGTGGGGAGGGCCACAGGTTGGTGGTGTGACAGATGTGCATTTGGTCAGAGCAGGGAGAAAGGGACTTGGGGAGGGATTAGTCGCTTCCCTCTGCAAGAATTTGTATGGCCCACTGCAGTCCAAATCATTAGGGACCAGTACTTTAAATAGCTGGAGTCAAGTTAGTTCTTTTAGTTAGGAAAATTCATGCTCTGCTTCATTTCCTGTATCACAAGCTCCGGGGTCAGACGCTGGGATAATTTATGTAGCTAAAAATACAGGCTGGGACGGAAACAGGATCTAGGAAGAGGGCAGAAGCATTAACAGCTCCTGAGTCTGGCACAGCCTCCCAGTGAGGCAAGAGGCAGTGATGACTGTGGTTCGCGAAGCGCTGGTTTGTTTTTTCTGGCTTCCCCCAGAGATTGCCTGTTTCCCCAAACACCCATCCCCTCCAAAAGTCAGAAGGGATTTGCATAACTCTTCCTGCTCGTGCTGTACGTGTGTCAGTGATGGCTGGCATCACCAGAGGCATGGTTTCCTGGCAGTCAGGGAGCAGTGGAAGCTGTGCTCCCGGCGGCACTGACTCATCCTGGCAGGGTTTGCGGGCTGTGCTCGGGGCGTCTCTGCCGAGGAGGCTCCCGGAGCCTCACACAGCTGTGTGATCACCGGAGGGAACAGCACCAGCAGGGCTCAGGAGTCAGAAACCAGTACCAAAAGCAGTGAAAGGCTGAGAGGAACGTGGTGCTGGGTGAAAAAAGGGCGTTGTTTCAGGAGTGCCTGCCCAGTTCTCATATTCAATAGCAAAGATTAATTGCTCTGAGCTGGCACAACACATGTTCCTGCTAAATCTCTCCTGTTGTTCTGACCTGACCCAATGTTGTTTTCCAAGCCTGAACAATTAAGATATGTCAACTTTGCAGGTTTCTTTTTTTTTTCTTAAGCACTATTCTTCTTTTCAATGTCCTAGATATAGAATGGCCCTACAAAAATACAGGATAATAAAAGCTCCGGTCGTATCCTTTACAACAGCATCGCCACTGCTGAATGCATTGAAAGGCAAAGAGCAGCTGAGGCTGTCTTTTCTGATACATGTGTCAAGTCCTCCTTATCAGCTGGATGCCCAGGCCTCGTGTGTTCTGCGAGGGGCAGGTGCTGAATGCACACACAGCTTGATAACAGGTGGGATTTGCATGTGAAAATAAGTGAGGCTCCAAGTACCACGTTTATAAATGGGAGACCTCTCTCTTTTTTCCTATTTTTTTTAAGAGGTGAACAGAATTTTTATATGTAAGAGATAAGCAGATTTTTTTGCTGTTAAAATAGTTTTTTGTCTTGGACGTTAAGTTATTATTTAACGCAAAGGTCGATTATGGAAGACAAAATGCCTCCTTAAAGGTAAATGGCAAAGGTTCTGTACCCTTGTGAAAGGACAAAAAAAAAATTTTGAAATTTCTCATTTCTGTTGCTCAGGGGCAGAAATTCTTAGGCCTTTGTTTCTCCTATTTCAGGTCTGTATTTCACCTTTACATGACAATGCAGAACATACTGTTTTGTGTTGTTGACCAAACGCTAACAGAGCCAGGATTTGCTACTCTGACTCTTAGATGGGACAGATTTAACTATTCAGCTGGCATTTTGTGGTCTGTTCCTGCAATCCATTCTCTGTATGAGATACTGGAATACTCTCCACATAAAGCCTATTTTTATTGTTCACAAACAGAGTCATTTTATAGATAAATTCACATCAAGCCTTTCCTGGGTAAGAAGTAAGTTGAGGTAATGATTGCTTTTCCTTAGTCATTTCCATGAGCATTTGCGTTTGCTGCTGACAGATGGTCCAGGAAACTGTAGTGCTGAAGTACTGCACAAAAGGTTAACATGAGGAGCTAAATCCTTATCCTGTTTAAATTATTGTAAAAGCAATCCAGGAGCTGCCACTTTCTCTGGATTCATTAGGACTGGGATTTGATGAGCACCATTGTAACTATTACACACCTGCACGCTGTAGCTGGGAGTTGAGAGAACATGTGAGATGCACCCCAAAAATGATGTTAAAACTATTTTGAGACAAAGACATGCCTTTTTTTTTTCCATTTGAGTTCACACTTACGTTGCATTGTTTATTTTAAACAGCTTTTCATTTTCCCTCTCTTGGTTTTTTTTGGTGTGTGAGATGTCTAGCAACTGGTACTTGGGGCTGGGTACTAAATTCTTAAGGGTACCCCACAAGAACTGTTTGCTGCCAGGGCAGCTTTAATCATTCTGGTTTTTAGCTAACATTCTGGGCAAAGGCCTGTAATGCCTCATGTAACATGTTTACTGAATGTTGCCCTAATTATGTTTTTTTGTCTCCCAGAAAAGACTTTAAAAAGTAAAATTTAATTAGAGAGGTTGATTAAATTAGCTTGATTTGCTTTGGCTGTCTAATACTGTATATGCCAAAGTGAATTTCTGTCTGAAGCAGGCAGCAAGCAAGTTTTAGCCTGGATTAACAATAAGTGTTTATAATCTTCATTCTACTGATTTTGCAGCTAAATAACAGGCCCAGCACTCATATCTGCATGAAAACATGTGGGATATGCTCTTTGAAGATGCATCAGATCGTGCATAAGCTGCTCCGGGAAAACCACATGTATTAAGATATAAAATAACTACAAAAGCACTGCCTTGGCGCTCTGGGTGTGCTTTGCATGTGCAGGGAGAGCAGACCTTGTTTGTTGCCCTGTTGCCCAGAAGGGGCAGTTTGCCGTAGTGCCAGTGGAGTGGGGAATTCAGGAGACCTGGAGCAGGGAGGGGCTGCGGGATAGAGCCCTGCTGGGCTGAGTGTGTGCATGGAGAGTCACTCAGCAGCGCTGGGCAGATGAACCCTGGAGGCAGCAGTAATTGCTGCCCTGGGAATGTGTGCTGTTACCTCTGGCTCAGGGGACAGGAATGCCTGCTGCTCCTGCCAAGGCCACCGGCAGGCTCCGGGAGTTGGCTCGAACTCTGGCAAGCTCTTGCTTGGATATTTACATCCCGTTTAAGTTTTTACTGGGTATTGTGCTTGGTTTCATCGCTCTTGGACCAGGTTAGAAGCTGGTGCTCACTGATGTGAGAGCTGTGGTGCTGAGGCTGCTGTGGCTTTGGGAGACAGCCCAGAGGATGCTGTGATGCAAGGGGAATCCTGGGTGAGCACTGGCAGGGCAGAGGGAGCTGGGCAGTGCAAGGAGGCTGCTCTGTGCTGACCCCAGGCTGCTCAGGGGTCCCTTAAAGCCACGTGTGGTGGTGAGGAAGCTCACTGCTGCAGGGAGGCTCAGTCTCAGCACAGTTTTGACCCCAGTGTAACAAGATCAGGGAACTGCACAGGTGCCTGGGTTTCAACAGGGGCCAGAAACAATGTTTAGGTCTCATTTATTTGTATATGTGTGTGCTTGTGTTTGAAATAAAAGCTAAAGCAGGCAGCAGCCCCAGAGGTGGGTGTGCAATGCTAATGGGAAGCTTGTGCCTAATCAGAACTCCTCCTATTGTCCTCTTGGCTTTGCTGGAGCTGCTCTCAGGCTCTCTGGAGGGATAGATAATACAGATGATATGATTTATCATGTCAGTGCATACTTACAGAGTCCTTAATCTGCAGATTATTGTCATAATCATTTGTAATGGTTTTTCTGAGCCATTGCAGACTATCATATTAAGGCAAGTTTGCTTCCTAATACATGTAATATATTTTATGCTTCACGTAGTATAGTCTATGTGAACAGTAAATAGGCAGCTAAAAGATCTCCTGGCAAAGTCAGTGAAGTCTTGCTGAGCTCAGAGCAGTCTGTTTTAATCTCAGAATCTCTTTTTAAAAAAGAAGTCTTTGTCATCTGCATTTCAGATTGCCTCTGCACATTTCTTTACCTGCTCTAAGTGTCATGTAGCAATTAACTAAACCAGTGAATAGACAGTGTCTTTTGAAACTACCAAAAAAAAGAAAAAATCTGTGCAGCTAAATGACCTGTCTTGGAGTCTGTTTGGTCTTTGCAGTGGCAGACCTGACATCATGTGGAAAATGGTCTCTAACTTTGGTGCCTGGTCTCCTTGAGTATCTACCTTTGATGTACCTGCAGGATGTGATATTTATAGGAAGCAAAAAGAATGAACAATCTAATGTTCATGATGATCTCTAGCTCCTGCCTACAGGTCTGTAGTTTCCTGGCCTTGCTGGGTTTGATTTTCCTTCCCATACAAGTTTTGGCTTTTTTGTAGGTGATATTTTCATATCAAGTGTTTGTGTCTGTTCAGTACTTGATATGCCCTTACCTGTGGAAACTACTGGTGTAAGAAATGGGCATTACCCATTTTAAACACTTGTGAAGCTATGGCAAAACATTTGCAACTCAGCTGAAAAATGCATCGTTTGTGGGTTTTGGTATCTTTTCTCTTTGTCTTTGCTTAAGTGTTTTGAGCAATACATCTTGAATTTGTGTAGCATCATTTTAGCAAGATGCACTTCCCAGTCCTTTATGGGCTGAAATAGCAGGAAGAAGCAGAAATTGCAATAGAATTGACTTGAGAAGTGTCACTAAGAACATTGTGGGCCAAGCTGCATTCATCTTGTGGGAACAAATGACTCCCTGAGTTAAGGGAGTTAAGTCTGAACCAAAATCTTTTCTTTGTCTATTTCAAAAATACATGCCTTACTTTAAATGCAAGAACATGCACTATGAGAACCATACAAGTTTTAAGTGAGAGTAGCAGGAAAAGCTTATCATGACGATTCCTACCTGTTATTTTTCTTAGGTTCATTAGGAGCAGGCAAAAATGTAGAAGCAGGAGAATGTAAGGCTCTCTGAACCACCCCCTCCCTCTCCCTGGCTGCCTTCTACACTTTGCAGGGCTTAAGCTGATATTCCAGTAGGGTGTGGTTTAGGAATTACCAAGGGAGAATATTATATTATAATTGCACATGAAAAATATGGCTTAGGAGGTACCTTACTAATCCTTGCTGTCATACAGAAATGGAGGGGAAGTGTTTGTGTGTGAAGGGAGCATAGAGTGTGTGAGAAGGAATTTTAGATAATCCCTTATATAAAAATGATGTGACATACACATTCTAGACAATACATGTGTTTAAAGAGTACTGGAAGACACTGGAGAAAATCCCCTTCCTTTGTGACTTGTAAATGGAAAATTAAAGTTCCTGAAGACTATGACATTATTTGCTACGAGCAATAGGATGTTGACTACTACTCAGCAAACTATTCTAAAAGAGGTATGGACAGTAGGCCTTGACTCGAGGCCAGTCATTCAGCTGGAGGTCACATAAGCACAGTCTGCACAAGAGACAGAAATGAATCCAACGTACTTCCTGGGATTAAGATGGTTTTCTCGTCTGCTGTACACTTGTCAGAATCAGTGTAATAAAAAAGTCTGAAGAGGAATTTTTTTTCCTCTCAGACTAACTGACTCTCCACCGACTTCGATTCATACTGACGAATGAGAGACCCAGTTTTCTCCAAGACATGCAGGTTTAAAGTACCTGAAGTGCAGTCTCATCTTTTTCTTGCATGTGCAATGAGGGCCTGGAAGAAGCCCATTGCATGGACACCAGTGTGATATGGCTATTTTCGTGCTGAGAAAATCAGAGCCAGAATGTGCTCTGTTGGTTTGAACAAACAGGTTCGACTGTTCATTTGCAGAAGAGCAGTGTCTTGCAGGAATTAATGAGCCCTCCTAGGACATCACAGGTCTTTACAAAGGTGTGCAAGATTTTAGCATGTGTGACACTAATCAGTTGTAACTCTGCATCCCACAGGATGGGCTGACCCCCCTCCACTGTGGAGCAAGAAGTGGCCATGAACAGGTTGTAGAAATGCTGCTGGATCGTGGTGCCCCTATTCTTTCCAAAACCAAGGTAACTGATACTCTTTCCTGCTGGGATAATCCTTGTACATTTTTTTCTTTTTCCTAATGTAATTCTGTATGTCTCATATGTTTAAGGGTTTGGCAATAACTTTCCTATTTCTTAGTTATTTAAAGTAACTGTGTGGGAGCTCTCCGAAGTGAATGCCGTATGTAGAGCACGTCTGCATATGTAAAATGTGTTAAATCGAGATATACAAGAAAAGTTTTCTGTGCCAACCAAAAAGGCTTGTGTGGTAACCCTATGCCTCAGCATCTCAGCAGCTGAAGATCTCTGTGTCTATCCTGGAATAAATACGCAGTGATTACAATAAATCTTCAGCTTGTACCAATTTACCCTAAGGCTAGAGAAGAGACGAGCGATAAAAATAGAGCAATGTCCCTTTGCAGAGACAGCTCGTATTTCCTAAGGGCTTAGCCTGATTACCAGTTTCTCCACTTTCTATCTCTACAGTTTATCGTGCAAAATTCTTCCTGGGAATTTCAATTCACCTGCACCAGGGTGCACAGATTGCTCTAGACCCAAGGGCTGGCATTAAAGGAAGCACTTGCCAGAACTCTCCTGGCGGTGGTCTCTGCTGTGCTGTTACTGCTGATTTCAAATCTCAGAGCAGCAGCCTGCTTTGCACCACTGCAATCCGTGACTTCCCCGTTCAGGAATGGCATTTGGGCTGTGCAGTTTGCTGAGGTTCTTTCCAAAGATAACCTTCCACTACATGGGTTTTTTTCTCAGTCTGTAACCAGTGTGTTTCAGCAACATTTCTGTTCTGTTGTTATTTCTTTTCTCCCTCTGTCATCCTGTCCTGTTCTGTCTCAGCACCCTTCTATATTCTGTTTTTCTCCTCCCTCTTTTTTTTCCCCTTTATTGGAGTATATTTAGCATTTGTCTGGGGAGGTTGGCCTGCTCAGTGAGTCACTGGCAAGAGCTGTCATGGGTAATCTGACAGATAGTTTTCACCCATCCTCTGCATGTGGAATTTCCATGGACTCCCACAGCCCTGGTTTGCAAACTCCATGAGCAGGAGAGAACCACAAGGGGCTGTCTAGGAGCCCCTTGGGCCACATCTGCCACTCTGGGAGCCTAGAGCTCATACTCCAGGGAGAAAGGCTCTTCCACCCTCTCAGATAGCTCTTGTTATACCTTTAAGGGGGAAAAAAAACCCCAAACCACCACCAAAACAAAACCACAAAAACCCTAACCAAACAAAAAACCCCACGACAACAAACCAAACCAAAAGCCACCCACATAAACATACACCCTATTTCATTCATTTCCAGCATCTTAAATAAAAACCTCTCCTTAGGAACTACATTTCTTTATTGCATGGATGTTGTATTTTCAGGTGTTACCCCTAAACTTAAGCTGCTGTTCAAGGACTGCAAGTTTTGAATTTGTTGCTCTTCCTGAGCAGACTCACACAGCCTAGCCCAGAGTTCACTAGACAAAATCAGGCAGATTACATGGGATAGTGGGTTTGAAATTGCCTAAGGCTGAAAGACAGACTGGATGTTGATCTGCAGAGGCTTATATAAACAACTTTTGCAAAATAGGAGCCTCCTCTGGAAGAGGGGAAGCTGTTACATGTTAAAAAATGAACAGAAGAAAGTGCAGAGCTTCCTGCATTTCCTTCTGATGTGTTAATTCTACCGTTTTCAGAAGGTAAGCTAGGAAGTAGCTGTACCTCTGAATGGCATAAATTAATTCATTCATTTGGCACTAAACTGCAGTACTTTCCTCTGCAAAAATAAGTGGCTCCATTCTCTTCAAATTAAGTCATATATTATTGGAAATAGGACACATCTTTGAAAGAATTTGAGCTTCACAAAGTTTTCTTACGTTATATAAAACTCAGAATAATAACCAGGCTGCAGTTTGGTAGCTATTTCCTGCTAGAGATGGTTTAGTGTAGTGCTGACCCTTTTCTGCACTGGAAGAACATTAGATTTATTTTCAGGGAAGGCAGCGACATAATGGATTATAGGGGGTTTCTACAGGCAAAATGAAAAGGGAATTCTAGTTCTGAATATGCCGGTGATTTTCTGTGTCAGAAATGACATCCTTGTCAATAAATGTCCATCTTTTTTTAATTACTGGTTTTCCAAACTTCTTTGTCTGTCTTTTTTCTTTTTTCTTTTTTTTTTCTTGCCCAAGAGTTAATGGCACTTTCCCAGATTTAAGCTCTTTGACACAGCTACAAAATAAGCTCTGTAATTTTATGTTTGCTAGTCAGACAGTTGATACTTTGTTTCATCTCTACAGTCCTGTTTTGTTTTGGGGTTTTTTTATTTGGTTGTTTTAAGGTATGGTGTGACCTTATGGTCCTTAATGGTCAATATCTTTGATTAATCTTGAACTTCTTTCCCTTTTAGTATTTGCTTGGCAATCTTTAAAAAAGCAGTCCTGTAAGAGTATTTATCAAGTGGCTCCATCCTAATGTACCAGATCCCTTCTTAGGGTCGTTGTTGGGTTGTCTCTCACAAGAAGGATATAGGCCTAGAGAACACTCTTACGTGTAATGTTTTTTATTTTGAATGTGGCATTGACACATTAACTGGCTTGTGTAAGATTATAGAGTATCATCAAGTGCAACAGAATTAAGCCTGGTTTAGGGTATAACAAAAGACAGCTTTCCAGTTATTTTTTTGTCTTCATCAACTTCTTAAGCGTCCAGTCTTGTCTCTTGCTTTTCTGTGTGAGGTGTGGGTAACTGCTGCACTTCTCTTGTGCTTGACAGATTTTTATCAAGTATTTTGCTGATTTTTCAAATTGGCTCTGTTTCTTCCTTTCCTTTCCATCCATGTCAGTCTTTTTGGTACAAGTCTCTCCTATAGGGGAGTCCCCTATCAACATCCCAATCTCTTACTCCATTAATAAGTATGGTTTATTGGCTGTTATTGTGAAGAATGACACTTTTCACCCGAAGGATCTTTCTTATAAAAGTGGAGCAGGATGGTGTTTAAAATTTCATGATTTTTTTACTCTCACCTTAAAAGCATCATCAGTTATAAACTGTTACCAGGAGGCCTTGGTGACCAAGGGAAATTAATCTTTTTTGTTCTACTGTTAACTACACTAGAAGACAGTGAAAACATTTAAAATGCCTTGCTAGTATCAAGCTTCCATACAGATAATTGCTGTAGTAGCCTTTGGGAATGGGAGGGAGGCTTATCCAAGCCAACATAAATCACAAGTGAGATGCCCATGAGATAATCTTACTTGAAAGATGCTACCGTGCCCAAGAATATCTGTGTCTCAGCGCCGCGTGTAAACTGCTCTCCGGTTCTGACAGGATGCGCCTGTTTGCTTTCACCGTCCTGCTTCCCTCTCGATTTAAAAAAAATGATTTCACTGCCTATTTCCACCTTTGTTTCCAGTGGTTGTTGCTGCTGTGGGGAGGGTGAGGGAAGGGTCTGTTTCAGAGATCTCTGGCCGGTTTTGCCTGGCTCCTTTGCCTTTGCTGGCTGCGGTCACATGAGGGCACTGCGTCTGTGAGCGAAGGGTTGCGTTTCACCATGCAGACACAGTGCACTGGCAGTCACTTACAGCTTATAAACTGTTGTGTGCCACTACGAGAATAGCTTCTGCACTCGAAACTAATGCTGGCGTTAGAAGAATCGAGTAAAGAAAGAAAGCTACAGCTGGAAGAAGGAGCTATGTACCACTGCTAACAAAGCCTCTTTCGTTCTGGCATATATATTTTTAATCTTTCGTCATGAAATAGTGTCAGTCCTTTCAATTTTTGAGACTTTTCTCTCATGGCTTTACTCATGGAAATATAATAATTTTGGCAGCTTGTTCACTATTTTAAACACTGCAGGAAGCAATTCACTGGTACCTGAGTCTCTCTCAGGTGTTTGCCTGGTGGAACAGCTTTACCACTGCTGCTGGTAGGTCACAGCATGGAGGTTTTATCTGGAGATTTTTTAGCCCAGTTGAAACTTTCAGTGTTCTAGCAATGTGGACTGGGAAGAGTGGTCTCCAGAGTTGAGTAATGTGGAGTAAGCATGTGTACAACCCAAATTCAGGAAAACACGAGTGGAGGGATGAAGGAAGGCTGTAGCGTTCCCTGGGTGATGCTCTGACCTGTGCTGTCGTGCCTGGTTCATACAGGCCATATTAGAGTGGCAAGTTCAATGCAGCTTTAAAAACCAGCAAATTCCCTGGCTGGGGTGTTAGAGGTCACGAAGTGCTGCTCCTCATGTAACTGATGTAAATTGAGCAGCTTGTCTGAGCCGTGCTGGCTGAAAGAAGCTACATTTAGGGCATCGCTGGTGTGTTACGACAGTTTTTCAATGTGGGGCTGCCTACAAACTCTAACCAAACAAGCTCCACATTCCGGAGTGAGAGCCCCCATCCTTCCACTGAACACGTTAAGTTTATTTTGGGTGCTCCCTGGGCTTGTAAAATTCTTCATACAACGAGCGGTCCAGAGAACAACGCGGAGGAGTTTCCCTTCTCTGGGCATCCTCTAACCCATCCGTGCTGGGTCTCTCTGTTGGCAGAATGGTTTGTCTCCGTTGCACATGGCAACACAAGGGGATCATCTAAACTGTGTTCAGCTCCTGATTCAGCACAACGTGCCTGTAGACGACGTCACCAATGACTACCTGACTGCGCTGCATGTCGCTGCCCACTGCGGCCACTACAAAGTCGCCAAGGTTCTCTTGGACAAGAAAGCTAATCCTAATGCCAAAGCACTGGTGAGTACATGGCAGGGCGCTGCTCACAGCTAAACCTTCCTGCAAAGTTGTGCTGAGGCTTACTGGGGAGTTATTTTCTGCCTGCTGACGGCTGACAGAGAGGGTGTGCTGTCACTGCCACAGCCCAAGAACAAGCGCTCGAGGTTCAGAGTGTTAATGATGTATCCTGCAATCAGAGGAGACCTTTGCTTGCAGACAGTCAGCAGTGATTCATGAATTTCTAGTGTAACTAGAGCATTTTTGCCTTCTGGTAACCTTTTATGATTATGAGTAGATGAAACAGCTGCAGACATAACTGCTGTAGTTTTTGGTATGGAGAGAATCCTTATTTTCCAAGTGTTTGTACAAAAAAAAAATCAGCGACGTTTAAAACTGAGGGAATTTTTTTAAGTTCTCAATGATGTGAAAAAGTAAAAGGTAAAAATGAGTTACATAATGAGTATTTGGGGTATTCTATGTCAGTGGTGTCATATGCCTTTCTCCTTTAGAAACTACAGCAGCAGAATACACTAGTGCAGTTAAACTGCACACAAACAAAATACATTAATGCCTTTTGTTCAAATTGCAATCACAATCCATTCTGTTTAAAATGTCTCTTTGATTTGTTCTTCAATCACTGTTCCAAACAAATTTACATTCTGACATGAATTGGGTTGATTGGTGCTGATGCTAGCTCATTCAGCTCCTGGAATGTTATGTGAGCTCCCGAAACCCTCACAGGCCAGGTGGGATTGACTCTCTTGGAAACAGTACAGGCTCCACAGATTTCCTTCTCTCAGCCCCTGTGTTTTTGTGTCAGATCAACCTGTGTTCAGGTGTCTTTGGTCAAGCTATTACAATATATGGGTTTTGTTCACTATAATCGGCAAGTGGGGAGGCTCGTAGGCCTGTAATATTTATTTTTACCTTCTGAAATAATCAAACCATCAGCAGGTTTAGCTTGTTAGAGATGCTGGCAGTGGCCTCTCATTGGTCTGATAACCCAGCCACAAATGCCCTTCTCCCCTGAGTCTTGTAGTGTTTCCTTTTGTTCTGCCCTGGTCCCCACTCAGGGTGGTTAATAGAAGGAGTGTGAGTGCAGCATCTGGAGCTGGGGCTCTCTCTTCCCTGGAACACACCTGAGCTCACCCTGGACATTGTCCCCTGCCAAAGAGAGGGGTGAGAGCTGCTACACTGGAACAGGCAATGGCAATCACCTCACATCATGAAAACATACGATATTCTTTCCTATATGGCAGGCAAAAAAAGATAATTTTGACCAGATCTGTGGGACCAGCTCTGCCAGTTGTTTTCAGAATGCTCTGCGAAGGCTCTTTTGAACAGAGCAGCATCAGCACTCAGTGCTCTGATGTTACTGTACCAGTCGTGGGTGCTCTGAACAGCTTTTTTTCCTGATTTACTTTTTTTCTGTGGAATCAGCTCACACTAAATAAGATGGTAGTTCTAAAGCTCGCTCCATTGCGCACATTTTTTTTAAAGGAAGGGGTGAAATACTTGTAGTTGCAGTAAGCTGACAGGTAATGAATGGGAAAAAAAAAACCAAAAAAAACAAGTAGTGAAAATAGTTTAGGAGATATAAATTCCAGAGCTCCTGAAAGGTAAAGAGCTTTTTTTTTCACCAGCAGTTCTATAAGGTCGAAAGAAAACCAACCGAAAAAAGCCACCCCAAATTCCCCAAAAACTCCAACAGAAAACCCCACCCGGTTAAAAGTGAATATGGCAAGCAAAAAAGAAGAGTTTGATAGTTTTGCGTGAATTGAGAATTTTTAAAATAAATTAATTATTGGAGTGGGCAATATATTTCATAATTAAAACTGATATATGAAATAGACCTGCATCTTCTTGGAAATTTTTACTTTCTTTTACATGAAAAATTCAGTAAAGCCAAAACAAATTTGGGAGGTGTTTTGTTAAAAGGGAAAAATCTTTTATGTGAATTCCAAACCCAATTCTTTTTTTAATGACACATGAGGTATCAAAAAGTGTGTTCTTTCTCGTTTCCAGAATGGTTTCACACCTCTTCACATTGCCTGCAAGAAGAACAGAATAAAAGTAATGGAACTTCTTCTAAAGCACGGTGCATCAATTCAAGCTGTAACTGAGGTAAGAAATGGTCTTTCCATGCTTGTCTTTGCTTTTCCTACAAAATTCATTGTAACTGTATTAATTACTATTTCAATATTTCTGAAAGAGCATGGACCAATTAGGTCAACAGTTATTTTCAACTAGGTATTATGAAATGATAAAACTGAAAAATAAAGTCACAAACAGCTGATATATGTTGGGATTACAGGGAGAATAACAAGTGAAATGTAACAAAATTTTTTTTTCCAAAATCTACCATTTCTGCCAGGCTTTTTTTCTGTAATTTAAGGCACTGAGGATTAAATTTGCTCTGTTACAGACATTGAGGTGAAGACTATGCTTCACTCAAGTCCTGTTGTAAAAGGTGGTTTAATTCAGACCTTGTTTTGGTTTTCCACAAAGAAGTTATATTCGCCCAGCATCATGGGACATGACAAATCAGCTAGACAGAAGTCAATATGCTGTTACTTCAGTCAGCATGAGATAGTCTGCACCCAGTTCTTGGAACAATTCTGAAATTAGTTAAGTACCTATGGGAATTTTTATCTACATGTATGTATATTGTACCAAGTTAGGAGAGGAGGAAAGATCACAAATGTGAATGTGTGACCACTGTGGAATGGGCCATGTTAGAAAATTACAGGGAATTCCATGGATTAAACAAGGTGCAGTGTTCATCTCCACAAAACAGAGTTTGATTTAATGTGTGGGGGATTGTTCTGATTATTCAGCAGCAAACCATACAGAGCCCTTCCTGGCTTGCTTGAGGGAGAAGAGTCTGCCCTGGCTGCAGTTCATGTAGCTCCAGACTCGCTTTTAAAAACTTTTAAAAGCACGTACTAAATTGTTTGAAACAGGTTAAAGAGGTAACGCACTCAGCCAGTTATTCTGCCTTCCTGCTCATGTTTGCTGTTCTACAGGAGAAGGTGTTTTCCTCACTTCTACTCTCTGAAACTTGAATATATCTGTGGGGAAGCTGCCCGAATCATGGGGATTTCCAGAGATCCACTGAGCTTTCTCCTCCTCTTGGTAGCAAAATGCCCTTCTGAAGCCTCTGGCTGACTGTTGGTACAGCTGTGCAGAAGCATCCATGAGGAGGCTTTAGGGTGATTCTACATGGGGAAATATTAACTATTGATTGGATTTCTAAAGCAAAATCCTTGAGGTCGTGCCCTGCTGAATGACTGCTCCCTTTTTTCCCCTCTCTTTCTCTCCAGCTGGGCTTTCATATCCTGTGTAAGGGCAGTGGTGCAGATTCATGATGATCTTTTTTGCACAAGCTGAATGTTTCAGAAAGCCTTGCCTTTGTACCAGGAGTGCTTCTACCCTTTTTTTTGTCCCTGTTCCAAGATGATATTTAGTAAATGCCTGATCTTAATCTTGCTTAGCTATGGTTGACTTTGTTGATGAAGAACTACTGAATTCCTAGAACGTTCGTGTGTTTGCTCATGAACCACACTCTTAGGTGTTTCCAATTCTGTGTGCCCTTTTGTTTAAGCACATGTATATGGTTTTGAGAGGACAAAACCCTCTCAGAAGAGCGAGCAGCTGGGTTTACTCACTTTAGAATGATTTATGTTTTCCTCATGGCATTCTTGTAAAGGAATGTGGAAGTAGGTATTTAAATTGGACTTTGGTCTGTTTTTCAGTCGGGCCTAACTCCAATCCATGTTGCTGCCTTCATGGGACATGTAAATATTGTATCGCAGCTAATGCATCATGGAGCATCCCCCAACACTACCAATGTGGTGAGTCACAGCTTTCCTTCCAGCAAGGCAGGACTGGGAATGCGTGATGATACCTGGGAGCAGTACTGGGATCAGGTGCCCAACTCTGCTGTCCACCATCCACCTCCATGGCACCTGTGGCTCGTGCTGGAGTCATGGGAAAGTGCAGCCTGCTGACTCCTGCTTGGGAGACGTTTGGCAGGTTGAGGCAATTTCCGGAGGAGCTGACCCTAAGCAGGCTCTAACCTCTTGATTTTCTGAAGTAAAGAATGGGATTATACTGTAGCTTCTCTGATGTGATTTTTGAGATCTGTGCTTGACTGTTGAGCACCCTTTTCCCAGGACCCTGGGGGTCTGCCATTTAAGGAAAATTCAACAGATTGCAGCAGATTGTGGGGACATATTGCCTGTGTCCATCCAGCCGCTCTTCGGCTGGCTGTGTGCTGCGTGCCCCAGGGCTCCCGGGGCGTGTGTAAAAACTGAGCTTGTTCTGACATGGCTGTTTGAAAGTTGGGAAGTGGAAGAGGAGCAGGAGCTTGTTGAGCCTCTTTAACTGTTTGGCCTCCTTTTCACCTTCCATACACAGGTGCAGCTAGAAGACGATATTTTGTAAAAGTCTTCACCTGCTAATTCTATTAAATTACATAAAAATGCAGCACCTTTTGTTAATTAGCAGGTGTTTGTACCTCAAAACCTTTTGATACCCAAAAATCTAAAAACCACTTTCCCTCCTGAGTTGTTCTGATTTCCTTGGATTTGCATTTCATTAAGTCTGCGAAGCTTTAGATGAATGTACTCAGTAATGATTTTTTTTTTTCCTTCTTGTTCAATCACCTCAGTGCTTTTCAGATAACAAATGATAGTAAGGGTGTAAGTCATTACAGAAGGAAAGCCAAGTATATGTGTGCCTGAATATACAAAATTTGAAATACATTTTTTTACTAAATTCAGCTCTGTTTAAATGGACATACTTTTTAACATTGCTAATGAAATGCTAGTAATATTAAAATTGCTCTGTCTCTTTTCAGCAAAAAATAATGACAAAGGCACTATTGTGTTGGGAAACTGACCCTGCAATAAATTGCTTTGCAGCGCACAGTGACAGGTCAAACATTGATTTAATATTACATCTTACAGACAACTACAGCAGAGTTTTCTAGTGGAGGTCATTCTGAGCTGGGTCGCCGCTATTTCTGTGTTTATGAAACACGCTGGTGTTTGCTCTTCCTGCAGCGTGTTTTTAATTCTGTTCTGTTTTTGCTGCTGCGTGCAGAGAGGAGAGACAGCGCTGCACATGGCAGCCAGAGCTGGCCAGACGGAGGTCGTCCGGTACCTGGTTCAGAACGGAGCCCAGGTGGAGGCCAAAGCCAAGGTGAGGAGGTGGCCCAGGTGTGACAAACCTGGGTGGTCTGTACTGGAGAAAGCAAGGACTCACACTCACCCTGTGTGTGTCATTCGGGAAGAGAGGGAGGTGACGCCAAGGTCCTTTGTGTGATGCTTTGTTATGTCCCCTCTTACTGCAGCCACGAGTGATCTGTAGGAGAGAGGGCAGAAGATGTCAGGTCGATACCATCCCAGTTTTTAATAGAAATTATCATGTGTTTGAAGAGTTTCGTTTTGAAGTGAGGCTTGAGGAGGGAGAGGAGTTCCTCCAATCTGCTTTTATTTCAGCAGAACTGGAAACCCCAGGCTCCTGGTGTCTCCTGTCATGTCCCTAAAGCAGCAGCCTGCATGCATTTGAAAATAGTTAGACTTCTAAAGAACACCACCTAAAGGAAGGAGGCACAGTGAGAGGATGTAGCAGAGGGCTGGAAATAAGGAACAGATTGTGTAGAAACAATTGCAGTTGAGGGAGGTAAGGGTGGAGGAAAAAGAAATGGTCAAGAGGCATGAAGGAACACACAGAATTATGGAAATCAAAGAGTTCCAGGAAACAGGCAGGGCAAGGAGATAAATGGGTGCAATAAATAGCAGTCTTAATAGGTAAACTCAGAAAGTATTCTTTTTCCTCAAAAGGTGATAAAATGTATATAACCTAAAAAAAAACCAAACTATTTTTCATTGTGAAATTATCTGTGAATTGAGTCACAAGAAAGTTTGCTGGTAAGATTATCTGCTCATAAGGAACTCTGACTAAACATTTATAGCTGATACACTTTATATCTGCAAGGAGCCTGACAATAGAACTGATTCATGTGCTTTGTAAATCTCCAAAGACAGCCTTGAAAGTGAACAGCTCGTGCTCAGAAGCAGTCATGCAAATATTTTCTAAGTAAATTCACAGAATGATTTAATTTGTGCGAGCTGCCATTGCCTGTGATCAATTTGTTATCATAAATAACAACTAAATGCAAGCAGTAGATTATACACCAGTGCTAACATCAGCTGTGAGAAATTTGTGGGAAACAGGCACAAACTGGAATCATTTAAGAACCGCAAAGATGCTCCCCCAGTCAGAGGAGACTGGCCCTGCAGAGGAGCAGCATTTATTTCCTGGCACTCTCCCATCCTAAATCCCAGAGGTGTAAAATCACTCTTGCAGGATGGGCATGGGCAGAAGTCTCCCTTGCAGAGAACAGCCCAGAACTGCAGGACATGGGGTAGCAGTGCTCAAAAGGTGGGAAATTCAGCAGGGGAAAATGGGAAGAGAAAGATGCTTGGACACACTGTTGTGATAGTGAGCTTAATCCAAAGATTGTACATCAGAGAAGGGGGAGGACAAAAATAAAAAACCATATAATGAATAGGGGAGAAATTATCTCTTAAACACTCAGAACAAAGTCACAACACCGTAATATTTTCAGTGAAGGAGAAGAAATAAACCATGAGATTCATGACAGGGAAACCCCTATACTTAAAACTATTCAGATTATTGTCTTCTGAATGAGAAGTGAGAAAGTGACAATTAATTTCCACACTATGCTCTATCATGAGTTACATCTAGGGAAAAGTTATCTGCAAAATACCAAACAATCATTCACCAGTTAAAAAAGCACAAAAAATATGATACTTTATGCAAGTTTCCAGGCAATAACTGGTTGAGCTATTAAATGTTGCTGTGAAACATGAAAGAGATCAAGGTGTGAGGAGCAGAATTATGCACCGCCTCTGTTTTAAGAGAGGTCTGCGAAGCAAAGTGAGGCAAATCCAGGTAAGGAAAAGAATCGATAAATGTATTAACTTTTATGGATTATGTCCCTGTCTGGAATATTTTGTGATGCACTAGCAAAGCGCAAGGTATCTTTATTAGATGACATATAGAAAGCCTGGTGTGCATTCACCAGGTAAGACCTCAGTAGAATTAACGCTTGTCTGCAATTTTGAAAAGTGACAGGATGGGGGCGAATATTTTGTGTCCCAATGTGGGGCGCAGTTTTCTCATGCAGGCCTGTGTTGTTCCCTCTGTGTTTAGGACGACCAAACGCCGCTGCACATTTCTGCCCGCCTGGGAAAAGCAGACATTGTGCAGCAGCTGCTGCAGCAGGGAGCATCTCCCAATGCAGCCACCACGTCAGGCTACACGCCCCTGCACCTTTCTGCTCGGGAAGGGCATGAAGATGTAGCTTCTGTCCTTTTGGAGCATGGTGCGTCTCTGTCCATCATCACCAAGGTAAGCAAGCTGCAGGAGCGACAGCTGGAATCGGGAAACATACCCATAGCAAGGGCTGCTTGTGAGTTAAATGCTGCATCCTTGCGGATCAGACAAACCTCACCCTGAGAAAGAGTGCCCAGGGCTGCTATATTGCTGCTTTCTCTTACAGAAAGGATTTACTCCGCTACATGTGGCTGCAAAGTACGGGAAAATCGAGGTAGCCAACCTCCTGCTTCAGAAGAATGCGTCTCCTGATGCTTCTGGAAAGGTAGGACAGAAGAAGCCACTGCCACTTGCACAGCAAATACCTAAAGCCCGATAATATTTTATTAATATCCTCCTACCTACTTACCATCACACCAGTATCCACAGCCTGGGTTTAGCTGGAAGTGGTTTCATGTGGTATTCCAGTCCCTGCTGGGGCTGCTGCTGTTTTTGTCGAGAGCAAACTCTCAACAAAAGTGACTTTTATTGTCATTAATTGACAAGAAAATGATGTGCTCTGTGCTCACATCCATGGGAACGGAGACAAACCATTCCCCTGTGTTCCTACCCAGACTATTTACAGTCCTTATCAGAGTATTTGGGCAGCTGGCTCTGCTTCCCCAGGTCTCATGATGGGGGGCAAAGGCCAATAGGACCTCAAGCTTTTTAAGCCAGCCCAGCTTGGATTTTTACAGATCCAAGGGGCAGTTTACTTATCCACTGCAGTAAAAAGAAAACATTGCCAGGGGTGTGACCTCCTTACCCTGGGGGCAGCACAGATATGTGCTTCTCCATTCATCTTCCCTGGGAAAAGTGAATGGGGCTTTCACAGCTCAGGAAAGATTTCCAAATTTGTTGTATTTTTTGATTCTGAAAGTTCCCAAAGACTCTGGATGCATGAATGAGTAACAAATCTGTTTTTTCACCTTGTATCTACTGGAATTTTCCAAACTCCTGAGCTTCCCCTGGAGAGGGTCTGTAACAGCACTTGTTTGTTCTGCATGTTTTTAGAGCGGTTTAACACCACTGCATGTAGCTGCACACTACGATAATCAAAAAGTGGCCCTCCTGCTGTTGGACCAGGGAGCTTCACCTCACGCCTCTGCCAAGGTACGAGTACTGGCCGCTCTGGGGGAGCAACACCCAGGCTTTTGATGTTGCTTTATTCCCTGTCTACCCCTGTTCTTTCTAGGCTGTGTATGTTTGCAGTGACAGGAGGCTCAGTGACCTCGCTTGTTCATGTCTCACATCCACATAAGTAGAGTAATTCTGCAGGTGAATAAAATGGCAGTAAAAAAAGTAAATAAAGATGCAGGAACACTTTAAATCACCAGTTTCAGTCTCAGAAAATACAGAGCCTTGCTTTCGTTTGTCCAGCCTCTTAAGTGACTTCTCCAAGCTAGCCAACTTTGTATCCTTGCATCTGAAGATCTGTGCAGGGCGAGCTTGGGGTTAAAGCCCAGCTATATAGGGGTACTTCTGTTTTGTGGCACAGGATGGCACCTGAGGTGAGATAAATTTCTCAGGACAATATATGTAATTATTCATGTGCTTCACAATACTTCTACCCCAGCGTAAATGGACTGGCAAGAAATAAAACTAGTCAGAGCCCTGCTTTGATTGTAATTTACTGTAGGCAAGACAATACCTAGTGTAAGGTTTCAGAGGATATGGAAGAATAAATATGTAAATTTATTCTGGTAGTACGTAGAACAAAGAGAATTAAGAGAAGCTTAAACTGTCTATTTCTTTTGTGGATCCCAGTTTTAAGTATGGGACGGATAAATACTATAATCAATCAAAGTATAATTGATATTTGAACAGCAACACTAGGTAAAGCAGGACGGAAACATATGTAGGTTAAAGCAGGTCAAGTGCAGTGTAAATACCTCATTTGAAACAACCCAGAAAACTTCCTTAAATCACTGCAAAGAAAAAAAAAAAAACAACCTGTGGAGAAAGGAGAGCTAGTGGAAAAGCCAGTATTGCAGCTAGATGGACAGCACTCCGTGATTGCCTTCCTCTCACACATGGCTGAGTGCAGCCACAGCACTGGAGGCCTTCTGCATGGCTGAGGGAGAGGATGGAGTGTGCCACGCATGGTAGGGCCTGGAGTTTGCAGTGCAAGGAAGGGGAAGTTAAATGAACACGGAGCGCCAGCAGCAGCGGCGCAGTTTAAAATCAATCCTGTCGATAGCGGCAATCTGCCAGAGCCGTGCCCCAGGGAGGCAGTGGAGCGATCTCTGATCTTTCACTGCTGCAGCACAGCTCTCAGATGCCTCCGGGGGGAAGAAAGGGCCTTCTGAAGAGGATGAGGAGGCGCTGACCCAGTTTTCACTGAAAGAAGCTGCCAGTGGGAGCTGTGCATCCTGTAGGGGCAGGGATTGCCGCAGCCCCTGCCAAGGGCTTGGGAAGTCCAAACCAAGGTGGAAGCCCTGTAGGCTGTGGCACAGCGCTGCACAAACTCAGGTGTCAGGTCACCTTAGCTTCCCCATCTGTAACAGAGCAGTTCTGCAGCTGCCACTTCAGGCCTCCGAGTGCCAGCTGTAAGTGTGCCTAAAAGAAAGCATTTGTTAGTGCTCTGCAGGAAGTGAGCCATGGCAGCACCGAGCAGAGCATCAATACTAAATAAAACTAACCATAACGCGTTTGCTGCTTCGGGCACCCACTGTGCACTCATCCGAAAGATGATGTTGGTAACAGCAGATGATTTCCTGTTTTCTTTGTAAATGTGGTCCAGTAAATAAATGTGTTATGTCATGTCTCATCACTGGCTCCACAGTTAGTTTCATCGGTAGTTGCCTTTCCTGTGACACCACTGTCTTTAACACTGATCTTAAGAGTGGCTCATTAGCCAAGCCCAGCAAAATTTGCCTTGAAGAGTGATAAGTGACAGGGTATGAGAAATGGGCATGTCAGAGTGCAGTGCTGTGGTACAGTTATTCTGATGAACTATTCTTCTCTTTCATAGGCAAGAATTAGGCTTGTGCCTAATTTCACATGCAGTTTATCCCTAATTTGAATTTGGCATCCACTTTACAGTGCCTTCCTTCCTCGCTGTGCCATCCCCAAAGCCTCAGTTTTCCTTTATCCCTTCATCTTTAACCATTTTCCCTTTTTCCGCTCTTTTCCCTGGCAACTAGAACAACCCAATACCCTTCCTTCTAAACTTCTCTGTTCCTTTCTCCATCTATGCATAGTGACAGAGTGCTGCCCTTATGAGGAGAAGATGCAGACTGGGACTGAGCTGGATTTCAGCTTTTATTTGTCAGCTCTCATTTTGCCTTCTCTTGGCAACCTGCTGCTGTCCATTGCACTGAAAGCAATATATGCTCCTTTCTGAGGAAAAGGCTTGGAAACTGCATTTATTATTTTACATAATGTAATGTGAGCGCCATTTAAAGGACATGTTTTAGCAGATACGCAGGATTTAGCATGTAGTATTTAGGATTTATTAGGTGCTTGTGTGGCAGTGCTTGTTTTACATGGCAGTATCATGCAGGAAGTCTAAGGGAGAGGATTCTCTTTGTTTTTCCTGAAGCACTTTATCTTCAAAGTGAAAATTCAGTGGCCATGTGCTTCCTTTATTGATTGTGGCACTGTGTTTCCTGAGTGTCATTTTCAGATATCTTAGTATCCAAGGCCTGAACCGAATCTGAATTGAATTTTGAAGGTTGCAGAACCTTTTCCACATGAAACTAGCACTGTTCATCTCTTGCTGCCAGGTTCCTATTAAAGCTCTCTTGTAATCACTTGTGAGCCCCCATGTATTTCTTCCTTGCTCATGCCTGCCTTGCTCTGCATCTCTTGTGACCTCCCTCCCTTTTCAGACCAGCCCTGCTGCCCTGGGGGTGCAGGGAGGAGCCCAGCCAGGTGAATGCTTTGTGCCTTTAGGTAGATTTTATTGGGCTGGGTAATCTGAGTTGCAGATGGTGCTTATGGTACCATTCGAAAATACAAAATGGTTTCTGCAGCTTGGGTGTCATCCCCCCCGACCTTGTCCCTTAGTCACAGGCAAATGTGTGCACATTTGTCATTTGCTTGAAAATGAGGGCTAGAACATTTCTGAAAGACAGGAGGTTCTTGGCTAAACAGTCATCGCAATCTGTGCCAAAACCTGGTCATACCTCCATCAGAGTTTTGGTGTTTGTGGGCTGATCACCTATTCTTTATATCCGTTTATCTATTTTCTGCCTATCTGTCTTTTTTTTAGAATTACAAAATTGTATCATGCAGTAGATACTGCATTTTTATTTTTAGTAGTGGGCTCCCTGGGTATACACATTGGAAGGAATAAAAAGATAAGGAATGCGTGACTCGGAAGTTATATGCTTCAGTTTTCCCTTGATCTGAAAAAAACTGCTTGTCAGTAAGGTTTAGGATAAATGCTGCAAGAAAGGCCATATTTCATGTGCGTAATGCTTTCATTCACACTAGGAAATGGGAAAAAAAACCCCGAACAATAACAGCTGTTCTGAGTTATGAACACACATCCTGCTCTTCTGTTTGTTAAAGATTTTATGTACATTTAAGGAAAAGTAGCAAATGTCTATGAAACAAAACACAAACTCCTATTGCTATAGGTTGTCCTTTCCTCAACAGATATTTTTTTCCCAAATTTGAAAATTTACTTCAGAATCATCCTCTTCGTAGCAGTGCTTTCAAAAAAAAAATCACTTAAAGGTTGAATCCATTGGTTCATACAGCTTGTTAACATTGTATTTGACTGCGTTTGACAGAATTTTTAGAGCTAATGGCATAATTATTCACAGAGTTGAGTAGGTAGGGGAAAAGTGATTTATCACCTCGTTCAATGAGCAGCTGGCAATGAAGTGCTTTCTGTTGGCAGAACGGTTACACACCGCTGCACATAGCTGCCAAGAAGAACCAGATGGACATAGCCACCACACTGCTGGAATACGGTGCCGACGCCAACGCCGTCACCAGGCAGGGCATCGCCCCCGTGCACCTCACCTCCCAGGACGGCCACGTGGACATGGTGTCCCTGCTGCTCTCCAGAAACGCCAATGTCAACCTCAGCAACAAGGTGGGTGTTCCCCCTGCCCGGGGACAAGGCTGCGGAAAAACCTGAGGAGAAGGAGAGGGACCTGCAGTTAAATTTTGTTGGTTGTGCCCGCTGGGGTTCTGCACGTGCTGAAAGCCGCTGCAGGTGTCTGAACACCACACATCATCACCTCTCCTAGCAAAGAGCAGCAGGCCATGTCACACCGAATGAACTGTATTTTGTGGTGCCCAAGGTCTGGTGATAACACGTGCTGCAGTGGAATTTATTAATCCAGCATTAATTTGTGCTAGTTGGCCAAAACAGGGCCAGAGAGAAAATGTCTTCTTCCCCACTGGAGCTACTGGGGCTGGCACCTGTCATTTATCAGCCTCTGGGAATATGCCCACCCATTTTTCAATTGTTGTGTGTGTAATTGTAACATTTGCTATGCTTTTTTGTATTTATTTTTTTGTATTTGTACCACTTTCAGCACTGTAATATTTTATGACAGTGTATTATGACAATATTTTATGTACCAGCAAATGGTAACAAATATTACTATCTAATGGTAACATCTGACTTGTTCAGGGATGCTGGCTTTTTTAATGGGGTAATAGCAGCAACTTTGTCTGAGATTTTGTTCCTTAATATAAGTGATTCTTTCTCCCCAGGGTATGTTCCTTATGCCACAGTGACTTTTGGTGTGATTTCTCCAAGTGGTAGGAAAGGAAAGTTGATGTATTTTAGTTTATGTGTTAATTCACAGGCTGTTAAGTCTGCTCTATAGTGATGTTTCTAGCAAATGTGCAGCCTTAATTCTTTAAATGCCCCACTAGACATCGTTATTTGATATTGTCAAGTGCAGTTTCAGTGTGGATTTGTGTGGCTGGACTAGAGAGGCAGTAGAAACTTTTTTCATGGAAAATATTTCTTATTCTCAGCAGGTAGGAAGAGTCAGTATCCTCCGAGGCAGTGGACGTTCCTGCACAGGGCTGCTGTGTTTTCCTGCTTCCAACTTTCCAATTTGATTATTTGTGGGTCCTCCTTCAGAAAGCTTCTCTTGCAGATGTGGATTTTTTTTCTCCCACGAGTCTCAATCGTGTGTGGGCTTATGCAGTGCAGGATGGACTTTGAATCCCCACAGGGAAATTTGCCATGTATTTGTGTTCTGCATCCATTGGCTATCCCATTTTGCTGGTGAGGCTGATACAGGGAGCATGATGGGAGTGCTTGGCACATTGATTCAGTGCCACCAGAGGTTAATTACCTGCAGCATCCTTCAATCTGTTACTGTTCAGTTGTAATCTGCAGTTTCTCATGGGGCTGATAACACCACCTTTTGGGAGCAATTCCCCTCATATTCTCTCAGGGATGCACGTTTCCTCAGAGCACAGCACCTCTACATTCGAAGCCAGATGTTTAAAGCACACTGACTTCTGAGTTTTGCAGTTTTGCAGTGGGAGTAAAAAGAGCATTTATTTCTTCAGGACCCACAGAATGGTTGGGAGCTGCATATTCAGAGCCTCCATACTGAGCACTTATTAAACCTTTTTAGAAGGTTTGGCCATTAATATCCAGGCTCCATCAGGTAATTTATAGTTGGTTACCGTTACTTATTTGTGTAAGGTGACCCACCTAAGCTGTGTTATCATGAGGATTGCATCTTGGAGTGAAATGCAGTGGGACACTCTCAAAATAACTGCCTTTGGTAGGGAGTGCACCGTGGATGTGGACTTGGATTTGGGTTCAAGGGTAGGAAACTTAGTATTTCTGCCTGATGTGACAACTGCTACCACTTGCTATTCTGTCCTTGGTGCTAAAGGCAGTAGGAACAGAAGAGAAAATGAACTGTAATTTGCAAGTAAAGGATATTCTTTCTCATTCCTAACAACCTCTCCTCAGCAGATTCTCTCTCCTACCCCTTTTATCTTTTACCCCTTTTATGTGGCAGAAAGTTGCATAGTTCTCTGAGGTTTTCAGGATGTTTAGATCTTGAGTTTTAAATAAGAAAAATTACTCTCAGTACATGTTTTCGATCAAGTCTGTATACTTCCTGAGCAGAAAGAAGTGGGCCTGATCTCAGAGAAATGCAGTTTTATTCTTTTGTGTTTGTGTCTGAAAATGATCAAGTAGAGGAGTAAAAGGTAAGGATAGAACTGAGTGAATGTAACTTCCCAAAAACTTGCAGAAGTGTAAACAATGATTCAATATTGCTTTTAAAGCCTGACTGATTATAAGGAAGTAAATAAGGTGGTAAAAAAATACTGTGTGACTTTTCCTTAAAGTGCTCGAATTTGCTATCCCACATGTAAAACTGCATAGAGAAATGTTCCTTCTCTTAGAGAAATATCATCTTCCTGGCTTTTGAATTGTACTTTCCTGCAGATCGACAGTGTGATTACGAAGCACCTTACACAGTGGAAGCACAGTGTGTAACTTCTTTAAATTCAATCGGATGTTTAAAGTCTTACTGATACCTGAATTTGCATTTTGCTATCCATGTGCCTCCTCTGAAGATCGTTCCTTGTTGCTTCTGATTTACAGAGTGGACTGACGCCCCTCCACCTGGCTGCTCAAGAGGACAGGGTCAATGTAGCAGAGGTTCTGGTTAACCAAGGAGCTGCTGTTGATGCACAGACAAAGGTATGAACACCACTGTCAGCATGAAATACTTCCTTTCAGGGCGACACGAGCCTCTAGACAGTACTAGGGATTGATTTCAGGGTGAAACTGAAATCACAGCAGAGAAACATTCCTTGTAAGAAGTTATTGTAGAATATATTCTGAAAACTGAAGATATGTAAACTTGGATGTTCAATGTCAAGCTCAAGCCTTTGAGCAGTAAGTTTGTTTCTTGCCAGATATTTAGATCAATATAGGTTTAGATTGTATCCTATTATTGTGCTTCACTGAAGGTAAGTGGGATTGGTCTAGGTTTTGAGTAAGGAAACTGTTACCTAATATGAAATACATACATGCAATGGTGGTCTGTTTCAAATTTACTTGCCTAAAAACAGTTTTGCCTAAATATTTGAACTCCTGAATAAGAGACCTAGATTTTCAAGGTGCTTGGGGATGGCTTTTGAGACCCCCGGCGATGACACCTCCCACTTCACAGTATTGCTTTTTAAGATCCATGTCCTGAAGCAAAGACCCTTTGCAGAAATGGTTTTATGTTCCCTAATGGTGTACAGTGCTCAGAACTTAGTGATAGTGATCTCAGTGTTGATTAGACTTACATTCCTCATGGATTGTCTGGATCTTGGAGGCATTCCTTTAGCTGGGCAAGAAATCAGTTGAGATCAAATACTTGGGCTGTAGCTGATCAGATCAGCTAAATGAACCAAGTCTCACAATCTGACCTGCACCCTTGTGCAGAGCAGTAGCTTTCACAGCTCTGTGCTAGGTGTATGCCACGAGTTAGGGGCTGTGCTTGCATCCCAGGAATGTCCAGGTGTGTCAGACTGTCCAGCAATATTATCGTATTACACTGACAGCTCAGAAAGGGCTGAGTGCATCATCATGTCTGGCTGCAGCTCAGCTGATTATAATCTGTGGCAGAGGGAAAAGTCACTGTTATCTGATTTCTCTACAGTGTAATTCCAACTGTACCAGCTACTGATTTCAATAACATTATCCTGACATAAACCTGAAATAACTCTGCTAAAATCCCAGGAGCTTCTCCAGGTTTATACTTTGGTAACATATCCTCAGCCTGTATTTTAAAGATGAATCAGTCAGGGCTCTTATCCACCAGATCACCCAGTGGCAGATGAGATCTGCCCTGGTTCATTCTTTGCACAATTTCCTCAGATGAATGTGGTTGCCTTCCTTGAGTTAGTTTCTGCCTGGTTGTGGTTTCAGTAGCAGGACATTGCAGAACCTGTTCTTTTAACTTGGTCAGAGCTGAATCACCTCCCAAGCCAAACAACTTGTCTGAGTGTTTGCCTTTGCCCCTCTGCGCAGCGCTCTTGTCTGTCCCACAAATAGCAAGCAGTCTAAGGAGACTTTGATATTGACAGGTGCAGGCAGACGCACGTGTTTGCTTTGCCAGCTCTCCAGTGTCCAAATAGGATCCCATTCTGGGCTGCAGTGGCCTTTTAGTCACGTTAGGGTGGTGGAAACATCTGAGGTGGTGTCACAGCTGAGAGGCAGGCTGGGCATGTCTGCTGGGGACCCCAGGGGACAGCCTGGTGCAGCTGCAGGAGCTCTGTACTCGGCTCCAGGCCTGGCAACGTGGTGGAGCAGGCAAGTGACTCTGTAGAGTCATGGAAATGGGGCTTCAGTTTATCATTCAGAGGCCTCCTCTGTGTGGGGCTGAATTTCTTGATTGCAGCTCTGAAAATTGACCTAGTCATTAGGTAAAATGGGGGCAAAATATGGTCGTATTTGGCTGTGTGCAACGTGAATCCTGTCATCAGTCATGTCATTTTAAAGAAGACAGAAGTAAATCCCTTGTTGTTCGCCCTCATTTCTCAGTCATATATGTAACTAGTGTGGATAAAGAATGGTTTCCCAGTACACTCTTGTTTCCACAGCACTGCTCCGTAATTGTTAGGAAATGGCGCAGGGACTCTTAAGTCAGGTGAAGTCACATTGTATTTAAGCAGGACTACTTTGGGGTGTAAGAAATCACCTGTCTGGGGAAGTTTTCCATCCTGTAGGCTTCAGTGGGGAAGAACACCTGCAACAGCTTCTCCTGCTGTCCTCCCTACTGGTTAGCCCTGCCTGCTGTAGGGCACTGTCTGCTCCTTGGGACGAGAGCACCCACATGCCTTGCAGGATTCTATTAGAGTGGAATGAGCTCGATGCTTATGCACTGGCACGAGCTTGGTGCTTTTCCACTGGCTTCTGCAGAGTCCCATCTGCTGGGTTTGTGCAGCAGCGGGCCCTCCAGGCTCCACAGAGCCAGCCACATGGAGGTTGTCTGCCAGATATCCGCTCGCTGCCGCCTGTGATGTAAGAAAAGTGCCAATGCAGTACCGCGTGTTTCAGCAGGGAATGGTTTCTGGTAAACTGATGATCACCTTGAGTTCCTTAGGAAAGACCTGAAAACCCCTGAATTTCTACCATGAAGGAAAAATGTTATGCTGTAAGAACGGCCAAACTTTGACCTCATGTTCTGTACAGGTGAAGGTTAGATGATTGGCTTGTGAAATAGCAGCTCTGTAGTTACAGGCTCTCCCATTTAGATGGATTAACTGTTCTATGGGAATAAAAGCTCTGTACGTGCTGCCTCTAAAACCAGAGGCTTTGGGGGACAAGATAAGCAACAGCTGAGTTGGCTTTGGAGGCACTGTTGCTATGCTTGCATGTTTGCATGATCCTGTCCAGCATGTCCAGTTTGGATTCATTCCTTTGGACATACAGCAGCAGAGATGTGGCCATCCGTGCCTTAAAAGTCAGTGAAGCAGCACAGCTCAGAGTGACGTTATACTGGGGATCTCTGCTACCAGCAGTGTCACCACTAACTTGTTTTCTTCCCTCCGTTTCACATCCATGTGCTTTTCTTACCTCAGTTCTCGTGGCGTAGATGACTATTCAGTAGCGCTTCTTTTTGTTGGTTTTGTTTATTTATTTTCTCTCCTTATCATATTTCTTATTTTCCCAGGATAAGCAGGGACAGGTTATGTCACTCCAGCAGAATACCTGCCAACAGGGGGAGAACACTTCATATCATTTAATTTAATATCAGTGGGTCATTGAACTCTTGAGCAGGGACTGATGAACTATCATCTTCCTTGTCTGGTACATGCTCTTTAGTCATCATTTATATATAACTTACCCTCCCTGTGAAAACATCTAGCGTCTGCAGTTCTGACACAGGGCAGTTCTGGCCCTGCTCAGACTCTGAGGGCTGCACACACTTGTGGAGTTTTCAGGTGGTTAAAGGAGAAGGTGGGGCAGAAACACATTTTGCATCTTGGAGCTGTAGGAGGGAAGAAAAAAAATTCCAGTATTGCAGAAAATAATTTGTACAGGGGATTAGTCTGTATGATTAGGATCAGTTCTGGCTATATAACTTATGAGCGTTTTCAAAATTGCTCTCAGACGTGAACAGTTGCATCTGTGGGTCTCTCTTGGGGTGGTTTTCCTCCCAAGAATTTTTTTTCCTGACCTTTCTAGTAGAAAAAGGCATGAAAGGAAGAATCGCTGCTGGTTATGAAGTCCATTTATTAATAGTGTTGTGGGATCCTTCTGGTTTTGCTGCATCAATTAACTAAATAGCCTCTAATCCCAGAGCTGCAGGAGTCTAAATCAATGCTGAAGTGTAAACAACACTGGTGTAGCAGGCCAGAACTAGTGCCTGAGAGGCCATAAGGCTGCTCCTAGCTCTTGAAAACGAGGTTTTGTTCAGTGGTTTAAACTCAGCCACGTTAGACTACACTTCAGATGGTAAAGTTTGAGCTGCTTCGAAACCCTTCACATTTAGAGAGCTTCAGGAATTGAATTTGGTGTTCACAGGAGGCGTGTTAGTGTCCTGCAGCAAAGCCAGCAGCTGTTGTCTATTCTGACATTACATTTATGTGCCTGAATTTAGGTATGCTAAAGAGTTTTTGATGCTGAAAATGTGCTATGTGGTATCATGCTTAACCCAAGGCATGCCCATCCCTTCACAATAATACTGGGAGCTGAAAATAGTCTGAAGCCATGGCTGCGAGCCGATATCCCTTCTCTGGTGGTCATGCTGAGCGTGAGGAGCTGTCCTGGTACATGTGATGTTGCTTTTGTTTCAGGGCTTTTGTGCTGGTAGTTGGCACGAGTAAATATTGTTTCATGGCTCAGCAGGTCTCCACATGTCATTTTTCGGCTGTTTATCCCATTGGGTAGTGCAGTTGTAGGATACAGCACAACTGTGATGGACTGGCAAGGGAAGACTGATGAGAGAAAAGTGCTGGTTCCATCGAGGATGAAAAGCAGGGTTTGGAGCTTTTATTTCAGTGCGGGTTTTTTCAGTCAAACAGTCACTACGCTGCTCTTGGTGTTGGGCTTCCCCTGGGGGAACTGATGGTCTCACAGTCCCTGGCTGATGACTGTCTGGAAAACAAAGCCAGTATTAAACTGTCTTTTGTTTCTAAAACTGTAGTTTTGCTAGGAGATAATGGTGGCTGAGAGGTCGTGATGTTCTTCTGCAGGTTGAGCTGGGATTTTTATTTCAGATTTATTCAGGTCTGCCTGCTTTGTTCTGACAGGAGCCCCGTAGCAGCCTGAGTTTGTAACAGCAATCCAGCTTTTCCATTGGAATATCTCATTTTCAGATGCAGGAAGAGATAAGAAGGAGGCAGGGAGGGAGGGAGGGAAGTGCTATCGAGAAAAATCGCTTTCATACAGAACAAACACTCAAATACAGGTATCTTCAGTATATCTTCATGGTGCATTATCTGTCTCTCCTTGGCTCTTTGTGCGTGCTCAGTTGTTATCAAGACATTTCTGTGGAAATTTCCAGCCCAATAATGTGCAGTTATGAACCTTTGCAGGGTACTGCAACGTGTTAGGCCCTGATTCAGCAAAGCAGGGAAGTGTGTGTCTACACGTAGGTTTGCCTGTTTCATTCAGTCGAGCCTTTGTGATCTTTGGATCTAAAGCCATTTCTAGCCCTATAAACAATAATACTGTAGCTTCATTGTCTGACATTTACAGCAGAAAAACAAAAAGTGAGCAGCTTGAGAGTCAGCATGACTAGAGAGATGCAGTAATTCAAGCTGTTAAGATTTATGGTTATTGCCAGTGGAGGATATTAAAGTAATTCACTGACATGATATACAAGACTTGTGATAATTCCCCTCAAAAGTAAAAATCGGAGGGCAAGAGAATAAGAGATTCTTCATGTGTTCCATTAGAATTGAAAAGTCGACTATTTCTGATTTTATTTTTTCTTGGCGCTTATTCTTGTGGCTTTTGATAAACCCTTCCCAGCTGCTAACTCCCCTGTTGCTGCTCATTCTTTAAAACAGCCAGAAGGTGATGGGTATTAGAGCTGTGTTAAACAAAAGACCTGGTTTTCTTGGAAGTAACTTTTTCAATATTAGGCTGCCTCCTAAATCCCTTAGTGCTTTTCCAGTAATTGTAACTAAGCCTGAACTGCTGTGCAGAAATTTATATAATTGTGAGGCTGGGTTTTGTTGTTTTGTTTTTGCCTTTGGGTTTTGTTTTTGTTTTTGTTTTTTTTTTTAGTGGGGTTTTTGTTGTTCTGGGGTTTTGTTTGTTTGAGTGTGTGTGGGTTAATTATTAATATCTTTTGAAGCAAAATATTTTAGCCTCCTGGGCACCTTTCTATAGAGAATGAAAGTAGCAAGCTCAAGTAGCCTTGAGAATTACTACTTTTATTGTTAATTTAATTGTGTAATTGCAGAATCTGCCAGCTGGAGTGTTTCAGCAAAGTTAATAGAACACCTTGGTTTACGTGGGGATCTTGGGACACAGTTGCTGCACCTTCCTGAGCTAGAAGGAGTTGGATGCAGGAATGTGAGCAGTTAAGGATATGCTCCCCAGGTTTCAGGCACTAGAAGGGCATTTTGCTAGCTGGTTTTGCTCTGACCAGTGCCCTCACTGCTGGCGCTGCTGGCTGTGAACACCAAGATGTCCAGCGAGCTGTGACGCCGTGTCACATCTCTGTCCCTCTGCTGTCAGTGGCTGGGCGCTGCCTCGCCGAACAGGACCTGACATGAGATGACCACAGGCTAGGGCAAACTTAAAAGAGAGCTCCCAGGACCCTCCAAGGACCTCAGGCAGGGGACTGGTGTTTTGCCACCAGGCTAAGCAGGTGCCCACACGGCTGCTGGGGACGCGTGCGGGGCCCGTGGCAGGAGCTGCCTTTCAGTGCACCCCCCTCCAGCTGCCACCCATGACGGGGCCAGCAGCAGAGCTTCAGAGGAAGCCTCCTTCCGAGTCAGCTGGATTGTGACCCTGGAAACATCATTATTTCCGCTGTTAATTGGGAGGAGAAGGAGGAAAAGCTTTCACTTAGCCTCTGATTTCACAGCAGCCGGGTCAGGAGTGACAAAGAGCGCCAATAATTGCTGCTCCAGCTGTTTTTGAAGGTACCACGTGTAAGTCTCTGTGTATACCGTTTGTAGAAGGAAACTGTCAGTGCTCTGCAGGAAATATTGGGGGCTTGATAGCTCCTTTTTCAGTATTCATTGTTACAGGCTGGAGAGGAGCCTTTACAGATCACTTCAAAGGGAAAGCTGAGATCAGCTGGTCTTGGCTCTCTGATATGCTCCAGATTTTAATGTTTTAGGGTTATTAGCAGGGGGTTCTCGGCAGGTGGTCCTTGACTTCGGATTTGTCTCTCCAGTTGGTTTTGTGCTGATTTTTTTTTTTTTTGACCTTGCTGGTCACATTAAGAGGCCTGTATTTTGAAGGGGGAGAAGGGAATTAAGATTTTGTAGGAGGAGGTCTCACAGTCTTATTTTTTTAACTGTTTTTTGAACTGTTTTGATAGCTTGGCCATCCTTTAATCTGAGTTTATCTTTGGCCCATGTAGAGGCAGGGGCTGTAGAAGCTGTGTTTGAGGTACATGACTGCGAGTCATCATTCTGCTGAAGAATCAAGACTCTGGACAGCTCAGGGAGCCCTGTCAGATTCAGACTCAGTGCACTCCTGGGAACAGGAAGTTATTTGGCCAACCCTAAACTAACAATAACTGTAAGATGAGGTCTGTGTGTTCGGTTCATGATTACATTTGAGCTGCTGCTCCGGCTCTTACCGCTGTGTGCAGCTATTCTGTGCAGGAAAAGTTCCTTGTAGTCATTTGGCATCTGATCCAATGTTCACATAAGTCAGCAGAAAGTTTTGTTCTGCTGATGCCAATAGAATTTCGATTCAGTGCTGTTTCTGGCACTGATTAACTCATCCTGGTTGTCAAAGTTAGTCGTTTGTTTAGATGGTAAAGGGTATATAATTAACTGAAAACGAATGACACACCCTTAATTAAAGTAATTGTCACAACTACCATCTCCTAGCATGTGTTAATACAACTGAAATTAGGTAACCATGTGTGAAGTAGTATCAGAGGCAAAGTGACATGAAAAAAAATGGTGTGTCCAAACCCATGGATGCTTGAGACTTCCTTCTAGTGGAAATAGCTCACATCTGAGGTTTTCTCTTTCTTTCTCCTGAGCAGCTTTGACTTCGTGGTTTGAGCACGTGTAGTGCTGGCTCCTGAACCTCAGGCTGACCTTGGTCTTGTCTCCTCGGTGCTTTTGACCGAGTTGTCTGGCCTGAGCACACCTCACTGACATGGGAGATAAAATGCAGGATGGCAGGCTGCAGATCTGAGCTGTGTGCTTCTGCCTTTTGGCCACCAGGTTTTTATTTTCAGAGCAGGGAGGCAAAGGCTTTTTTTCACCTTTGAACACTGATAGGAGCAGCAGGTGCCTGGTCAATAGAAGACCAGCCCATCTTTCGGTGTTTCTAGTAGAAGGTTGGCTTTTGGATCTAGTTCCAGACAATTTATGGGTAAGAACTGGGGAAGCTCAAGGCAGATATCATGGTATGAGTCTGTTACAGACCACCCAACCAGGATGAAGAGCCAGATGGAACATTCTCTGAGCAGCTGGGAGAAGTCTCACAACCCATGGCCCTTGTTCTTCTGGAGAGCTTCAACTTACCAGATGTCTGCTGGAAGTACAACACAGCAGAGAGGGAACAGTTTAGGAGGTTCCTGGAGTATGTGGAAGAGAACTTCCCGACCCAGTGGTGAGGGAGCCAACTCGGGAAGGCTCCTGCTGGACCTGTGTTTGTAACAGAGTAGGACTGGGGGGTGAGCTGATGGTCAGAGGCTGTCTTGGGCACAGTGATCCCAAAATGACAGTTCTTGTTTCTTGGAGAAGTAAGAAGGGGAGTCAGCAGAACTGCCACCTTCCAATGGGAGATTTTGACCAGCTGAGGAGACTGGTTGAGAGAATCCCTTGGGAGCTGGTCCTGAGGGGGTAAGGAATCCAGGAAGGCTGGATGTGCTTCAAGAAGGAAATCTCGAAGGTGTGGAAGCAGGCCATTCCTGTGTGCCAAAAGATGAGCCGGCAGGGAAGAAGACTGGCCTGGCTGAACAGAGATTTTTGTCTGGAACTCAGGAAAAAAAGGGGAGTTTTTGACCTTTGGAAGAAGGGGCACGCCACTCAGGAGGACTACAAGGATGTTGTGAGGTTGTGCAGGACAAAAATTAGAAGGGATGAAGTCCAGCTAGAACGTAATCTGACTACTGCTGTAAAAGACAACAAAAAACATTTCTATGAATACAGTAGCAACAGAAGGAGGGCTGAGAATCTCCCTCCTTTATTGGATGTGGGGGGAAACACTGGCAAAGGATGAGGAAAAGGCTGAGGTACTTAATGCCATCTTTGCCTCAGTCTGTAATAGTAAGACCAGTCGTTCCCCAGGTACCCAGACCCCTGAGCTGGAAGAGAGGGATGGGGAGCAGAAAGAAACCTCCATAATCCAAGGGGAAAAGGTCAGCGACCTGCTACACCACCGAGATGCACACACATCTGTGGGTTCAGATGGGATCCACCCAAAAGCACTGAGGGAGCTGGTGGAAGCACTCACTGAGCACTTTAATTGACTTTCATGAGAAGTGTAGTTTTTTCCAAGGCTGGAGGATTTTTCACATAGGACAAAGAAATAAAGCTTAATGGGATTTTTCCTGTTTCATGCCTGTTCCGTTTTTCTATTTTTTTTTTTTTCGGTCAGGGCATGTGTGGGATGTTCAGATTTACTAACTGCTGGTGTTCATTCTAGATGGGATACACTCCTTTGCACGTTGGCTGCCACTACGGAAACATAAAAATCGTGAACTTCCTTCTGCAGCATTCTGCGAAGGTTAACGCCAAAACGAAGGTGAGTGCCCCACCCGTCCCCGCTCATTCCGTGGGGGCTGGGCTCGCTGTGTGCGCTGTGCCCACCGCAGCCTGGCCTTCGCTCTGTCTCCCTGTGCCTGCAGAACGGGTACACGCCGCTGCACCAGGCGGCGCAGCAGGGGCACACGCACATCATCAACGTCCTGCTCCAGCACGGCGCCGCGCCCAACGAGCTCACTGTGGTAAGTGCTGGCGGGAAAAATGCCCCTCGTGGGACAGGAAACGAGCAGGGGGAACCTATTCCCATCACCCCCACATCCTCTGTACCATCATCTCTCCCAGAACGAGAACGGCAAACGTCCGAAAACCTCTTCACTTTCATCCCATTTCATCCCACTTATATATCCTACTACCCAAATATTTATTTCCATCAGAAAACATAAACATTTTTTCCTTTTGTTTTACGTTCTCCTCTTATTAATTAGCAGTTCCTACGCTTCTCCTTGCTAACGTTCAACTTCTGTTACAAATGTTTCAATTGCTAGAATGGAAACACTGCCCTCGCCATTGCTAAGCGACTTGGCTACATTTCAGTTGTTGACACACTGAAGGTGGTGACAGAAGAGACCATGACTACCATTGTAAGTACGGTTTAGTTCACTGGGGAATGGAAGAATTTTTCCAAAGCCAGAGTAAAACTATAACTAAACTTTGTTTAGTTACGTGATTACTGAGATTCCGGTCACCTACTTCCTTTTAGCAGTATGAAGTCGATATTAAGTGAAACATGAGCTGTCTATTTTTGAGGTAGTAGGTACTATGAGTATGTTCACAGGAAGAGCACCAGCTGAGCAGAACATGGCCAGTGCAAAGGACTGCTCATACCTGCGATGTTTCTCCACACAATGTTTGTCCACACATGTTGTTTAGGGAATAATTTTGCAGCTGAAAAGATGTTCCTACAGGCTGTGTAAACAGAAGCTGCTGCTGTCCTTTGAGAGCATTTCCCAACGATCTGATGTTTAATGGCTTGAATTTGACCTAAGAGAACCCATTCCAATATAAAAAAATGGTTGGAATTGACTTAAAAGCGCCTCATTGTGTGGTTTCTGGCCCCTTCCGTAGGATGGTGAAAGGCTGTATTCTGCAGACAGCCACAGTCAGCCCCCGCAACCCCAAATATCCATTCCCTGATGTGGATGTGAACCCCACCTTGTCTGTCCTGCCTCTCAGGAAGCATTAGCCAGGAGACATTGAAGGGACTAGCAATGGTCAGATATTACCTGCTGTCAGAAAAATTCACAGAATCTAAAATATTTCTCAGAAGGGTCTTTTGTTCACTGATGTTTTGCCAAATTGCTCTCTGAAGAAAACAGTTCTGTGAGGTGAGGCACCTCCATGCATACTCCATTGTAATAAAGCCCAAATTGAGTCTGAAGAACGTAAATTCAGAATATTGGCTCCAAATTTGCTTTTTGCTTTCAGCAGCTATTTTTGTTTCTCGGATTAAAAAGATAAAATGCTCATGCATGTGTTTTTAGACGTATTGGGGTGGAAAACAGTTGCCGTGTGTGTTCCATGTTTTGTCACCACCCCTTTGTGTGGTCTATCTGTGCAAGGAGGTGGTTGCAATATGATGAGCTTTTGGCATGGCAGGCAGATTTTAGTTCTGTTACTGCACATGCCTTTGCTTCCTACGACTTTCCTGGCTGTGGTTTTGGTAGTTTACAGAAAATCCACCACACAGAAGACAAATTTTGGAGCAATAAGATATAAAGAAATAGACAGAAATATGTAGAAAATAATACTGGGTTGTGTTTTTTTTTTCCTTACACATTTTCTCTGTGCTTTCTCAGGAACAAATTTCTCTTTAGTAAGATTCCAAAACGGTTTTCCACACGGAAAAATTTGATGGAGAATGTTATGCAGGATAGCAAAACTTGACTTACTGCCTAGTATACAATTAGGTAGCTGCAGGAAAACCACACCTTTATGCTAAAAACTCTCAGTATCACAAGGTTGTTCTTGGCTTTTAGAACGAAGAAGCTGGGGGTGTTTGTGCTGCACAAAGTGGCTGACCATTTATCTTCTGTAGATGAAGAGTAGAGAAGTGATGGGTCAGGCTGTGAATTGTGCTGGAGGAACTGTTAGATGCTGAAAGACCTATACAACCCCAAATACCTCGTCTCGAGAGAAGCCCAGAAATAATTTCCATTAAAATTAGAATATGCTACTTATCAGTGTGTAGTTTTGAGACTTTGGTAGTCTAGATGTGAAATCTGATTTACAATTGAGGGTCTTAAAAAATCAGTTTGACTACTGAGACCTATATTTTGAGGCTTGTGGCTAAACAACTCCCAAAGCTAAATTTAAAGGCATCAGGGATGAACATAGCTAATTTTGCTATGATTTCTACTCAAACAACAATTAAAAAAAAATCCAGTAGTACCTGAAAGATGTCCTGTGATTTTGCTGGTTTAACAATGTGTTAAAAAGCTTTGCAAGTAGTTCCCACAAAATTAATTGCATGAGGCTTTTTATGAGTTTTGTAATGTTTGAGCATGGAGGAGCTCTTCTGCCTATATCAAGTGATGGCAGTAGCCCAAGAAACATGAAATGCCAAATGAGTATTCATAAGGCCAGAGAAAAACTGAGATCTTTTAAAATAAATGAAAATGGAAAGGCTATTTTGCCCTCCTGAACTTTTTAATGATTTCTTATTTGCGTATGAAGCATGAGAAGCAATGTTGGTTAAAAAAATACAATATAAAACCCCTATAAAAGTAGGAATGGGTTTTGGTTTGGGGGGTTTTTTGGGTTTTGTTTTGGTTGGTTTTGTTTTTAATTCCACTGCACTCCTTGGATGGTAACTCTGCAGAATTTCTTGTTTGACCCAAACCTTTACCAGTGGTTGTTGTGCTGTACCCCAGCTGGAAAGTAAAACGTGCACATGTATGTCATTCATGGGATACAGGTACTCTAGGAACAGATTTCAGGTGCATTCAGAACTTTTTTTCCTGCTTTTTTTTTTTTTTTTTTTTTTTTTTTTTTTTTTTTTTGATATTGGTCTTTGAGTCTGAATCAATATAAACACTGGAACGAAAATTACGCAACCACTTCTGAGTGTCTTTCATGCACAAAGCCCTTCAGGGGTATCATTTAGGCTGCGTGTGGTTACAATTGTTCTCATTTGTGGGAAAAACACACAATTCATGCTGAGGCACCTCTGAAAAAAATTCACATAGGTTCAGCCTGCTCCCAGATTGCAGAATTCTTCTGATGGCAAAGGAGAAATAAAAAGAAACTTTATTTTCCCTCAGAAAGTTTGGTTTTATTAGAGGTTAGCTTTTATTCCTTGCTCAAAATTTAGATGACTACCTAGAGTTCTTATTAAACCCCCTGAAATGAAGTTAATTTCAGTATATTTGATTTTTCTTATCATCATCTAAGCTTTCAGCTCTTGCTTTTTCTGCTACAACAATATGAACATAGTTTAAAAAACAAATACAATATTGCCTATTTCTGTAGTCTTTTTAATGTATAGTTCAGTGTGTCTTGAAAGTAGAAAGTGAATAACAAGCTAAAAAAATAAGTCTTGTTTTTCTAACTGCAGATAAAAATCTTACCTTGCATTTAATTTTTAAAATAGCTAGAATTTTAAGAAAAAATGATGACATGACATGGCTTTTTTCTATTACAGACTGTTACGGAAAAGCACAAAATGAATGTACCCGAAACCATGAATGAAGTTCTTGATATGTCTGATGATGAAGGTATTAAAAACTTTAAAAAAATCTTTTTCACTCTTTGTTGTTGTAAGAAATGTCTGTTTAAAAAGCCCAAAACTAACACATTATTAGTTGTATGTGGTCATCGCACATTTGTTATTGTTGTACATTGATTTTGTTGACACATCGATAGTCTGTGCTTTTTTTTAATTGTTTTGTTTATTTAAATCATGCAGTTCGTAAAGCCAATGCCCCTGAAATACTCAGTGATGCTGAATATTTGTCAGATGTTGAAGAAGGTATTTGTGCGTTTTTGTATTGCACTGATATTTAACTTAAGCCTCTTTCTTTTATTTCATCTGTCTGAAAACTAATCCTTTCAGATAATTTTCTTATTATCCCACTAACAATAACTTCTGCTTTACAATTAAGAATGCTTTCAAAAATTCTTTGAGCTATTGCTGGTAATCCTCTAACTTTTTTCTGAATTTCTTACGATTTTTTAATCGAATTACATTCACTTTCCTGGAATAATCATTTTGCTGCTGCTTCTGTAAAGTGAATAACTGGTTTATTGTTTTAACTGAAAAATGAAACACTGGACGGGAGGGTGGAATATCAACACACTTTGGAAGAAATGGCTGATAGTGGAAGTAAATGGCAGAAAGAATGAAGTCCTTGGTTTTTTTAAAACAAGTGACTGTGCTCAATTTTCTTGTTTTTCTTCAGTCAGTCTCTCTTTCTTCATCCCTACTGATGTATTTACTTTTAATTTTCGTAGCATTCAAGCAGCAAGGTGTAAAAGATATTTCAGTTCTTTTTGTGCAGCTCTTGTTTAATTCATGCGCTGGGGCTTTTGGTTTGTTTCCCATCTGTCACTGTGTTCCCAGCGCTGCCCTTCCGAATGGATCATGTTCTTACCGTACATACGTGCTTTCCAAATAGCTCTCCTAGGCCATTGTCCTGCTGGAAACACCGCATTGTTTCAGCTGGCAGGAACGCTGATGCACAATGGTGGGAGTTAACAGGGCAGGAACTTGCTGTGTCCCACTGCACAGCGAGGGACGGACGAGGAGCACCCCTGTGGGGAGCCTGGGTGCTGGAACGAAAGATGTGAACTGTGTCTTCTGATGTGTGGGGTCATTTTGAAGGCCAAATCTGCGGAGGGTTTTTTCTGGTCGCTAGCTCTCAGTTTAACAAAGAGCAAACCAACAATTAGGAGTGCAGGTAATACGATTGATTCCGTGCATATTGCAGGCTGTATTCTGCACCCATGTTGTTGCCAGGGGAGCTGAGAGACTCGTTTGTACGTAAACAGTCCTGCTCTGCATCCTTGTGTCTGAACTGGAGGGGGAGATCTGGTGGATGGACAGCTCTGTGGCTAAGGAATTGGCTGGATGGGGCACTCGGGGCTGTGTTCAAAGACTCAAGATCCAAGGGGAGACCAGCGATTTGTGCCGTTCCTCAGGGATTGGTATTGGGACTGGAGCCGTTTCACATCTTTGGTGGCAATGTGGACAGTGAGAGCAGTGCACCCTCAGCCCGTTTGCTGATGACACCCAGCTGTGTGGTGTGGTTGACATGCTGGAGGGAAGGGATGCTCCCAGGGGGACCTGGACAGGCTGGAGAGGTGGGACCCTGTGAAACTCACGATGTTCAGCAAGGTCCTGCATCGAGATCGGGCACAAGCACAAATACAGGCTGGGTGGAGAATGGATTGGGAGCAGCCCTGAGAAGGAGGACTTGAGGCTGCTGGTGAAAGAGAAGCTCAGCATGACCTGGCAGTGTGCACTTGCAGCCTGGAAATATCCAGCCATGTCCTGGGCTGCATCCAAAGCACCATGGGCAGCTCTCACGAGACCCCACCTGGAGTGCTGCATCCAGCGCTGGGTTCCCAATGTGAGAAGGACATGGAGCTGTTGGAACAAGTCCAGGAGAGGCCACAAAGATGATCAGAGGGCTGGAGCACCTCACCTGTGAAGACAGGCTGTGGGAGCTGGGGTTGTTCATCCTGGAGAAGGTTCCAGGGAGACCTTAGAGCACCTTCCAGTACCTAAATGGGATCTATAAGAAAGCTTGAGAGGGACTTTTTACAAGGGCGTGTAGCGACAGGACAAAGGGAATGGATTTAAGCTGGAAGAGGGTAGGTTTAGATTCAATATTAGGAAGAAATTCTTCCCTGTGAAGGTGGTGAGGAACTGGAACAGGTTTCCCAGCGAAGATGTGGATGCTCCATCCCTAGAAGTGTTCAAGGCCAGGCTGGATGTGGCTTTGAGCAACCTGGTCTAGTGGAAGGTGTCCCTGCCCATGGCAGCAGAGCTGGAACAAGGTGATCCCTAAGGTCCCTTACAACCCAGGCCATTCTGTGATACTGCGATGACAGGGTCTTTTTCAAACCCTGCACGGAAAGGGAGCTCACAAATCAGATAACAGGTATTCCATTAATCTGTGCTGAGCATTCCAGTGGGCAAGGCTTGTGATGAATTGCAGGCTTTGAGGTGATAACCACTGGCCTGTCTCTGTTTCCTGACTTGCGTATCTGTAAAGACAGCTCAGTGACACCCATCCCCACAGCTCCTCGGTGTTCGTGGGGTATTTATATGCAATGCATCCACTTACACCAGTCGAAACAAATCTGTTCAAGATGGTAAGGCACTCTGACAAATCTCAGAGCCAGGGAGCTGATTTCCAAGTGGGAGAAAAGCACAGATTTAGCAAACAAATCCAGGCTCTCCCTCGCTTGGCTGGCGTTCATGTCATCAGCCAGAACTCTTCAGTGAGACAGACTCGTTGAATGGCTTCTCAATGAGCCACAACCCTCAAGGTTTCTCTCACAAGAGGAATTGAAGACTTGGAAAGTAGAGGCTCAGGGCTCAGAGACAAATGTCAGGAAACCATTTCCTTGTGTTTTATGTCTTGCTGTGCCCACTAAATAAGTATTTACATGGGAATTGTGTAATTTCTCTTCCCTGCTGAGGACAGTTTGGTTTGGAGTCAAATTGGTTGAGAGGAGAGATTTTTTATTCTTTTTCCTAGACTACTCTGGCAAATCTGCCCAAACGAGGTTAAGTGTTGGGAAATTGCTACACCGCGAAAAAGAAATTATGTTTTTTTGGAAGATGTGAACATGATTTTGTGGGGAAAAACCCGATCAGGTGTGGAAAGTTTAGATAGTCGTTGCCAAAAACCAGTTATTCTTGAGCTTTTCATTTTTTTTTTACTTGGCCTTCAGTAAATAACAAACTTCTGGGTGTAAACCAGGACACTGTTTTAAACCCATTTAATGGAGATTCCTGCCTCAATAGGAATAAGTATCATGCTAATCAATCCCTGGAAGATTAGACAGATGTCCTGACAGAACATGAATGCACACTGCCTGATCCCTGAGTAGGTGCTAAGATACAGCAGTTTAAGTGCGTTTAAGACAGGTCAGGACATCACCATGCATGAAAATCTGGTCTTGGTCATTTTGGGAGGGGTTGATTTATTATATTTTTAAGCTTAGTTTTCGGAGTTTGGCTCCGTAAAATTTCAGAGGTTCATAAAAGTTTCAGTGGTTTGGTATTGGCTTTTGTCCATACTTTTGTGAAACCAAAACCTTGGCTTCAACTTGAAGCATCCTCCTTTTCCCTGTGGCTCTACCTCTTCTGCCATCAAGACAGCTCTGGACAGGCTGTGATGAAGGAGTGGCAATATTCTCAGGTATCTTGAGCGAAGCCAAATGACAAATGCTCATCTGGATCCCAGCCTGTGATTAAATTTTGTCTGGGACTTTTCCCAAGCCACATGATGCCTTCTCTGCTGCTGCCAGAGAGCCTGTATTTCTCACTGGCCTCTAAAAGGAACACCTGCCCTGTGCTCCTGCAATTCCCAGCTGTAGGAGACATGCTGAGGGACCAGAAAAACAGGGAAAACTTGGGATGAGAAAGGGGATAAGAGGTAAGGAAAAGCTTCTTGGGGAGAAAAGAATAAAAACAGTAGAACCTTCTATCCCAGAAAATAAAACCAAACGAACTACATGAGGGATAGGCTAGAACATAAAAGGGGTGGCAAAGTGAGGAGCAATGCCTGCTGCTTCTCCAGAAGTTTAAAAATAGGGGGCATCAGTGAAACCAGCAAGAGGGAGATCCAGTTTAAAAGGGCTGCTCTTCCTGCAGCAGGTAGTTGACTTTTATGACTCCTTGCACAGGCCCTCGGTGCAGGGAGCGTAAAAAATTTGCACAAGTTCAAAGTGTAGCTGGAAGAATTTAAAAAGGAAAAAAAAAATACCCAGTTTGTGACCATACAAACCTCTTTCAGGTTTAGAAAATACGTGCTCAAATCAGTGCCAGCTAGAAAAATGTCCTGGAGTTCTGCTGGTCCATGTTCCCATACTCGCCTGTGAAATGTGGCTGCTGTCAGAGACAGGGTGCACCAGAACTGATGGGCCCTTGCTTTGACCTGCTGCAGCTGTTTTTCCCTGGACTTTGAGCTGTTTCCTCTACTTGTGATAGCTGTGTTTACCTACTGTTAGCCGGGGCATCACCTTTCTTCAACATGTAGCATATTAGGAAGGGAAGGATGGCAAAGGCAGCAAAGCAGTGCAGTATCTTTTGGTGCTTTTTCATCGGTGCCTCATTTTTTGGCATTTCTCTATTGCTCGCGTTCAGAGATGAGTTTTGTCTTCACTCTTCCGCGGGACCCTCTCCGCAGGAATTCCGTGCGCTGTGAGCAAACACCGTGCCCGCTGATACCTGAAGCGCAGAGGATTAGGCTGCAGCACCTAATTAAACAGAGTGGGATTGCTGAAACGTGCACCACCCATTTTGCTCCAGCCTCCCACGATCACAAAACAATGTCTGGAATTCTTTGAAATTGCCACTCCTAGGTGCAGCTTTTTTCTTTGATGGGAACATTTCATCAGGGTAATCCTGCCCTGGCTGGATTAGCTGCAGAGCAGGATAACATCTAATGTCTTTTACAGCTCGACTGATTTTTTTTTTTTT